>VWZT01002383.1:0-41479 GCA_013397055.1 Pachycephala philippinensis
ATTTTTATATATATATACACATAAACATTATTTATAAAGATTTTTAATAAGAGTTTAACAAAAAGAAATTGCCCTAATCACTTTTCAGGTATGATAAAGACAGAAAAGAAATTATCCTTGTGTACAACTCTTACAGGTAAATTTACTGTGCTTAATTTTCATACTAAGGCAGATGCTAGGAACAGGAATATGTGACAGGGATGAATGTGATTTTTTTTCCCACAAATGTGCAAAAGTTTGTTTGGTTTTTTTCCTCCCCCCTAAACTAGGAGTAGGGTTTCTAATAGCATGAATGTTGCTGCATTTGTGCGCTGAACGGCACTAAGAAAAATAACAGACTTGGGGGCTTTTATAAAGGTGGAAAATAAAAAATAGTCTTGATCCACTGTCAGGGGCCTCTGCCATATCCTGCTGTGGCAAAACAGAAAGCTTAGCATCTCACTTACACACATTTCAGGGTGTCCTAACATCACTGGAGATTTAAAGGTGGGATTTGCTTTTCCTGGATGCACCAGGTCCAACCTGCAGCGAGTTAGGGAGGACTGATGAAGGAACAGGGTCGGGTTTGAAGTGGGGGAAAATGATATCAGTGGTTTCAAGGACATCTCCAAAAGATCATTTTTCGCCTCTGTAGTCAGAAAACCTCCCAGTCTGGTGTTAAGTCTTCCCTGTAACTCTGCTACCTGCCATATAGCTGAATAACAAAACACCACCCTATACACTTATTCTTTCAAATCCTCTCTCAAGGACCATAGATAGAGAATCTATGCAAATATATTAATGAATGTCCAAATAAATTATTTCACCGTTCATAAATGGGGTTTTTGCCTTAAAGAATGGTTAAAAAAACCAAAAAACCCTCACTTTTTACAGATGTTTAGTATTTAACAGTGTATTTCAGTTGTGTCTGCACTCGCAAAGGCAACTGCAAAGATATTTTGCTAAAAAGTTTTTGTTAAATCTCCTCATGCTCATAATTTTCAGGTCCCTTATTTTCATTCTTTTAAGAATCCATGAACAACAAACCCAGTTACTTTGCTTGCTTCCTAAGCAGGAAAAATCCCGTATTTTTTTGTCTGATGACACTGATCTACTAATAAATAACACAGGTTTACTTGAAGTTATAGAGATCTTTAAACAAACAACAAATCTGTGATTTTCAAGTCTGAGACACTTACTGGACCTTTCTTGAAAGGGGAAATGTTGGGAAAGATTAAGATGGTTGTATTTGTTCTCAATATAGTACATTGGAGGTGTACAGGCTACTGGAACAGAGGATCAGGATTAGTGATATCAGTGCAGGATTGACACTAATTCAAATGGATGTGGGAGCCTCCTCGGCATGTTGTGAATTGCTAATCCAAACCATTACCTAATTAACCAAAAATATCCTGCATGATTTCACAGGTGTGAGGCCTAATTGCCAAAGGAACAGCAATGAACATGGTGTGTGATGTAAAGGTAGTGACCACCTGGAAGATTTAATTTAAGATTAGATTTATTGAAGGCAGTGAGTTTTTGCCACTCATTGCAGTAGGGTTTGAATGCCACCCTCAGTAAATGTGAGAGTTGTGTTGCCTGTTAGTTGTCCCACTGTCACCCACTGGCAGTGTCCATGTGGTGAAATGCTCTGGTGAAGGTGGGATGAAACACTCTTTAACATCTGCTAGCATTTGTTCTAAAACTAAATCAGTTAACCAAACCAGATCCAAAGCGATTCATAGAAAAAACATTCAAAGAAATATAAATATAAAACAAGTTTTAAACTCTGATACTTGTATTGCTTTGCTAAACTGGTTAGCCAAGGCATCTTCTGCTGCAGTAAAACACAAAAGTTTAAAGACTGCTCAATAGTCTTCCTGATCACCCCACTCGACTGCTGGCTCATCATCCATTCGTAGAATGAGATAGGAGAGAAGCTGAAAGAGATTCTGCCACAAGAGCAAAGAGATAAAAAAGGAGAGGTCGCTTACATCGATCTCACAGCGGTCGCCGGCGTAGTTCACGTCGCACAGGCAGTGGAACTTGTTCAGGAGGTTCTGGCAGAGGCCCCCGTTCAGACACGGGTCGGAGCTGCACTCATCAATGTCCTTCTCACACCTGGGGGAAAGACTGCAAGCAGTCAGCCTCTGAAAGCAGGAATCAAATGTGTCAAACAGGCACATTTTTGATTCAGAAGCTTTGGGGGGAGGGAGAGGAAGATGCTCTGGGGCATATTTCCACACGTGTTTATGGTTTTATTAACTAGCTGATTAGCCCCCCTCAAATCCCGAACTTCCTGTATGATTTTCAAACACAGACAGTTAAACAGGCAATTTCATCTCTGTAAAGCACTTCATGGTTAATGGTGCTTAGCAAGGTGCACAGAAAGTTCTTGCATGATTTTAGAGCCAGCTCTGGTGCAAGTCCTGCTGAGAACTTGCTTGTCCTTTTCATTGTTCCAGGAAACTGAGGGCACATTTTCTTTCTCAGTAATCTGGGTATCAGTCAAACAAATGTGTCTTTTTCCCAGCTGAGTTCTCCTGGAAATATTCACCTGCTTTTTTGGGGTTTTTTTTAACCATTTTCTTCCCTCAATTTGGAATGCCAATACATCCCAGCACAATTTCCTGTCCAGTGTCTCTGAGATGGGCCCCAAGAATGGTAAGAACGGTGCAGGACAAGTGTTAGAAGCCTTAATACATATTGTTAAATGTTTTTGAGTTAATTCTGGTGATAAAAGAAATTTGAGTTGTAATTTCTCAAGGCAGCCAATGGAAAGATAAAGAGGGATGTGTAAGATTGTCTGAAAACTACTTATGATTTGGTGATTTTCTCCTCTGACAATGTTCCCTTTTAATTCCCTGCTCCCTTTTATCAAATAATGCTAACAGTTAATCCTAATTTTTCCAGGTAAAAATGCAGGTTTATACTTGGAGAAGAACGTGAGAAATTATCTCTGAATTGTAAGGAATTGGTTTTTTCAATCATGTTCATAACCATGCAATAAAATTTTAATCTTAGAGAAGAGCATTTTTTTATATTAAACTTTTTTACTGTATTAATCTAAACATCTTTCAATGGCTTCCTCAAATGGTAAATTATATTCATATACTTCAAAGAGCTAAGGTATTTATCCAATATACAAAAATAGTATAGCTATGAAAGTCTCAAATCTTCCAGGGAATCAGGTACCTGAATCCAGGTGAGTTTCAGGAACACTTAAAAACCTGACTCCCTTTATATAATTTTGAAAGTTCCAGCTTGAATTGAATGACATATTTGTTTCTAAGAGAGAGCTCTGTCTTCTTCTATGGAGAGTAATCTTTCCACATTTCCCTTTCCACCTGCTATTAAGTTCACTGGGCTTTGTTTTTTGTGTGATCCCAAGTCAGTTGATGGGCGTAGAAGGATACTGTTTTCTCTACCCTGTGCACCAGTGGCTTTCTCAGGGACGAAATATTGTCTTAAAGGAAAATGCCTGCTTTCTCAATCTAATACATAAATATACGAAGGGGTTTGGCTTTAATTTTCTTATTAACAGATATATTTGAATTTGTTCTGAAAAAAAAAAAAAAAAGATGGGGTGAAGTGTTCTCATTTGATCTAGTGAGACCTCCGAGCGTGGAAGCACTGCTGGTTTATGGTTTGGCAGCCTGGAGGAACAGAGGCCAAATGGTGCATTTCAGAGCCTGGAGAAGAGGGCCTGGCTGCCACAGGCAGTTAACGTGCAGCTCGCCGGGCACAGGGCTGCTGCTCCATATGAGAACCTTGGGAACCATAAAAGAGAGATTACTGCCAGCCACTGGGATGGATGCAAGGACGGCTCATTCCCAAAGCTGTAGTTAGCAAGTTGGCTGGCAGGGGAAGGGAGAACGAAAAAGTGCTTTGCTGCTACCTTGAAGTCCCAAAAAATATACACAGTGCAGAAGTGGCTATGAATATGCTTTTACTTTTTAAATTTTTATTTTATTGTACTTTTTCCCCCTTGTTGAATATTGTGAGGTGGTACACAGGTGACCTGGCTGTTAACAGTGCAATTCAAACGTATCTGCCAACTATACTGTGCATTGAGTAGGTGGAAATTTTCATTTCATCTGTCTTTTACAGCCTACTGTACTCCTTCCACAAAATCAGCGGGCTCATAAGTTTTTGAGAGAATCAAAACCTTTTGCTGGAAACTTCTCTGTGTTACAGCTTGGTCCTGTTGAACTTTTGCATATTATACTCTGATATAATGCTAGTTTCAGTGAGAGTATGTACAATATTTCCTGTCTCACTATCCAAAATGCCCTTACCTGTTCAGACTATGACTGGGACAATGCCTTCCTAAATTTCTACAGCACCTGATGCCCTGAGGCTCTCAGCCCTCCCTGCTCCAGAGCTCTTTGAAGGCCAGTATTAAGTGGTGAGTGTGAATTGTGCTACAAGATACAAATTTCACTGTGAGGAAGGTTTTAGACAAAAATCACAAATGAATGCAGGAAGGCTCGGTCCAATGCCTCTGTTTCAGGCTAAATAACATGTGCAAAGTATTCCTTAATCTCTTCTAAAGACAATCATTCTGTTTTCATACTTCAGCATTCAGTAAGAAAGCATGGCACACCACGCCACCAGGTATGCCACCTCTTACCATCCTGGGATGGAATAGATTGTATATTGACAGCAGACGTGTGAAAATGAAACAGCTTTGCATATTCATGTGCCAGAGCATGTAGCTGGTTTATATATATGAGTAGGATATGTGTGTTTATGTGTCCCTACCCATGGAAAGGTAACATTCTAACTTGTCATATGAAAATTTGGCACAGAAGCCAAAAAAGGCACAGACAAGCAAGCGTGCAGTGCTGTTTAAGAAATAATATCTTGGGCTGGATTATTGGTGCTGCACTGGACCGAGCCTTGCTGAACTCATTTGTGATTTTTGTCTAAAACCGCAACACCTCCGACCCTCAGAGTCACTCAAGCAAGGAACTGCTGCACATAAACAGCTCCTTTGTCTGTATTTCTGCCAGAGGGCTGGCTGTTACCCTCTGGACTCTTTTGGAACAGCTTTTGGAAGAGGTGCTCCCCCAAGATGTGCAGGACAAAGCCACTCACCGTTCTCCCACAAACCCCGGCAGGCATGCGCAGGTCAGCTCGCCGCCAAGGTCTGTGCAGTTGCCGTAGTTGAAGCAGGTGAGGTTCCTCTCTTCATTCCCACAAACTGTGTAAGGTAATCTTCGATATCTGGGTGAACAAGAAGGCAGCAGCAGTTATTTGCACTGTCCTCGTTTCTGGACGTCTCGTGCTCTCTCAGCTGAAGCAGGGGAGCAGGGTATTGCCCAAAGGAATGACAGCTGGAACTCAGACTTAAGACTCCCAGAACATGTTTTGCCTAACTTCTTTAATTTGATGAATTTAGTTTTTCTTTTCCAAATAATTATTGGCAAATTAATGATTCATTTCTCAGTTAAAAAAAAAAAAAAGGATATCACTCTAGTTACATTACTGATGTGGCTCTGAGTGATACCTGCACAGCTTAGTATAAGATTTTGAAAGAGAGACTTAACATACAAGACAGATTATACTGGGCCACCATAAGGCATCTTCAAATCTGAGGATGTCCTCACTGCTCAGAAAAAGTCAACAAAACCTGTCAATTTTAGTAATTATATCTTAAAAGACTGTGGTTGGGTAGCGTGAAGATGATGGTCTGTTTGCATCCTTTGAGCTGCAGCAGGCTGGATTTATTGGAGTCCTCTGGTGGAGGAAGGATTTTGCCGTATTGGAGAGGAGTGGGACATGCTTAGAGGGGAGAATTTTATGGGTGTGCAGAGAAGGGCAATTAAAGGGAAGAGCCTGCAGCCTTTCTAGAGGAGAGTCTGGAAAGAATAGGAAACAGCATGTGAGCAGTGTCAGAAGCAATGGGAAAACTGGGCTGTGTGGTGTTTGCAGCCACCAGGACTGAGAGCAAGCTGGGAGGAAAAGACCAACCCAGAAAAGATGCTGTGTGTGGGGAGGAAAACAACTTTTCCTGTTGTTATTTTCTCTTACCAACTCTGAATTCCTTTATTTGTAACTCTAGAACTATATTGCTCTAATAAAATACAGTTTTAGAGATTTAAAAACCTTAAGTTTTTTTTCTGAAAAGAAGATGCAGCACATGTATTTTCAAACTCTGGAAGGCTTGTAATCTTGTCATCAGAGAGCTCATAGGACCAATGCTGGCAGCAGAACAGGGCAGCAGAGCTGTGCCTGGTTCCTTCGAGCTTTGCCTCATCAGTCTCTGCCTGAGCTGGCAGCTCTCCACTGCCTCAGTCCACATCTAATTGATCTGTACAACTTTCTGTACTCCTCATACATCAGCTCCACAGCCATGATTAATATAGAGACAGATGCAAAACATCTGTGTTTAAAACAAAGACATCAGTGAGGTAAAAACCCTTCAGAAGAGACTTGACAAAATCATGTGGATTGGCCTTGTTTACAGTACCTGCAATACCTCCCAGTGAAGTTAGCAGCACACAGGCAGGAGTATCCATTAATCCCATCAACACAAGTGGCCCCATTCACACACTGGTGGCCATGGCACTCGTCTATGTCCTCTTCACAGTTGTCCCCTGTGTAACCAGGCTCACAGCTGCACTCATAGGAGGCAATCCCATCTGTGCAGTTCCCATGAATGCAGGGGTTTGAAGAGCACTCATCAATGTTGACTTCACAGTAGGCGCCAGTCCATCCATCAGGACACACACAGTGGTAGGAAGTGTACAAGTCTTCACATATCCCCCCATGCATACAGGGGTCTGAGCTGCAGAAATCTACCTGCAAACAGCCAGTAAGAGCAGGATTTGCAGATATTTTGAGAAATTGCTCCTCTTGAGGTTTTTTAGTAGGGATGTCAGCATTTTCAAAGTATGAGAGATAAATGCCACTGATTTCTATGGTGCTCATACACCCTCGCAGGCCATCCAGGCTGTCGAAAGCCTTGTCAGCCACATAGATGTCTGTCTCCTCTCTTAAAAAGTTGAGGCTTCCTGCAGCAGCTGTGCTGGTTGTCGTGTCTTTCTTATTGTCTATATCCATGCGCCATCTGGAGGACTGGGACAAGGGCTCCACCATGGAGACCATCACTTGGTGCCACTTGCCATCACTCACAGGCACTGAACTTGCAAGGGTCAGCCTGTAGAAGCTGTTGCCGCTTTGCAGTTGAAACAGGAGTTTGGAGTTGTGGATACTGATGATGACAAACTCAGGCTCCCTCTCTGCATACAGCAGGATCACGTCAGTGTCCCTGGTTCGGAAGCCAAAGATGATATTGGTGAGGTCTCTGCTGATTTTCCCATTGCTTCTGTAAAATATCGCGCTGCTCCGGCCGCTGAACACGGCGTTAGCAAGACCTGTGCAAAGACAGCAGTTGAGAAACCAGGCCACTTTTACACCAATACATGTGGAACAATGTCTCTCCAGTGCACATGCTCCCTGCCATGTGACTCCTTTGGGGTTTGCTGAAAAACAGTCAAATTCCACCAGTATTTCAATTGTCCTGGTCTGCCCCTCATGGCTGTGGATATTACAGGGCAGTGCCAGCATCAGCTATAATGACATCCAAAGTGTACTGCTTTGCATCATCTCAGGTTATCACTCTAATATACAGTTCTACATTTAGTGCATCTCTCTATTTCAAAAGGAGACATATTTTTCATTGTATGTTTGTTCCCCAAGTATGGGCAGCTAGTTATTCCCCGTGACAGATCTGGATGGGGTGAACATTTCTTCCCAACTCCTTTATTCTTAGGTGTGTCTTAAGATGTTTTATAAAGTATTTGACTGGATCCCAATTTCATCTCACCAATGCAAAAGGATGAATTTAATTGAAGTCAGTTGATGGAAAGCTCCTTCAAAATCCCTGTAAGCAGAGTCCTGCCTGTCACATTTAAAGCCAGCTTCTCCTGCTGGGCAGGCACTGCCACAGCCCTGTGCTGCTGGGACTGGGAGGGCAGCAGCTCTCAGCTCACACTGCTGTGAGTGAAAATTGATGGGCAACGTTGTGGCAGCTTTATGGACATCTTCACAAAGGTATTTGACACCTTTCATTAGCATGGTTTCTACTAAAATGCACTTACTCACTGGGCTGTAAATTTAAACGTTCTGAGGTTTCTGAGGATTATAGACAGGGAGGAGGGACAGGAAGGAATGTCTTCTGTCTGTACTTCAGAAAAAAATAGCTTTGAAAGATCTGAGATAAGCTGGGTTTCTGAACTATCTCTGGGCTTAGTAAATCTTGAGGAAAAGAACCCTGGGAGTCCCAGTATGAAGTTATTGACTGCATATCCTGATGTCAAGGCAGCAGAGGCGTAACTGCATTTCCTGGTGCATCAAATGTGGTGTCTTTCTCATAGAAAAAGTTTCCTCAGAGGAAATCATACTAAAAGGGAAGTCAGAGTTTTTCAAGATTATTCCTGGTTTTTTAAATATCTCACAAACCTGCTTAGTTTTTTTTAAGCAGAAGACACCAGGCAGAGAACTCAATGCTCGGGAAAGCTTTTATTTTGTTATCCTGTATTGAACAACAAGAAGTTTATCCTGTAGCTAAGAATACAACTAGTTAAAAATGCAGCTCTGTAGTGCAGGAATTTTTGAATATCTATTAGGGAACGCCCTACTGTTGCCACATAAACCAGCACAGAAATCTAAATGGGATGACCTTGAGTCACTGAAAATGTAAATGACCTTGAGTTTAGCAGAAGGAAACAGTTCAGGTACTTTTCAATTCACCATCTCTGAGTGTTTCTGTTCTACTCTAACATGCAATAGCAAATCTTATGAGAGAATGTATTTTGATGTTATCATTAAAGACATCTCTGAGAGAAGGAGCTTTTATTTTAATTTCAGTTAAAATTTTAACCCATCCTGCAATGCCGGTTCTAACAATCTGCACAAAAATAGAATCATATTGGTCTGTCTGTGACAGAGATCTTTTGTTGACCAGCCTTCCCATTCCTAAGGGTTAGCCATTCTAACAGCTTCCATCAGACTGAGTGGCTATTTACCTTCTTTCACAGCTTTGGTAGGGCTTTCATCGGTAGCAAAAGGAAAAAAATATTTCTTAAAAATACCTATTTGCTTTTTTAATTCCACTCCAGGGTGGGAAGGAGAAGGAAAGTGGAGAAGGAAGGAGATGTGCAGGGTGGCTAATGATCCTAAAGCAGCTAATGGTCATTAGTTTTTAAATGGACTCCTTGGCATGCAGGTGCTTCTTACGAAGTCACTGCTTGAACAACTGTGCTGCAGGTATTTAGGTGACTTTCTTCAATGCTATTCAAGATTTAACACAATCAAATGATGCAATGTACGTTATGTCGCTTGTCTTTTCAGGAGGATGGAGCACATTCTAAGGTTAATCCACCACCGGATTAACCTCTTATCTCTTTGCAGTGGAAGTGTGAGGGCGATGTACTGATGTATTGGACAACCTTGACTAGTTGGGCTGAGTAAGTCAAAACCAAAGGTCCTGTAAACATCAGTGTCTGAGTCAGGGGGTATGGCTGAGAATTTCTGGGTTTGGTAGGGCAGACTCTTCCCATTAACGTTACTTAAAACTGACATAACTATTATTTTAATACAGCAATAACATTTGAATGAACTTTAAAGGCAGTGAATACCTCATTTCAAGGAAATGCTGCTGAAAATGTCTATTGCTGTTGATCTCCAAAGATGATTGGAACAACTGAAATGTACCTACATTCAAATCCTTGGTGCACCAGCTGGCATTGTGCTTCATGAGGACAGGGCCCAAGCTCACACCACTTAACTTCCTCACATGCCTTCCCCACTGTGTTAGGGGGGCACGTGCAAGTGAAGTCATCCCAGATTGAATAGCACACACCACCGTTGTGGCAAGGGTTGGACTATGGGGAAAGAGAAGAGATAACCTCAGTATGAATCAAGGCTGTTGGACTCCCAGCTCTAGGGATGGGGGACTGTTTGGCAAAAAGAAGTTGTTTTTTTTTTATTTCAGATGGAAAATTATAAAGACCATTATTATGACAGTACAGCATGTTCAATAATTGGTGAAAACCAGTATTTCAACCTCAAAATAGTTTAATTCTCCCCTATGCAAATAGATTTTGCTTCTGATATTCATCATATGTAGCACAGCTTAACAATATCTGCTCTTTTTATCATTTTTGTATGTTTTCCTAAGCTGTCATTATAATCAAATAATGTGTGGGAACACACTAAAAAATTAAAATAAACTCCCCATTATAAGCACACAAAAATGCTCAGAAAAATGTCATTCTTACCTTGCAGAGGTTGTCACCAGTGCAGCCTTGGGTGACGTTGATCAGAGTTCGGTTGATAAGAGAATTCAGTGGATTGGTGATGGGGAAGAATTCCAGTGGCTGGTTATTCACTCTTACATCTTGGATGCAGCCTTTGAAATACCTGCCATTTCTATCCGTTTCTTTGTCATCTGGTAGGCCTCCAATGTAAAGAATATCCTTACTTTGGATGGTTAGTGTTGGAGTAGAAATAAAGCCTAGGTAGTGAGAGGACTGGAACAACTCCATCTTATTTGGTTCTATTTTTAATGTTATTAAGTAAAAGTTTCCATCGTTCACAGAGTGTTTCCCTAATAACTTCATGGAATTTAGAGCTAGCATGGTGAGTTTCCCACCTTCCAAATAGACTCTTATGTAGAGGTAAGTACTGTTTCTCAGAGCCAGTAACAAGCCAGAAGGTTTGCGTGTTCGGACAAACATTGATATGATGAAGTTCTCATTCTGAGTGGAATCAACAGGAAAAGCAGCATAGCCTGAGGAGTCCTCGGATCCAAACCGGCCTGGAATGTACTCTTGAGGTTAGAGATGTGGGAAAAGGTAAAAAAAAAAGAGAAGGGAGAAAAATACAATAGTTAGGGCTAAATGACAAGGGAGCCAATGCAGTGATCAAATAACTACTGGTAATATTTATGTACGGTAGTAAGATGTGCTTGTATTTATGGATGAATAAAGACTTGATCTAGCTGTAAATAGCTTCTATTTCAAAATTCCTGTTGGCTTCCATGGCTGTAGCATTAAGCCTCAGTGCACGACCAGATGTTATATTATTGGGCACATTTTTCCTCTCTATCATGCTCTGTGCAATGCTGTGTTTTCAAGCAGTTAAACAAGGACAGATTTCTATACTTTCCTGCATTGGTCCTCAGAAAGATCATTTTGGAAAGAACCTAGCTGCTTTGATCCTCTGATGACCATGGAAGTTAATGCAATTTTGGGATTTTGTGATATTTTTTGCACAGATTCCAATCGCAGAAAGCTGCTGGGCAAACCCCTCTTGTGTAAATAGATCACCTGTGTGGTGCTGCTTGGGCTCCCCAGTTCTCTGACAGACTTTTTGTTGCTGGGGCTCAACATGTGCTCACCTACAACTTGTATTCAGTCATGAATCCTGCTCAGTCGCCAAGTGCCCACAGTGCTGTGGGAGAAACATGATCCAGGATCGAGTCAGTTTTTTTCTCTTTGTGCTTATCAATTAAAATGATTAAACCAAAACCATCTGTCTGTCCTTTACTCCTTATTTTCAGTAATGATTTTCAGTCTTTTAAGGATACAAAATACGTAGACACAACTGTATTTTATTCTGATGAATTGTCTCGTTAAAGAACAACAAAGTGTTTCTATTTTTACACTAAGTTTTGTGATCTTGTCCTCAATATTACAGACTTCCTGCCTAAACAGTTTCAGGAGCTATTTTTAATATATCGAATTCATAGAAAGAATAAACCAAGCTTTTTTTAAATGCTCACATAGCTAAAGATTCAGTCCTCTGCTGTGCAGTAAAACTCCTGGAGTGGGATGTCATAGGCCAACTTTCTGCCTGCAGAACTACCTTTTTTTATGACTGCACTAAAAAAAAAGATGAAATAGGGGACTGACCATGAAGCCCCAACAGACCCTCAGTAACCACACTGCACTGCTATGTGGTATGTTCATATTATTTAGCAACAGGACTAAATCCCATGTTTGTTCCTAAACAGGAAATTTTGTTAATTTAATTTAAAATAGTTTATTTCTATGAATTAGATTACCTATATATCTACATCTACTTGTTAAAACTCTTGTATGTAGAAACAATTATTTGTTGAAATTGGTGTTTTGAGGCATTAAGTCTGTTTAAGTTTTATCTTCTCTTAAGGTTGTACTAGAGACTGAGATGCTTTTTTCATGAGGGTAAAAAGAAAAATTCTGCTAGAATGAGGATTCCACAACTGCAGTATTAGAAAGAAGCCTTGATCTCCAAAAAGGTAATTCATGTTTACAATTACCTTGTCGCAGTTCTCTCTATTTATAAATACACACATATATCATCAGTCTGATCTGTTTGATGAGATGACTAGCATCACCTTGGTCAATATTAACCTCTTGGGTCACAACATCTGGATGTTGATCAAAATGAGTCAACATCTGTTTGTTATTTTGTATATGTAGAAAAAATATTGCCTCTTGTCAATTAAATACTTGCCAGCAACTTTTCTTCAGAAAGACACCAGCATTTCTTATGTTATCCTTTACCACAAGTCTCCCCCACTCTGCCTCTTTAGAAACCTGCCACAGTCTTTTACACGTGGCATATATCTAGAACCTGTGTACCAAAATGGCACGGTGCCATGATTAGCAAGGAATATTGTGGTCAGCAGGAAAAAAAAAGTGTGCTTTCTAATCATTCTCAACAGTTCTAATGCCAGTATAAGCTGCTCCTGGCCCTGACTGGTTTTAATTTTGCTTCATATAAGGAGGCAAACATATTTCCCAGATGTTGTCCTATACTCCAAAGTTGCCTTCCCAATCTTTGGATAAATTACAGCTACACTTCAAAGAAGTCTGTTACAATTACCTCTCAGACTTTGTCATTTTGCAATAAAACCAAAAGGAAAAACTATTGAAAGGTATTGATAAGTATTAGGTAGAGCATGCAAAGCGAAATTGTATTTGAACATTTGAAATGTATTTGAAGCCTCAGCTTTCTGCAGCAATGCATTCAGTAACCCCTGAGGCCAGTTGTTCAGCTGATGCGAATCAATGTAGCTTCACTGCACCCATGCCAGTTTACACCAGTTTAGGATCTGTCCATTCCAATCTGACCAAAGCTCTGCTGTTGTGCTTAATTTTTTCCAGTCTACTTGGCAAATATATCTACATAAATATACATATGTATGTATACGTGTGTGTACGTATGTATTTCTTGTTCCCCAAACATTGCTCTGCTGACCATGTGGGGATGAGGGAGGCAGAGGCAAGGGCACAGCATGGAGACTTAGTCTCGTGCAATTTTCTCATACAAAACTGCTTGTTTGAAATCCCTCAAACTTTGCCTGGGGAAGGATTGCAGAGCTCACTCTAAAGCATTCCTGAAGGTTGCTGTATTTACAGCTCTAGGGGGCTTCACCCAGCAGATGCAGCACAGCGGGGAGCTGGGCAGGGACCTCCTGTTGTCCTTCCACTTTGCCCCAGCCTGCACTTGCAAAGATCATTTGTAGCAGGGAAAGTGCTACAGGCATCTGCAGCTTTTGTGCTCCTGCTCACCACTGCCACAGAGGCTGTTTGCTGTGATGAGCTCTTCTGCTCACTCAGACAGGGACAGGTTTCCCTCTGGTCCCCATGCAACTCTCTGGGAACAGCAGCCTGAGCTGGGGATTGTCCAGCCCTGCCTTGGGACCAGCTGAAGGATGAATGGGCCCTGTTTCCAGCTACTGAAGCCCTGCCTGCTCCTTGGGCTAATCAGATTAAGCTAAGAGTATAATCTCATTCATTTTTTTTAAATTGGAATCTGTCTTTTTTTAACTTGCAGTACTTTTGCTTGCCTTCATTGCCTTAAATGACTCTTTATAAAAGCCTAGAGTGCTTGAGGATAAAATTTTCAAAGAATGCTTTGAAAATAAGTCTTAGACTCCAAGTGAGTTGCTTGCTTTCTAAATTCTACTCAGCATGGATAACCTCCAGTGAACTACAGTTTTTTTAGAGTTTATGGAGTGCTAAGAGCACCGGGACGATTTTAAAACAAGAGGAGTGGAATCCACCAGTTTAGCCTGACTTTTTTTGCTGTCAGGCTGAAAAGCAACCTTCCTGGGAAAGTAACTAGAAAATAACAAAGGTGTGCCACTACTAACCTCTTGCACTGGCTTACCACTTGACATTAAGCTCCAGAGATCCTAAGGGTCACGCCGCTTCCCTGCCAGGTAAACAGGGTTGTTTATGGCCATGTTTTCAGCAGGCACTTAGAACACAAGTGCCAGCAGCACTCCCTTACCTGTTGCACAGTCTGGCCCTGTGTAGGGCCGGTAGCAGTCGCAGCGGTAGCTCAGCCACAGGTTGATGCAGCGTCCCCTGTTCTGGCACGGGTGGGGGTCACACCAGTCCTTTTTAGCACATCCTGTCCTGACATTTAAAGATGACCCAGATGATACATTCTCTGGAGTAATAACATTCAAGTCTATCTCAATATCCTGGAGACAGCCTACAAATGAAGGTGCAGAATGTGTATTAAAGGTGTTCTGTAGAGAGTTGCTGTTCCCCACTGGTAAGCCGCCCAAAAACGTGCTCTGAAACGCGAACATCACCGGCTCGTTATCTATCTTAGCAGACGTTTTATTGAGACAGGATTCTACACAAGAGCTGTCAAGCAAATTAAGAATAACAGCTCTTGCCAAGGTTACCTCCACTGAATGCCATTCTCCATCACTGACATTATGTGGAATATGCAAAAGAGCCTGTGGCTGATTATTGACTTGCACGGATAAGTGTAAGTAGCCATTCAGTAACTCCAACTTTGCAAATGTATTTTTCTCCCCTCGGTGAAACAGAAAAGCTGTGGGTTGCACAGTTTGAAACCTCAGGTTTATATTATAGAAAAAATCCTTTTTATGGGTCAGGGGACTCTTCAACAAAAGGAAACTGTTTCCTTGAAAAGAAAACGTGGTTATGGTTTCACAGCGTATTCCAGTATACCCAGGTGAACATATGCAGCTGAATCCGTGTTGGCCATTTTTCAAATGTGGGATACATATTCCATTGTTTTGGCATTGATGATCAGTACAGCCATGTAGAACTTCTGTACAGTTCCAGCCTCCATAAAAAATCCCTTCTTTGTCTGCAGGTGGGCAATGGCAAGTGTAATTTCCAGGAAAATTCTCACAGATCCCACCGTTTTGGCAAGGGTTCGTGTAACATTCGTTCACGTCTTCATCACAGTGAGTACCTGAAGAAGAAACAAAGAATTAGGCATTCTGGTTTGAATAAGTGGAGCACAAAGTAACACTTTTAATAATGTGTTTTATTAAATTATCTTTTATTAGAGGGGAATGCCTTGATAAATAGATGATGGACACTTAAAAAAAATACATTAAATATAAAAATGCCATTCGTTTGTCATGGTTTCCTTGTGCAAAGTATTATATAAACACCTTAGTGATAACCACATTTTGGAGAAAAGAACCAAACCAATGGATGGTTTTGATATGGATAATGTGATGGAATTAAGATAAACATCATCAGATGCGATCAAGAAATTGTTTCCCACATATCCTCTGGTAGAAATTTAGAATGCTTTGTAAGGAACTGAATTGTTTATCACATACAAAAAACCCAAGAATTGTTGCTTAATTCCTATCCCTAATATAGTATGGTCATGAGCTGGAGTATGATCTGCTGGTCTTTCCTTCTTTTTCATGTTCATTCAAACAGTGTAAGAACTACAGACTATTATTCCTGGTCCCACATGAAACATCTTGGAGCAACAGTCTTCAAGTGAGTGTCACAAGACATGGTGGGTCAGATGGACAAGTGGCTGAATATGCCTGCAAAACGTATGCACTGCAAAAAGTATGTACTACAGGGGAACTGTTTTACCTCTCCTCTATAAGAAAAGATGAAAAGAACATTCTCTCAAACATCTCAGAGGCTGATTGGTGATGAGTGCACTTCTGCAGGAGATTGTCAATACACTCTCATATTTCCTCTTCTTCCATATAATGCTTGGCTTCTGGTATATCTGGTAAAAGGAGAACTCCTCATCTCAACTCCACTGTAATTTGATAGATGTGGCCTAAGTGGGTCTGCTGGATCACACTTTACAAAGAAAAACAAATCTGTTCCTCTTGTAAAACTAATCTGTTTATCCCTCTGCACTGTTGTTCATCTGTGAAGTGGTAATTACAGTAACTTCTCCCTTGAGCAATCCAGTGACCGATACGCATTCAGTGGGTCAGGGAAAATCTGTTTCTCATCTCCCTTGGAAGCAGCCAAAATATCCAAATACTTTTTTGATAACTCATGCTAAGTACAACTCTTAACATTTCCACTTCCCTTCATAGTTATCTTAGAGAAAAATGAGAAACACTTTGCAGTTAGTTTTCAAACTAGTATCATCAGCACAAATTAAATAGATAATATTTCATCCATCCCCTCAGCAAAGCTGCTGCCTGTAAATCATGTGATGAGATGTGCTGAGGTTCATGGAGTGGCAGCTGGGTGTACCAGGCACCACACCTAGATTCATGTACAAATTCACATCAAGCTTTATTTCTATAAAGATACATAGCCATTCCTCATGGAAAATTACAGAGCAGCATTCAGCCACAATTAATTGCTTCAAATAGCAGTAGATAAGTGTAGTTACTCAGGCTAATTCCTTGCCTGTCCACTTTATTCAATCACAGTTGTAACTGGACCCATCTTGGAGAGTGGTAAGTACAGGAGAGCCAGCAGGGAACTGAGAATTGGGAGAGATTTGTTTAAAAGATTAGCAAGAGTGAAGTGGTCATAGCAGGTACACAGAAGACTCTTTCTGCAGTGATCCAACTCACCCATCCATCCTCAGTTAGAGCATACACTGACTTTCCACTTGAAGCTTCAGCCTATCGAGCACAGCTAGTGCCACCTCCCTGGCCTGGCAGCGGGGTTTTACTGCAGCAGTCTCTCTCTGTTTTCCAGCCAGGCTCATCTTTATTCCAATGAGAGATGCCTGTGTATACTTTAATGTGTAGTGGCATCTGGCAGAAATACAACTCATTGGGGCTGACTTTCTCCAAGAGAAGTGCAGTTCCCAAACCGTTCCTGACTGGGGGCCAGAGCCATGTCTGCTTTGTCCAGTTTGTGGCAATTTCAGTGTTAGTAACTTGTCCTGCTTTTGCTATTCTAGTATATGAAAAGTGAAGTCACTGTGAGCTGTTTCCTGTTTTGGTCAATGTTTTAGTACATCTCCTGCCTGATACTGCTCCCTTCCCTGCTTTGACATCAAGAACAATATGTCCTCAGGTCTTTTGTACAACTCAGTCTTAATATGATGGCTGTAGAAATGCAGGTCTCTGTGGGCTTTTGTGTCAGAGATAAAAATTAGTACAGCCTACAGGCAGTTGGATCAGGTTGTGCTTTGCTTTGTCAGAGGGCTTCAGAGCGGACAGACTGTGCTTAAGGATTTATGGACTGGAAGCCCCTGTGAAACCTTTCATAAAACAATCAGCATTGTGAATGGATAGGTCCTTAGTTGTTGCATTTTCAGCAATGTGTGGTGACTCTCTGCGTGTTACTTTATTATCCCACAGCACCTGCCGGCCATTCCCTTTGCCTTGTAACTTGTGGTCCAAGTCACACTTTGCAAAGGTGACTTGCCTGTGGAAAGGACGATACATTTACCTTTACAATAATCTTTAGTGTCTGTGTTGTTCTCCACTTCATCAGATAAGACATAAAATTAACAAAATTATTTCGTGAGAATGTTAAACTATTTTTTGAAATCATATATATTTCTCTCTTTAGATTTAGATAAGACATTTGAAAGAAGAAAGCATCAATGTCCAATGAAGAAATAAAATTAGTNGAACAATATCAGTTATTAAATATAAAGTGACTCTCACAGGGCCACTTCAATACATAGATTTCATAGTAATTTCAGTGTCTCAATACAGTGCTTATATTTTAAGTAATGACATTAAAAATACATTGCAAAATAATTATTTTATCGAGTTGTACATTTAGATATACACACATGTATGCACTTACATATGTAGGCCTACTATTTCATAATAAGATTAGCACAAACACAAATATAGGTCACACCAAAAGATAAATAATAAGCCACTGTTTTCATATCAAGAATAAATAAATCAGCTGTTCTTGCAAGTGGTGCTGATATTGCTCGTTATCTGCCAATTGCTATACAAGCAAAGACCACTGTCAGTCAAGATAAAAGCACTCTAGATAAAAGGATTAGTCAATATTTATAGAACTGTATAAGCAGTTCAAATAGCTCAGGTTAGCATGTAAAAAAAGTATTCTCAAAAGATGTAAGACATACCGAAACAAGTGCAAAGGCAAGGATTTTTTTTCAGTGGTTACATGCATTAGCTCAGCTAAGCATATTTGTGTTTTTAAAGGAAAAAGTAAAGTAGAATCATACAGCATTTTCCCTTCTAAGTATTACCCACTGACATAAAATTTCAGATAATTATGAATAATTAAGATGATTACTTTTCCCACCTGTGAAATTTTTTTCCAAAACAGATGAAACTTCCTTTGACTCAGTTTGATAGCATCACTCATCTGTCTGCTTTTTTTCACTTATATATTATTACTATACGGTGGCTATTTTCTAACTGTTAACCTCTTAATTAAACTCTCTCTTTTAAATTTAGCAGCAAAGGTTTCCTGCAGAAGCAGGATGACAAAAGCAATTAGTCAAGCATAATTGTGCTGAACGCCACTGTTTTTCATGTTGATTAAACAATTATAAAAGTATTATCCAAATTACACTTTTGATACACTCCTTTGATTAGAAATCTGCTTACAGCCTTTTGCCTTTCCAGTCCCCTGACACTAAAAAAATATCAAGAAACTACAAGCAAGCAATCTGGATAGGTGCTACATGTTCAATACAGTCTAAGTGCACACACAAATTCACAAAAAGAAAATATTTACCTGTAAACATTGTCATTAAAATGATGTAAACTTGTATCCTAGTTGCAACCATCTTTTTCCACAGGAAAATTTCCGAAAGAAAAAGATCGTTTAGCACTTAAGCAGTCCACAGAGTAAATTTCTGTAAAAATCACAACAGTTCTTAGTGTAAAGGCTTCCTTCCCAGGATTAGCTTGCTCCACTTCTGTACCTGCTGATGTAGTCTGATGGTGTATTTTGCCCAAGCCAGATCAACGAGGCTTAAAGTAAGACCCATTAAACTGCTTACACAATAGATATGTATCCTATTTAAATTCTTTTTTCTCCAAGTTCATGCTCACACTGAATGTTGTTTGTGTTTCACAGAAATGCGTATTATTAGGGTCTGTTCAAAACTGAATGGTGACTTTTTGTTGTTCTACAAGATGTTTTTTAAGACTTTTTTTTCCTTTCAAAAGGTTTGCTAATCCAGATCAACTCTTTCATGGTCACTGTCATTCAGAGAAACTGTACATCTCAATAAGCAGATAGAAAAGATCTAAAATTCGATCTTGTTTCTTTATTTTATAAAGTATTTTTGTTCCGTTTGCTCTCTCTACTTAATGGAAGTCTGTGTCTCTAGATTTTTGAGTGTGCTGAAGACAGGAAAAAAATTATTTACTGAAACATTTTTTTTCTTCAGCTCTTGAGCAAGACATTTTGATTTAGACCAACTTTAAGAAGGGAAAATACAGTTCAGGAGATTTAACTACTTATTTCTGTGATAATTTTAGCAGCAGACGTCATTTTTGTCACTTACGTTTATCGATTCCTTCTTCTCCCTCAATTCATTTATTCACTAATTAGGAAATTACTGACCTTGTGTCACATTTGTGTTTAGGTTCACCGAAAGACTTATACACAGAACACAATTTTGGATTCATTTAATCTACAGTTCACAATTGTGTTTATGGAGATGCTCAGAGAGCTGCTGCTTCTTCCAGCTTCTGATACAGGCATCAAGTGTGTTTTCTTATAATACATTTAAATATCATGGGGTAAGAATGTCATCCAGACTCTTGGAAAGGTAAGAAAGGAAGCTTTAAATAAAATAAAGTTCAGTTTGATTAGTTAGTGTGACTGCACTTGATTAGTAGTGATAATCAGATGTCTCATGCTGCAGTTTGATGTTTAATGTGCACTTTGTTTTGAATATTGTGAGAAGTTGGAGGTTCTCAGTAATTGTCCTTCCTTTTGTAGTGTGACTGTGACAATGTGACTCTGAGGGAAGGTCATGAGCAGACAGAGTCAACAGGTGGGGACAGACATCTGCTATTACAGCTCAGTGACAGCATGGGGCTGGTGGCACTCTGAGATGGGCACTGCAGAGCACGGTACTCAGCAAACTGCCCAAACTGTGCCAGAACCACTGGTGGGAGTCTGAACAAACCTGCCACGAGCAGATACTCTAATTACAGTCAGATATTGTGTTTAATAACATTTTCATATACTGACCAAGGAGAAAATTCCATGTGAAACCACTATAAAGCAGGTATAAAACTTGAATAATCGTGCCCAGAAAGTAATTGTCAGAGATTCCCTGTCAAACTGGGATTTGGTTATGGTTTGGGATTGTCCTGGCTTTACTCTGGTTGGTGTTTTCATAAAAGATGATGTTGGCATAGAAAGCTTGCCTAGTAAATTGTCTGATAAAGCAGGGTTAAGTGACACTTTTGATTGTGTTACAAGACCAAATGACCTTTATAGGTGAACATAAGAAATTGGAGAAATGGTCTAAAAAAAGACTGTATTCAAATCTGGAAGGGCTCACTCAGTTTCTACAGTCTCAGGCCAGAATAACCAGCAATCAGGTAGAACAAGAGTTTCAGGCTACAATGCTTCAGTTACACTGAGTCCACTTTTAGTTGTGCACTGCAAGGAAGATTTGGATCAATTAGGAAGAATTCAGAGGAAAGCAATGAGAATGATTGCAGGTCGACAAAATATGGCTTGTGAGAAAAGGTTAAAAATGTAGGGCTGTTCAGTCAAAAGACGAGCAGAGGAAATGGGACATGGTTAAGAGTTTTTCAGTATGAAAAAGAGAGTAAACTGTGCCCTGAGACCACAGTAATCAGGTGAAAAAGTCACAGGTTTGGCCCGCACAAGGAACATTCGGGTCACACTGCAAGAAAATATTTCTAATGACAATAAGACAACAGAGCCTTTGTGTAAGATGCCCACTGGGAGCCTTAAACTCTATTGTGGATCCTTAAAAATTGGTTAGAGACAAAAATGCAATGAGGCACAAGCCAGCAGATCCTGCCTTAGACACACAGACAGTCCAAATGATACCTGCATGTCTATCCCTTCCAAGTCTATTTTTCCATGTTTTTTGGCCTCCCTTGAATGAAATAATTTCCAGCAATTGAGCTGTAGCTGTGTCAAACTATTACCTGCACATGCAGGTAACAAATGCAAGCAGGAGGAAACCCTGGAGAAACTCAAATTGTAGGATACCCCTTAGAATTGCTTTATGGAAGACGGAGAGTTTGAAATAGCACTTCCTTTGCCTATATTTTAGAATTTTGGAAATGTCTGTTATAAAATCCTACCCCAGGTGCAAACAACTCTCTCTTCAAGGGACTCATTAATTCTGAGGCCAGCAGAAAGATCTGGCAGAGCACATATTCTTCAGGGCCCCAGGTTTTAGCAGACAATCACAAAAATTCCAACTTTGCCACATCTGTGCAGATAATTGCAAAGAGATAATTACTTTTTGCTGGAAGGAGGAAATGCACATTCATGAGTGAGTAAGCGCAAGGAAATAAATTGACCATCTCTGTGTCATTGTAATTAAACCCCATGCTTGTGGGCATAAATCAGTCACCATGCAGGTCAGGAAGGAGGTTTTCCTCTTATGTACATCAGTGTAGAGCAAGTGAGGGGTATTTAAATGGATTTTTTTTTTCTCCTATTTTACTTCAGTAAAGAACTGGCTCACATTCAATACTGAACTTAATGTGACCAGTGCTCTGATCTTGCATGGCAATTTCTGTTGCTCTCCTGGCAGGAAAAGCTTGTGTGAAATGAAGGACAGAACATCGAGCAGAGCTGGAGCACATGGAAAACAGGATTCTTTAAAATAGTAGGATAAAAAGCATTTGTTAACATTGGGCTAATTTGCACATGATACCTTTCACACAGAACTCTAATTTTGAAAAGTTGTAAGACCTTGCTAGTTATTCCTTTATTGCAGACAAATTCACTATTCTGCTGTTTTTCCTCTTGGCATTTGAAATGTATATATAAAGTTAATACTGGCTAGGAAAAAAAAATTAAAATAGAAATAGAGTTGAGTGGCTTGGCTTAATCATTAAATATGTCACTCTAGCTGAGGGATATGGAATTCATAATGTGCTACATTCAGAATGGCATGCTGTAACTCAATCTTTTTAAATGTTGCTGGCCCGAAGCTTCATAGACTAGCTTGAATTTTCAGTAAAAATGGATTTTTTTAAAGTAGTAAAAAACCCCAATCCCTTAATCTCTTCAATCAGTAAAGGTTTTCTGAGAGCAAAAGTACTTGGAAATGTTTTTCCACTTGTTTCACATGTTTTGTCACACCTAAAATAGTTTTCATTTGAAAAAAAAAATAAAAAGAGAGAAGAAAATCATGTACATGCTGTAGGTGATTAGTTGTTTAGTGAGATCGGGTGTGTTTATTTTATTTTAGAAATATTGGAACCAGCCGTCTGGGCTGAGCTGGGCTCCAGCTCCCGGGTGGACGAGGCAGCCCCCACAGACGGGAGGGCCCCAAGCAGCCACGCGCGCGGCACGGCCGGGGTCAGGGGACAGCGCCTGCCAAGGGCCAGGAGCCGTGTCCTGCTTGTAGCCTACACCTCCAGCCCCTGCTTCAATTTACACAGCCAGCCATGTGGATCCAATTGTGGGATTAGGATCTGAATCTGGAGTAAAGAAAAACTCGTCGAAGAAATATGTCCCTGCGTGGCACTCATTTTCCTTTCATTTCCCTGCTTCTAGAGTCAGTGTTATATATGGGTGAATGAGGCAGCTGCTGCTGGGTTTGACTGATGGAGGCAAGGAAGAAAATCAAATGGTGGCAGCCCAGTTTTCCTGGGCAGCATCCTTCTGGAGTGGGTTTTCTGGCTGCACAAACGTGTTGTAGCTATGGCCGTGTTGATGGTATGAGATAGGAAGGGGAGAAGAGAGGAGGGAGAGCACAGGTAAAGGGTGTGACAGGTCACAGTGGAGAAAGGTGATGGAAGAAAGACTACGTAAGATTTTGGAGACCAAACAGATGAAAGATGTGACTGGGGGAAAAGAAATAAAAATACAGGAAACAATGGTGGCCTCAAAGATACTTGTGCTGGCATTTGAGACACAACTCTTGTCAGACATGTGGGCATTTCTGGGTAGTAAGAGGACAGAGTATATGTGTATGGCCTCCATGGGATGTGTGAGGGATGCTAAGAAGTTCTGCAGATCACAGAGAAGGTCTACACAGAGATCTGAGCTAAAATTGAGAGTGGGGAAGGGAGACCATGGGAGCAATACCAGAGACAAAAGATTGGAAAAAATTCAGGAGAAAAACCAGACATAGATATTTTTTTGTAATCAAACAGTCATGCACTGGAGCAGAGACGTCAATTCACAAAACACAGAGAATTAGGACAGAATCATAGAAAAATTTAGATTGAAAGGGACATTCAAAGGTCATCATCTGGTCCAGTGCTCCACTCAAAGGGTCAGGACATCATCCAGAGAAGGAATTGTAATAGCAGGTTTCAGAGAATTTGTTATTTTATAGCTGATTCTGGACCAGATATTTAGAAGCCAAAGGAAGTTATTTGGTGTACTGCTTTCCAGTGTGGGGTTTTTTGGTGTGCTCTGTAAGTTGGAAGAAGAGTATGTGTAATTCAGGAATTTTTCATGTTTTACCTTTTAGAAAACTGTGGCAAGACTGTCAAATTTAAAGCATTAATGATCTGATTTGCATTTTTTGTAGATTTATGAGCTTGTACCTACAGATGATGTGTGTGCACTTGAACTGAAGTATATCCAGAGGGATCTTAAAACAACCAATACCTTTGAGTTGTTTAACTAGATCATACAAGGTCATGTTTCATTGACTTTAAAATGTTTGGTGCATATGATTCACTTTGGAATTAGAAAACAAATTAATTTTCCGTCCTACAAACACTTGAGGGCTTTAAAAGAGTGCTTGCTGTTGATGAACACATCCACTGAGAAATGTACGCAGTGTCTTGTCTCCCCTAAAAGAGATTTTCTACCTTCTCTCTGGTTGATGTTTCCTATTTGTTTTAACTGAGTTAGGCAAGCACAGCCACTGTGCTGTCTAGAGTGAAACAGCTTTTGCCCTGGAAATGGTGCTCTGGAAAATTTCAGTCATTTGCAGGATTTTCTCATTTTATTATAACTAATGTGAGTCTCCACAACATGCAAAAGTGACTGTGTTTACATAACTTCATTGTCAGTCCTTATTGAAACAAACTGAAAAAGCCAGAAAATCATAGTTTTAATAGGGCCTATAGAGTTTAATTGATAATGGAGATGTGAGAATAGAAAAATGTAAAATATGAATGGGTGAGTGCACACGACATGTTTGTGCTGTGTGTATTTTGAGCTGTGCACAGCATGACTGTATAAAAAGCATGGGTATGATCTGTATCTATGCTGTGTATAATTACATTTCTCTGTTCCTAGAGTATATGTATTTACATAATTTATTAGCACTTTAAATATAGAAAAAAATCCAAGCTTTTTATGCTGAACTATCAATTTTTTAAAAAATTATTTTTTATGTGTGTTTTCTTTCCTGGGTAAGCTGTGACTTGCTCTAGAGCAGATGCAGATGCCCCTGAGACTTTGGGCTGTGATCTTTCAGTCCAGCTCCATGTCGGTGGGAATGACAGAGGATCGTACCTCCTTTCACTTCAGCATCAATGTTCATTCCCCTCATTCCCCGCAGTGTTCGTAGTGGGAAAACTCATCTAAATTATGGCTTTTTTCATCCAAGGTTTGATATGCTTAACTCATCTCGAGGCTGGGAAGATGGAGACCCAAACTAGCTTCATTTTTGCTTGGTCACATAGCGATCCCGATGGCAGTGGGACAGCATGGACCTCAGCTCACACTGTGCGTGCTTGCCATAGAATCCTGGCTGCCTTATGGGGAATTTCCTGGAGCATATTATAGGTATGAGATTTAGCTAGATTAAATCTAGTTTTTCTATGTCTTTATGTGTTACAGTTAACTTCTGTAGCTGTGCAGACTTTTTCACAGCACAGCACTTAAATAGTTTTCTTTATTTGGTACTACAAGCAGTGATTTACCGTGATATTTTGGCCTCACAAACAGGTCTAATAACAGATTCTGAACCCTCTTTGTTAAGAAAAAATAGTGCCCACAGGACAGAGACTACAGCCATAATTGTATTGATCATTATAACTCTCTGTATTAGTGTCATGTTGTTAGCACAGCCAGACTCGAAGAATTACAGCAGTGGGAGAGCAATCTGAATCAGATCCACCAAATCTACTTCTAGCAGTTAATTATCAGCATAAATTAGCTGTCTATACCAGGGTTTTTTTCTTCTCTCTAAGACTGTTTATTGAAAGTGCAAAGTTCATTGTCAGCCAGGGAAAGAGAGTGTTTTCCTTGATCTGGTTCTCCTTACGCCATCAAGAGAAGTCCTTTCCTAAGTTAATTCAGATATTTTTAAAGGGATCAACATCCAGGTCATCAGTAAAAGGCTAGCTTAAGTTCTTTGAAATTCTCCTTGTACCTGAAAAAATCAGTCCAGGTACCTAAATAGAAACAGGTTGTGCCATACTAGAGTCACCTCTGTTTTTATTTCAAACAATGCCAATGAACAGACATAAAAATACTGGGCTTTATCACTTGTTCCTCTTATTAGCAAACACTGTATAATTAAGAGCTAGATGCTACAGGGAACAATTAATGTAAGAGCTTTTATGTAGTATATCACATAAAATTAGTTTCGGTGCTCACTTTATCAGCTTATTTTTATTACTCAAAATCCCAGCATATTCTTTATGTCCTTGAGAAGACCTTAGACCTGGGACTCATCAGTGATAATTAATTGCCAGCAAACTGTAAAACTCCTGAGTCCAATCTGACAAAAGCACTGAAGTTATTTTTTTAACAATTAAAATGGGAACTGTATGTATGTATTTTTATATATATATATGCATATGTGTATAAAAAATCAGAAAGAGCTCTTTGTGCACCAGAGAGTTTGTGCTGCCATTCAGAGGGACCTCAGTAGGCTGGGGAAATAGGGAATCTTCAGGATGAAATTCTGCAAAGGGATTCTCCAAGTCCTGCACGTGGGGACAAATGAGCCCATGCAGCAGAAGAATCTGGGACCAGCTGGCTGGAAAGCAGCTCTGCCATGCTCTGAGCGAGCTGGGCATGAGGCAGCCCTGTGCCCTGGCAGCAGAGAGGGCCAACAGCCTCCTGGACTGTGGTGGGAATTGTGTTGCCACCAGGTCAGGGGATGTGACTCTTCACCTCTGCTCAGCACCACAGAGACCACGCCAAGGCCAGCTCTGCACTCCCCAGGTACAAAACAGGAGCAGAGATTCTGGAGCAGGTCTAGCCAAGGGCCCTGAAGGTGATTGAGGAGTTGGAAAATCTGTCATGAGGAGAGACTGAGAGAGCTGGGGTTTTTCAGAAGCTGAAATGAAAGCCAGTTTTAAAGGCAGGAGATAGACTTCAATTTAAAAAGAAAAATACAAACTTCACCCCAATTCACCAGTTCCTTCCCTTTGAAGAACTGTGTATTGCCTGACCTTGTGAATGTGGTTGCTCTCGTGGATGGAATTCTTCTCAAGATGTGGTCACGTAAGTGTGAGTCTCAGCTGTACAGATGTCCTGCTTTCAATTTTAAAATGCTGTATCTTGCAAAATAAGCCTTTTTAACTGCTACAGGTGGGAAATCTGGCACATCATTGTACTGAAGAAGTTAAGAATATTTGGGTCCTTTACTCCATTCCCCCTGTGCACAGGCTTGGCAGTGTTAATCCAGGAAGGTTTTAGAAGATTATGTGTACATGACAGCCTTGAGGATTTCCATCATCGTGATTTTCCTTCCAACTCTTTTTTTGAAGAGCATAATGACCTGTGACAACTCAGCTTTATTCTCTGAGGAGCCTGACATTGCTTCTGTTTAATGGATCAGACAGTTTGTGATACATCAGTTCTAGACACTTTCTTCCCCACGTCAACCTGGGGTACCTCTTCGATATTTCCCATCTCTGCTGACCTGTGTGATCAAGAGGTCATGTCCTGAAGTCAAACCCAGAATCTAAACGCTCACTCCTACCACAGGCCAGACTATTAAAGCAACCCATTTAATTTACATCAACTTGGAACTTGACATTCAATTTCTCAGTCCAGAAGCAATTATTTTTAAAGGAACATGCCAACAATATTGCTTGGCTTAGAATGGTGAAAGTTCAAAAGGGTAAGAAACATTTCACACCATAAATAAAGAATTGATTATACTTGAAAACAAAGTTTGTAATTACTACTGACATTTCTGAGCCTAGATGAGGTGCCTTTTATGCTTTAAAAACTGATGTCATTTCTGCCACTGGCATTATGGGAACCTTATGTAAGGGTCTGAAATAGTCCTTTGCTGATATTTTAAGTACAAAGTGGAAAACATTAACATTTTGCACAATTCTTGGGTCAAAGACTTATTTTTTTGTCAAGAGAGGGTGCAAAATTCTTTGTGGGTGCCTCCCTTCAGCCCAATGGCTCTGTCAGCAGGAGCACTGGCATAATTAGTAAAATTCTTAATTTGTTCTTCTTGTGTGAAAGCCAAGCTTACAAGGTGCTAAGAAGTTTTAACTAGGAATAGCCCTGTCTGGGTCATCAGATGACTCTTTTCTACTTAAAACCATGGTGCTTGTTTTCTCCATAGCTTTTCCAGCCCTGGGTGGACTCTGCATGGCTGGCTGCAGACAAATATCTCTGAGCTTCACCTGGAAGATCCATGGAAGATCCAACTGTGTGGTGCAAAAGCTAAAAACTGACACTAGGAATTTGGACTAGCAAGCAGTGTTCATCACAAAGTCTTTGGGAAGCAGCACCTCCCGGATCAGGCTCCAGCGACAGCGCTGACATGTCAGCTCTAGCCAGAACTCGCTAATGTCTCACAGATGCTGGCCATGGACAGCATTTCACGCTCCCCCTGCTGGCTCACAGGTACAGAAAGAGTACAGGGAACCTGATTCTCAGAGCTCTCCTGGTACCAAAAAGCTGATGGCAGTCCAAACACATTGCATGTCCTCACAGCAGCTTATGCTTTTTTAGCAAGGTAATACAAGGTTATGCCAAGCTGCATAAAAACTTTAACCTCTAAATGACCAAAGTGATGAATGGCATGATATCATTTATATTTGATGCCACAGCAATTTAACAGCAGCATACTTTAATTTTTTGTCTCAGTGTAGGTCAATATTGCCTTCAGAACAAACATATGCAGGTTTGGCATGCAAATATCATGCATTTCCCACTGTCAGAAGCCATGCGTTCAAAATTATTATTTAGTACTGAAGACCAACAGAAACTCTCCTTGTTTGCCAGCATGCTGCAAATTTTGCAGAAAGGAATGAAGACAAATCCTTCATTCCCACCTCAAAACCATCCAGCCAGAAAACTGTGCCCTTCAGAAGAGCAAAAATGAAACTTGGGGATCTTTTTAACTAGTAAGGCTTTCTATAAGCAGAGCAATAAAGTACTCTGAGTTAGCTGTTATGTATATGTTTACACATGTATGTATTTCTTTGTGTATTAGCACGTATGTGTGTGAACACATATTTATACTACATGCACATGGTTCAGAACTACCAGCCCGTGTTCTTTTTCTGACTGAACTCCACCAGCTTCTCCCATGCCACTCATGAGTTCCTCTGTTATGCAGGGAAAGAGAAGTAATGCCTCTTAAATGTTTGGTTGTATAATTTACTGTATTTCCAATAAACTGGATTTTAATGGGGTTCACAATGGTGACATTTTTAAGGCTGGTTTTGAAATCATCTGTTGAATAAAACACTGAACTATTAAATCAGGTCATTTTGTTTATCACTTGACATTTGACCTTAAATATTCCATAAATTAAAAAGTATTGAGAAAGTAAAATATATTAGTCCCATAGTAGAGGTCTTCTCTTCTCTTTCTCTGTCTACTTGTCAAGCACTTTCTCCAGAGTAGTGAAAGCTGGATGTGTAGATTTAAAGAAAGTTCCTTTCTGTTTGGGCAAAAGTTGTGCATCTGCTTAACTTTGCAATTTGACTGTAATTGAACGAGAACAATGTAGTCTTACACAAACCAGTGCTAAAAAGCATCTGCTGTAAAGTAACTCCTGAGACGGACAATCCAGTTCTGAAGGAGACGAGCAAAGTTCTGCTGTCAGTTTGGTGTGTGCAGTACCTTTGATTTTACCGGGGTTTGCGCATGGTTATCACTTGGACCACACTTTAAACTCAACCCTCATTAGTGGCAGTCTGTGCCATCAGATGTGTAACATTACTGGGCTGGGGAAAAACAAGCACGAAATGAAAAGGCCAGAGAGATTCCTCAATAGAGAAACACAGAACTGAGCAGGTTCGTAAGCTCAGTCAAGAGGTGGCAAAATTGGATTGTGGAGAGACTATAAATATATGAGGTATGCCAATTAAAAAGGCTAGGAAAGGTTTATCCAGAGATTTAAGAAAGAAATCAAAAAGGTAAGTAGGCAGTGCTTGAAGAAGGCCCCAGGAGGAAAATTCTTACTGGATAGACTTGATTTAACAAGTAGTCAATCATATGACGGAATGACCCACCAAGAATGAGTGTCAGGAAAATAACAGGTGCTTAAAAAGCATTATTCCTGATGCCAAACAATATCCAACTGCCACTTTTTTTTAAAATTTTTTTTCTTTAAGCATTTTCTGCCAGATACTGGACACACTAATTCATTAAATCTGAGGACATTATGTGTTGCAAGATCTGGGAGCTTATGGATTAAAAGCCATTCTTCCCCTCCTCCTTCCCTTCAAGGAAAAAGCTTTTCATGCTAAAAAGTGTTTGTGTGCAACACTGTTTAACACAGAGAGATGTGCCAGATTCAAAATATCCACTGCTTCCAGGCTCTGTCAATCACACTGGACTACATTATACAGCTTAACATATCAGTGCAACTAGAGAAAATAGATCATAGTAATGATGGGTCAGCTGTCAAATTTTAAAGCATAAAACTCTATACATGTTCTGAAAATAATAATGGTAGATGCTGCCTCATGATTGAATATCATGTATTTCTAACTGAAGAAAGCCCCCCAAAAACATCTGACCTTTGTGCATTTTTTTGGTGCTGAATAATGCAGAAGTGATGGCTGAAATGTCTTTGCATTTCTAGTTGGAACTTGCAAGAAGGAGAGAGATTGTAATACATATTTCTCGTTAAAAAAATATACATAGGTATATCAGGGCACTAAATATCAGTCCCAGTGCTGAAAACCAGGTTTGGGAGCTAATTCTGCAAAGAGCTGTCATGAAAAGCTTGAGAGCTCATTTCCTAATGATCACGGTTCAGCTTTTACAAAACTTTAACATTGATCGCCATTATCAGTAAAAATACTTTTCTGTCAAAAACTTCCCTTGTACAATAGGAATAATAGGCACAAGCTGAAATTTTCAATCAAGCTGAATTTTATTTCATTAGGAGTCCTCTGCATAGTCAGCACCCATGCTAGATGCATATTTGTTTCTAGGACCTGAAACTGTTTCAGTCTCTACTTGGAGCACATTAGATGTGGTAAGTGGGTCTGATAATGATGTACAAACTCATCCTCCATGAGCCGTGAGATTCCACTGTTCACTGAAGTAATGTCATTCCTTATGATCATATTGGACCTTATTTTATTTCTCTGAAGTGGGGATAATACACAAACGTTCAGATTTTAGTGAGGCGAAACCCAAGCTGCAGAATATTGTAATCACAGAAATGTTTTCAGCTGGGATTAATATCACTTAGAGACATATGCTACTCTCTTCTGAAGTGTCTTCCACTAAATCACGATTCTTTAACCAGTGGTAAACACTAGGTAACCATTACAAGTAGAGTCAGTGCCTTCAAGCAATCGCTCTCACCCTCTGCTGCCATGCAGGGGGCAAGTTAAGTCATAAGAAGATTAATTTTTGCCAGAAAAAAAAAGCTATTAGGCTTTCATAAAGTGTCTCAAGATACGGGCTGTTAAGGAAAGAGCTGTCATGAAAAACACAAGTCAGTCTTAGTTGCTGTGGTGATTTATATGGTGGAAGAATGTAAAAATTACACTTTCTTTCACTAAATGGTATTTCTTAAAATTCTTCAAGAGGAACACTACCTGCAGTAGAAATGAAATTGAAATGTCCCACTAGTTCTGTAATGGTAACTGATAAAGGAATGGCAGATTCATAAATTCTTCCAGCTACAACCCAATTTCAGTGCTGCCCACAACGTTCTGAGGTATTGCAGCCCTTGTATGGCCATTACCGTACAGAGTGTGTGAATTGTGAACTCAGCCTCAGCTCTGCTTCTGGGGAACTATCCAGAAAGAGTAATCACACTGACCTAACAGTGTGCCTGGTCTGGGAGCTAAACATGTGACAAATCATTAGTGCTTATTGCAAAGAAAGCAGTTTGATTGTGAATAAAGAGACAAGCAAGACACCAGTGAGCATGCTGCATTCTTGGGGCCTGAGAGCATTTGCATCCCCCTGGAATAGACCACAGACCAGGGATAAAGGATACTCTTTGTCTTTCTAAGACAATATTCTGACCATTTCCAAAAATTAAGAAAAAAGGGGAGAAGGAAGAATTCTGTGGCAGAAGCAGAGGAGGGGCCAACAGAGAAGGAATCAGTTCTGATGACAATGTGAACATCTCCTTACCAGGATCCTACTGACTGAAGAAATGTTAAATAGTATTAGTGGGTAGAATCATTAAAAGCTTGTCCAAATGCTCTTTCAAGATCAGAGGCTTTAGGAGAGATGGGAAAAGTACTTTAAAGTGCTAATTGTCTGTTTGGTGGAGGGTTTTTACAGGCAGTAGGTGCCTGCCAGGCCCTGAGGGTATCCTGTGTTGGTCCAGCCTATGCCTAGGCTGGCCATGGAATGCTAGAGCTGCTGGAGACTGGCTGGGAGCAGGGACAGGAGCTTCTCCTCCTCCTTCCCCCTGAGCTTTTGAACACAGGGACACAGGAGATCACAGGGGCTGGGACAGAGACAGGGCACCGCTGTAGAAATCTCTCTAGGAAAGCTGTAACTTCTCTGCCACACTCAGAAAACAGCCACAATTTTTCATGTTGTGCTGCATGTCTGCCCGACACCACAGGGTTGGTTTTGTAAGGGAACACTTCACAGCAGTCCCACAGTGAAAAAGGGATCCTAGACTGACTGTGAATGGAGTTTGGGCAGTGAAGAAGTGTTTTTGCATGCCAATTACAGCCTCTCTGTGGTTCCAGAGTGGTAAGAAGTCCAAAGAGACACAGAGAGAGAGAGATCTCAAGCCCTAATTCTAATTTTTCAGCAATTCATGTGTGTAGTACACACAAATGTGTTTGGAATTTCTCCTTAAACCAGCTAACTTTGATGGATATTTCATGGTAACAACACCTTCTTTCTTGAACAGTACCTCCAGACCTGTTAATTTTGAGTTTGAGCGCACATCTTGCCTGCGGGAAAAGCCTGAGTCCCACAGAAAAAATGAGCAGTGCTCTTGAAAGCTTCTTAACTTGAAAACTATTTTTCTCTCTGTATTTTCTCCTTTTTTTTATCCTCATTCTTTCCTTGAACAGCTTTGTCTTATCCTAAACTCTCAGAAGAAAGAGAAAATAACCCTTTAAACTGTGATGACAGGCCATGAAACAAAATGAATTAACCTGGTGTAATGGAGGAATGATTGACTACCATGGTGTGAACAGCTGAAGGACAGATGAGGAAATAAAGGAAAATATAAAATTTGGAGTTTGGAGATGAGCTCTTTACTATTCATCTGCTTGATTTAATTTTTGTAAGTCATATTGCTTTATATAGCTAAGGATGGCTCTGTGATTGTTGTGCTGATGGTTAAGAAGGTTTAAAAAGTAAAGAAGGTGTATAATTACTTTTATAGTTATAAAAATATATGTATGTATTCTAAGCTACCCGAGTTAGTGGTAATGTGCCCACGGTCCTACCCATTACCCATAAATTCTATTTGTGTCTGTCCCACCCTGTCAGAGGCCAGGGGAGAGGAGGATGGCTGGCTCAGTCTGCTCTGCAGTCCGGTGGGTGCTCTGCCCAGAGCAGCACCTACAGACGTGCAGGGAGATGGAAGCTCTGTGTGTGCTCTGTGTTTCTGTCCCCCTGGCTTAAGTGCAGAATGACAGCCCAAATAATTCAGTTTCTAAGTACAGGTCCCACAACGTTCCCAGTCCAGTGTCTGGCTTGAGGTTTTCTTTACTTAGCTGAGTGTTCAGCACTCTCCCATACTGGCCATTTATCTGCCTCATCTTCTGGCTCTGGGAGACAGTTTCTTTCCCTCATGCATATGCCAGGAATTCAATATGCATACGACACCAGTCTGATCATATCATTTTCTCTTGCACTAGTCCAACAGGCTGGGAAAAGGGCCAAGGAAATTTAAAAGGGAAAAACAGAAAACAAGACAAACGAAAAGGCCAAGAACCATTTAGGAATTCCTGATGCCAAAGCAAGCAGCAGTGCTGGTGGCACAGCTGGCACACAGCAGATGACAAGACACCAGCAGTGGCCAGGCCCTCAGCAGGCAGCACTCGCGTGTGTGGCAGCAGGGACCCTGCCTGCACTCAGGGGAGTGGGCTCTGCTCCTCTCACCCTCAGCGTCCTGAAGGAAAATGGATGGGCTTCATCCCTGCTCCCAGCACCGTCCCCCTGCCTGGGGACACGGGCAGCACAGCTTTTTAGGCACAGGGAGCAGGAGCTGCCCACCTGGCACACTCGCTGCTCCTTGGGCTCCACTCCACTCTGGAATGTGTCACTTGGTAGACCTTGCAAGTTCAGAAGCTCTTTAACTTTGACATGGTGTTAAGTTTATTACAACCTGGTGAAATGAGTCACTACCAAATCCATAGCTCTGCCTTTCTCCTTTCTCACATGTTTTCATGAGCGAAGTGAAAAGTTTAACCTTTCAAATAACAGCCCTTTTAACAAACGTGCAATGCTAGAGCAATACAATATATCCACAGTATGAAAGGACACAGTTCTAGGGTAACTATTGCCTTTAGCTCGCAGCAACAAATCACAGGACCTTTAAATGAAAGCCCAATTTATTAAAAGTACTGTTGTGCTAGGGGGCCAGCATGCCAAGGCAATAGAAAAAAAGCTAGGGCTTGCTACTGCAGAAGTACTGAGACCTCTTGAAATCTGAGTATCCACAAACATTTTGATTTAAAAGGGAACGGGAAAAGTTTAACCCTTTGTAGAACCTGTGCAGAAATTTTCTATCTTAGATCTGGATAAGGCACATATCTAATGTCCTCAAGGAGTTTCTAGCTGGGATAAAGTCTCCAGACTGGGACTTATATGTTTATTTTTAAGAATCAAATTGTTGAAATAATTTTGTTTGCAGATTTGATCCTTTCAAGACTTTCAGCGGGACTACTGACTATTTTTCAAGTCACCTGAAAAATCACTCTCTGTAACAAGATACTGCCAGGTAATATTTATTCCTTTCTCCCAGTTTGTGAGGGAAATATTTTATCCTGACATAGGCATGTATTTAGGCCCCATTATCTCCTGCCCTCAGGTTTAAAACTGCCATCCAAAAGGTGGATATTCTCAGTTTTTCAGTTCAGTTACACTAATTTGTTTGCAATCTTATCTGGTAAGTTCAAAGATGCTTGTTACGTATTGGCAACCACCCTCAGTTTAATTACATCTTTCCACTGGTTTCAATGGCTTTTGGATCAGGCCCTTGCAATGCAGGGTATGTGGACTATTATTTCTGCATATAACCCCCTTTAGTGAAATGTGATTATAATGTTGTATGAGTGCTTTACTGAGGAAAGAGGCGTAATAAAATGAATGTGGTTTATTAAACAAAATCTCTATCCTGTTGCAATAGGAATCTGAGGGGTTATATCTAAAGCACATAAAAACAATTCAGGTGTTAAGGCTGGAAAAACTCCCGGCTTACAGCTGCAGAAATGTAGGATTTGGGGTGTCAATGAAATATGCTGATATCCAGATGAAAGGATCTGACTTTTCTCCACGTGGCTGCTAGTTCATGAGATAAGCACCATATAGTGAGTGGTCCTGATCAGGGACTCACCTGCTACCTTGAGTCATACTACTGCTATCAACTCTAATCTTAAATCTTCTTTAATTCTAATTAAAACTAACGGTTTATTTATTATTTGGCTATAATTGGAGAAATTGCTTGTCCAGGTCAGAGGTAAACACTTCCAGTCCTGCCTATAGGCTTTTTGTGCCAAAGCTGCTGACATCCAAGGAGGCTGAGGCTCATTTTCAGTACTTTTTATTTTCAGGTTACCTGGGGGAAGGAGAAAGGCCAGAGAGAAATGTGTGGTGCTACTGCTACCAGAGTGCCCTGTTAAAGATTATGATCTTCCTGCCACGGTGTGGGCAAACTGTTCAGTAAGAATAACTGTTTTGGGGGTTATTTTCTCATGAAAGTTATAGAGGTGGCGTCCAACAGGTATATATGTAATTAAACTTACTTATGGTTTTTAAAAGTGTAATTTAATTTTCATACAGAGTCAGTAGAAGTTTCAGGATCTCCAATGCTTTCTGTCTCTCATACTTTGGAGAGTCCTGCACTGTGAACAGCGAGATTATGGATTCAAAAATTGATTTGAGACTGATAGATCAACATACATTCTGACACACTTTTTTTTCAGACCAGTTAAGAGTCTGTACTGCCGGGGGGGGGGTAAGTCCTCCATTTGAACAAAACCCACAGAATCATGACCCAAATCAGGCAAACAAGCCAGGTGAAGGCAGTTGATAAGGAAATGAGAGGATAAAGGATGATGGTTAATCAAGGAAACACCTTTCTGTTTGTCTCACAGAGCTTAGAAGTTTTCAAATTAGGAGAAGACAAGAGGAAAAGAAACTGGAGTTCTGGACATCACTGAAGGGAGGTGAAGAGAAAGCAGTGGCATGTGAAGAGGTAAGGGTGCTTGGGACAACCTTAGAGACGCTGAAAGCCTGGGTAGAAGCCTCATATTGTGCTCACTTAGGCAGAACAAAAGAACAACAGCAACACTTAGTGACAGGACAGGGAAGGACAGTTAAGGGGAAGGGCTGGAACAAAAACGAGTCTCGATGCCACTTTGGAGAAAAGTAAGTAGAGAATTCAGAGTGAAAGCTGTGGTCTCCATAAACTTTTGTACTTGTTATGTTGGAGACAGCAGTCATTCATCTCCCATGACATGAAGTTTATAAGCTGCTCGGGAGATGAATGGAATGAGAAATTGAAGGCTGGTTAAATTAATCTAGCTATTAATTATTTTTTCCTTCCGAAAGAAGAAGCGGGTGGGGTTGACAGAACAATACTGTAGCCCCAGAAGCACACAGTCCAAACCCGAGCGGTTTGCAGCTGTGCTAAACAGTGCAGGCTGCGGTAGAATAAAGGCAGGTCTGAACGCATCTCTGTCTGGATTATGGGTAGCTGTGAATTCGACACTTTTTCCCTGTAAGAACAGAGCTGTGCACAGCAGTGGAGTTTACTTTGCCGCGGACGGCAGAACGGGGCGGGCAGCGGCACCGAGCGCTCTGCGGGGTCGGGCTCGGCCCGGCCGGCGGGACCCCCTCCCCTGACCCGGCCCCGATCCTCCCCTGGCCCTGACCCGGCCCCGATCCTCCCCTCCCCTGACCCGGCCCTTACCGGCGAAGCCCGGCGGGCAGCGGCAGATGTAGCCCTCGGCGCGGTCGTAGCGGAAGGCCGGCGGCAGCCCCGGGACCAGGCCGTAGTGGCCGGCCCAGGAGCGCTCCACGCAGTCGCCGCCGGCCAGGCAGGGGCTGCTGCGGCACTCGCCGATGTCCTCCTCGCAGCGGGAGCCCGCGTACCCTGCGGAGACACCGACAAGGTCAGGGATGGGACACTGCGAGCTGCCAACCCCCGCCGTGGGCAGGGACAACTCCCGCTGCACCAGGGTGTTCAGGGCTGCATCCTGGCCTTATACACTGCCAGGGATGGCGCAGCCACGGCTTCTCTGGGCAACCTCTGCCAGGGCCTCACCACCCTCACAGTAAAGATTTTTTTCCTAATATCTAATTTAAACCTACTCTCAGTTTGAAGCCATTTCCCCTTGTCGTGTCACCACATTCCCTCTCCATATTTCTTGTAGGCTCCTTTCAGGTGTTGGAAGGCTAGATGATCTTTAAGGTCCCTCACAATCCAAACCATTCTACAATTCTATCATTCTGTGTGCTATTCTTCCCTTCCAGACCCCAAAATATACACTGTGAATAGTAGCTGCACACAGCTTCAGGCTTTGTCATGTGCTGAAAGTTTTCCTCAGCTCCTTGAAAGTGTGAATATTCCCTTGCAGCTCCCTGCCAGGGCTTGGCAGCAGGACGTTGCTGTGGCTACTCTACATTAGTGAGGTGAGCTGTGCCATAAAGGATTTGTTTGGGTCTTTTTTAGGCAGTAACACGGAGATTTGTGTGGGTAACAATGCATTGCATTGTGGTGTAAATACACTCTCAGGTTGTGGGAAGGCAGGGAGTATAAATCATCTGGTGTTTGTAAAGTGTTTCATCTGGAGGTTGAAGTGCTACAATGATCCCTGAATTCTGGAAAACGTGAAGGGTTCTGCCTAATTTTTCCTTGTCTGTTGCACCAAGACTCGTGAAGTGCAACAACATTGAGGCATTTAATCCTCACAGTGCTGTCTGTGCTCCTGCATGCTCAGTAAGATCACAGACATAAACTCCTTGGGGAGACTTCTTGTAGTTTGTGTGCTGGAAGAGTTGAGTAGTCTCTCAGGAGCACAGGGTCTGTGTCCCCACCGGGGTATGGGACCTGTTTGCAAACAGCTGGTAGAGAGCACAGCCTGTGCGTTTCAGTGCCCACTGCCAGACAGAAGTTTTTGGACTGATTTAAAGGTTGTGTTAATGAAGACTAAAAAAAGGGTCAGCTGCAGCAGTGATGCATGTATCATATGGTTTGAAGGCTTAAGTAACTGGGAGATGGCTCCCAGCTTTGACTTATCTCCTGTCTTGGCACCATAATGCTGGTGCTTTTTGTTTTGCCCACTCCTGCTGTACAGGAAAATCGATTCTTAGCTGGAAAAGCAAGCAACTTACCCAAAGGGCTCTGCCTTATGATGTGTGAAGCCCATGTAAACAACAAAAAAAAAACAACATGTCTCTACTACTACTCAAGGAATATTTATAGGAGAACCTGGAGCATACCTGGCCAACAGTGGCACGTGTAATTGTCAGCATGGTCCTCACAAGTGGCGTTGTTGTAGCATGGCTGTGACCAACACAAGGGAGTGAGGGTCTCGCAGTGCGAGCCCATAAATCCAGTCCCGGTGCAGTTGCAGCTGTACCTGCAACACAGAACGCAATGTTCACTCAGGCTGGAAGTCAAGAGATCTGGGCTTTGTTCCCAAACGTGCACAGGCTTCTTGTGAAGCCTTGGCTAGCAGCTTACAGGTCGAGTCCAGCTCGAGACCACCATCTGGTGCTTTAGGAGAAACCGCAGAAACTGGGAACCAACAATGAGCTTTTCCCTGAAGTGTGTGGTTTTGTCTGGGGAAAAAGAACTGCTTGTGAATTCCAATTGGTTTTGACAGAACTCTAAGAATTATTGATCCTTCTTTTTTCTTCTTTTTTTAATTTTTGGGAGAAAAAAAAAAAGTTTGTGTCATTTCCTATGCTTTTTTGTTTGTTTGTTTGTTTGTTTTTAAATTTTGTAGGCTTAACATTATTCACAAAATTAAAAGGGGGGAGGCAGTGAGTGTGTTAGTATCCCTTGCTTTTGGACTGGTAGAAATTGAATTGGCAGAAAAATAAGGGATTTTCTGTTCCCTCAACTAAGTGATTTATTTTTTTCCCCTGAAAACCAGCCTTTTATTGTTAGGTTAGAACAAAAATATCAATTGTTTGCTTAGTCCCAATAACAACAGTAGTACAGCTCCATTTTGATAGCAATGTCACTACAACATAAGTAAACAAACTAGTGTATATATAGAAATTAGCAAAGTGCAGGTATCAGTAATATCTGGGAGGTTTTGTTTGCATTTTTTTTTCAGGAGAGCTGAGTGTTATAAAAAGCATCATTCCTGTTCTTTGGGCATCAAGTACAAAGTTAACATGTACATGTCATATGAAAAGGCTTTTGCAAGACATGTTAACTGTGCAGGCTTGTATGATCTTGGTCTAATAATAAGGATAGGAAACAAAAATTTCTTCTTATATTTTCTTTTACATTAAAATGATACACCATTATTGTACAATTGCATTCATGGGGCATTTTGCTGAACAAGACGTAAGTATACTCATTTGATAATTTCTGTGCTTAATATCCAAGTCTTACACTTGGAGTAAATATCTGGAGAGGAGGTGAAACTGTTGAACATAAAGGAACATCAGAGAACAATGGGCTCCCGCAGTCCAGCAGACCAAAAAGTGTAAACTTTTTACTGCACTGTTTAAGTGTGTGCATAAGCAGAAACTTCTCATGGGCCAGTTTATTACTGGTGTATGGATTATTCTTAAATCAAAGTCAGAGGTGACTTAGACCAGGTGGCATTTGAATTTTGGATATAAAAAGTAATGAGGAAGATGTGAATCAGAAAAATAATTTTTATTCTGAGGTATGTTCTCAAACCAGAACTCTCCTTCTTCTGCTGAGATTTTTAATACATTTCTCCCATGCACCTTCAGTTTGGTGCTGTTCAGCTTTGTGGTGAAAGCTTTTTTTTTTCTGCCTCTGTCTAAGCTCCTTTTCCCTTTGGTTCAGAATCATGGAGCAGTGAGGAATATCCAGAACTCACTGCTTAATGTGCAGCCCCACCTGTGTGTCTTTTTTCTTGGGTATCTTTTAGCATTTGACATTGCTGTCGACCTTCAGGGATTCTGGATGGTGCTCTGCTTGTGAGCAGGCTACAGCTGAGCAGGCAGATGGCTTTTTATAGTAAGAGTGATAATTTAGATACTCTATCTAGCATATTTTTTTGACTTCTTGTTTGATGTTCTCATAATCTGCAGAAAGCAATTCGTGTAGACAATCTTTCCTATGGAATCTCCTATGGACATTAGAGCTCCTGGGAATATTTCCTATGCAAAAAAGATGTGGAGCATGCAGCGGTGTCCTCTGTGCCTAGGCACACTGGGTTTTGTGGTCCAGTTAAGTCTGTAAATTGCTGAGTTTAAATAAGAATGTTCACTTATGTGCAAATGTTTTTTTAAGAGATCAGCTCATACTTTGTTGCATTCAGGAAACATCACTAGAAGATCAGTCTGAAATTTGGGAGAGAATTTGGTTTGATGTTTGTATTTACAGCTTTTTGTGCTAAATCCCCATGCCCTTGTACACATTTTTGTGAGAGCTGGTGGCAGACACCAAAGCCTCAGCTGTACTGTAGGTTAGTCAGAAAAGGAAAACTCCTGCATAAAGACCACAATTCTTCATTTGTCCCCAAAAATACACAAAAGAAAGGAAATTGCTGGACACCCTTCTGTTTTGAATTGCTTTCCTGTCCATTCCTTTCCATCACATAACAAATACAGAAAGAGCTCCAATTGTTCTCCAGATACCCTGCAGTATTACAAGCCAATTAAAATTTGTCTTGCATGTACTTCAGCTTTAAAAGCCAGGAGAAAAATGAGCAGGATTAAGTCTGGTCTGAATGAGCATCCCAGTTGCTCACCTCACACATGTATCCTCAAAAGGCTTCCAGGTTACTACACAGGTCTGTGAGCGAGTCAGGTCCGAGGTGACCCCCTCTCCCTGCTGTCGTGCTTTAGCTACACTGGAAAATAATAAATGTCTTTGTCCTGCTCAGAGCCATTCAGCACTGCTGAAAAGAAGCTCCACAAGGTGGGTGCCATGTCACCACACTGAACAAAAGCTCATTCCCAGAATATGATCTCTTCCCCCCTCACCCAAGGCAAGCATACCTTTTGCTGACGTGATTTTTGGACTGATTTTTGGGGCACCAAAGTCTTCAAAACTGCTTTATAAAAACTGGAAAATACATAGTAAAGGAGAAATCCTATACTTCCTATACTGGCAAGAGGAGTACGTGCATGAATACACTTGGTAACTTTTAGACTGAGCTTGTATATGTGTTCAGTTTGGGAAGCTCATGCTGAGTCAGAAAATCCAGTACTGGTGAGTGAATGCCAGAACTCTGCTTGGACCTCTGTGTGGGACCAGTAACCTTTGATGGAGAATCTCACTTTTCCATTACATTGTAGTCTCTCTTTTTTTTTTTTTTTTTTTTTTTTTTTTTTTTTTTTTTTTTTTTTTTTTTTTTTCTTTTGTCTCG
>VWZT01002383.1:41485-90837 GCA_013397055.1 Pachycephala philippinensis
ATTACTGTTATTATTTTTTTTGCCCATGGACTGCAGGTTGTTTTGAAAAAGTAGCTGTTGTACTCTATACCTGTAAAGTTTCTGACACATTTCCTAATGATATCTATTACTATGGTTACTGTTACTACAGTTTTTCTCTGCCTCTCTCTTCTAATCTTTCTGTCTGTCAGTGTGGGCAGATGCTGTTAGCAAATTCAGTTTTATACAATCTCACATCTTTCTTGGAAGCTAAAGTTTGGTAAGCATTAGAAACAGAATTCATATCTAAATGACAGTACTAACAGCCAGGAAAACAGCGTGTTGTAAGTTTTTAAAGTACAAATATGAAAAATATACTTGGTCAGTATTTGCCATAAATATGTTGTTGTCCTATTGGCTCTGACACCAGATTCGCATTCTTTACTCCTTTGCAAATCGAAACTGAAATTAGTGCAGGACCAAGAGGTGAAATGTAGAATTTGGAAGGAAACGAGCTAGCAGGCAGGGCAGGCTCCCGCAGCGTTCCCACCTGCCGAGGCGGGCACCGGGAGCGCCGGGCTCAGCCCTGCCCTGCCCTGCCCGGGGCTGGCAGACCTACCCGCTGGCACCGTCCGTGCAGTGCCCCCCGTGCAGGCACGGCTGGCTGGAGCACTCGTCGATGTCGGTGTCGCAGAGGTCCCCGAGGAAGCCCCGCGCGCAGGAGCAGGAGAAGCTCCCCAGGGAATCGTGGCAGGTCCCCCCGTTCAGGCATGGCTGCGACAAGCACTCATCGATCTCCAGTTCACAGTTTGTACCTTCAAAAGCAGAGGAAATAAACCCCAGGCTTAGGAGACAGCTTTGGAAACCTCGGCAAGGACTGCCTGAAGTACAATTGTCACATAATCTTTTTTTTTCTTTACACAATTGCCTGGTTTTTAAAGGCGTTTCCTTCTGGATGTGCTTTGCACAACTAGTTTTTTTCAAGGCTGGGCAGAATTCACAAAAGAACAAGGCAGCTGTTTTCACAAGAATTGGTAAAATAACTTTTTCTGTTAGCTTGAACATGGAGACAGGATGAACTAATTTTCAGTTTATTCAAACGGTGCTACTATCCTGTTTACATAATACAGAAGTGACCAGTAGTTTATTGATCTCGTAAGACTCCATTTAAAGCTTCACAGTTGATGGAATTCATTGGGAAATGTCATGTTTCGCAGTGGATTATTGCCTAATTTTTAAGGCTTATCAATGTGCAAATAAATGGGTCTGTGGTGCCATGTCTGCAACAGGTCAGAATCTTGGAGCTGCTGTTCAGAGATAACTGATGGAAATAAATCAGTTCTAATACGAGTTTACAGCTATTTATGATAGTTGACAGGTTAAATAAACACTCATTTTTTTATCTCTAGCACAGTCCAGAAGACAGTAAGAAAATTTAATAATTAATGCCTTGCAGCTTTGATTATTTCAGGGTTTTATATGCTTATGCACTTTTTTAGTGTTTTGAGTAATGGAGTAATGTTTTCAAATAATTTTCAACTGCCAAGTCAATTTGTTTTAGCAGCTACAGTATCAGCCACAAAACAGATGCAAAGTGGCAAATTATCATGAAGAAGCTGCTTTGAAGTGGATTTCCCTATTTTTTTATTTGGCTTATCAAAGCAGCAGCAGTATTGAAAAGTTTTCAGGGGAATTTCCTACTTGAAAGAAAAACTGCAGCCCTGAGAATGGGTTCTTTTTTTGTTGTTGTTTTTTTGTAAAGGTGAAGTTTTAAGTACAAGATGATGGGGTAGACTTTCAAAAGAGGGAACAGTCATGTTTGATAATCACTCTTGCAATTTATTTAGGAACTCACCTCTAATTCTTTCTTTATGCTCCTTTTGCCAACACTGTACTGCTGTGAAATCTGTACATTGCAACTCAGAGCATCTTTCTTAAAACACAGAGACTGATAATATTTAGCACTGTTACTTCATGACTAATTTATTTTGATGCTTGTGAGCATCTTTGTTTTAAAAAAATTAATCTGTACTATGGATAAGTACCGGGAAATACCTTAAAATGTGAAACCAAAATTTGCAGGCGTTGACTCATAAGTATTTTTCATTGTATTTAAACATTGAAGTGCAAGCTCCTATTTTCAGCAGTTGAGAAATAGTTCCTTGAGCCCACATAGAGGATGGGGAAGCTGCCAGTGGCATGCCCCCGGTTCAAGGTTCAGTGCTCAGCTAAACACTACTTCCAGCGGGAGCCTGCCGCCAGAGCCCGGCACAGGAACGCTCTCTGACGGCTTTATGGTAATGTACATTACAGCCAGATATAGTAAGCAGTCCCTCTGTGGTCATTGCCCTGTGAATTCACTGTAATTATAAACAATGTGTTTGCAGAAGTGTGTCTAGTGACCGTAAATCTGCCAGAGCTTGTTAACAGCTTACTGCGAACACTAAAAATCATGTGACAAAACAAGCCCTGTTCAACTGATCCTCAGCTCAGCCAAATTTAAAACTACAGGCCTGAGAACAGCCTGACAATTAACATGAGAACATAGCGTTGTTGTTTTGGTTCACGTCTTTAATCTATCAAGCCCAGTAACCTGCCTTCGGCAATGTTGCCTCAGAAGAAAACTTCTCCCTGTATAATGCATCCAGCCAATGCGATCTGCCATGCAGACGGGGGGAATCCCTTCCTAGCCTCTGCTGAGTCTGCTGTCAGGCTTTCTTAGATGTGTAGAAGAGAGATGAAAAGATTAGATCTGCATTTTCACCTCAGTCTAACGTTCTGTCATAAATATGCTGTATGCCAAATATCATATGCCAGGCGGGAAGGAGAGCGCCAAGGAGCCCCGCCACAGTTCCTGCACAGGGCTGCACCAGCAGAGCCGAGGCACCGGGGTGTCCTGGAGCAGGCTGAGCATCCCAGCCCGTACCAAGCCACACAAATAGTTCTAATCGAAAAGCTGGGAAGGTGAGGAGAAGCCACATTTGTAACTTGTGCAGTTTCTCTGAAGAACCAGGGTTGTTTCTTAACAGTAGTTAAGGACTTAGAGTAGTGAGTCCTACTGTGCACTTCTTTCCACAGCTCCAGTCAATAAAAGTAAATGCAAGTGAGGATGAAGGACACACAGCCACTGTTTTTAAACTTGCATGCCTTCAGAGAGAGCGTAAAATCACTCTCTGGTCAAAGATACTAGGCATTTGCAGGCTCAGTGTAGTTCCATGGGCACCTGCACATTCTTAGTATGGCTGGAAATTGGTAACCAGGTCACCCTTTCTGCTCTCCTGCACTCAAGTGCTGTACTTGGGCCCAGCAGGCACAGAGGGCTGTCCCTAAATTCTTCATTCTGCATAAAGTAATCTTGTGTGCCATTATTTGGATGGAGAGCGTCATGTGGCTACTTTCTAGGCACCAGGCTTGAAGGGACAGGAAGAGTTACATCAAAAATTAGACAGAGGGAGAAGTTGTGTTTCTTTGATCAAGTCTTGTCCCTTTTGAGCTTGGGAATCTCAGCAGAGCTGAATACCTGGGCTGGCTAGGACACAAGGTGGGGAGTGCTGGTTTGGAACTGGAAAGCTGAGGAAGGAAACAGGCTTTGCACTGCTGGCAGTTGCTGTTGGATAGACTGTGTTGTTTGCTATGGATATCTGCAATGACATGGACATGAGCTTGTTGGGAAGTGAGATCTCCACCTGAGGTATTTCATCCCATGGTAGAGCTGCTGTGCCTCTGCTTACTTTTAAGTGCCTAAGACTTATTTATGATGCATCTACCCCTAATATTTGCATGGCATATACTTTATTGATGAGAATACTGAATGAAAACTTGGAGATCTATCAGGAGTAATTTCCTCATATTCTACGGACATCATCCCAGTGATGGGTACCTCATAGTAACAGGTATTGCACAAAGAACAAATCCAGCTCATTGCACCTATTTTGTCTGCCACTGAAATGCTTTCTCTTGCTGTCTTAGACTGAGACTGGGTTTTGGAACTGCCGTGCACTCCTGAGAGTTCACACTGGAATGTTCACTGGCAATAGAGGACTGGCTTCAGCAAGGTAATTAATGCACGTAGCTGTGGGTAATAACAAGCTCTTACACCGAGCTCTGTTGGGGTGAATTAAAAGCAAGTGCAATTAGTCCAATGGAGGAAAAAATGCAATTGATTAGGGTAGCCAGCAAAACTTCAACAAACCAATTGAACTTCATTATTTAACAGCTGCGTGACACATGTCTTGTAAATAATTTCACATATGCAGAATTATCATAGAAACTGCAGATTTCATGCTAAATTTTCCAGTCTTTGGCTCTTGGTGTGTTCTAACCTCTTCCATTTGTGTAAGAATTATGTGTGACATTTCTCAGCTATTTTAAGAAGTGCTGCAGCATACCAATCACACAAAATAGCAGCCATAGTCCATGAAACAAGTAGCAACAGCAGCCAGTAACTCATGCATTTGGTTAACATTGCAGCTATAGATTTACTATACCTTCTTTACCTGCATATCAAGAGGCATAACCCTTTTTTACATCTTAGGGAAATGAGATGAGGCTGGATGACTTCCCACAGTAATTCATGTGTCAGGCCAGGATAATAAAGGTTGGCAAGATCCCTTGACGGGGTAAATGAGGGGTTTTATTACCACTGGGGACACCTGGAGGCTTTCATCCAGTAATCCCTCTGGCTTGTGCATTTAGCACAACTCACAGCAAGGTGCAAAAAAACAACAAAAAAGAATGCTTCTGATAAATCATTTTGTTAAGTAGCCTTTTAAAGCTGGTGTTTTACTGCTGGAGGAATGGTCTGCTACTCGTCTATAGAATTCCTATGATTAGTCTCTGCTGCTGGAAACGGTGTCGGAGCTGTATGTCAAAACACTGCAGCCTCTTCTGCCGTGTATTTTAGACCTCTTCTCCTTCCTTGGTCCTCTCTTCCTCATTTCTTAACTCTGCTTGTGCAAAATGTGGAGCTTTGGTGACTTTTCTTGGTGAAAGGAAAGAGCATCACCTTGGGAAACAGCAGAATTTCATGATGAAAGTGGAGCGACTCCAGCAGAGTGAGTTTCTATCAGCAGTTTGTGTTGACCTAAATTTTCATTTCTTTTTGTTTGGGCTTTACTATTTCATTAAGTTTTCTTTCCCTTTGTCTCTAAGATGGATATTCTGCCTCTTTCACACCAAGTTTCTGGGCTGTGCATCCAGGCCTGGACCCCACTAACAGCGCCAGTTAAATAAATACAGTTTCCTGAATACAACAGGAGGTCTGGGCTGAGTCTGATCATTGCAGAGTAACCATGCTGCTTGTTAATAGGTTTTTCCTTCCTTCTGCTCTTCGGCTTTCCCCCAGTTGTGTAGTTTTCTCCTCAGCTGGCCTGGGCTCCGACACCCGCTGGCAGCAGCGGGGTGGCAGGAAGGTAACAAGCTTCCTTCAAATAACATTCTCCGTGCTCATAAGGGATATTAACCGAGGGCTGCCTTCCAACGAGTGCTGTGTTAGACACAGGAAAGCTGCTTTTTACCTCTGACTTCCCCTCCTGCATGGGGATTTGGGGATGGAGCTGTAAACCACATCTCTTATTTCTTATTCATTTGAATCACTTGAAGCAATAGCTGGGTTTTTTTCCCTTTTTGCTGTATGACTATTTCTTTTCCTTTGCTTACCTGACTGGCAATCTATCACTAAAATGCCTCCCCTTTTCTCCTTTTAATGATTCAGTGTGCTACCTCTCACAGTTCTACCCCTGAATACAGCTTTGAAATTTGAAGGGAGCTGTCTTCCAACAAGAATTATGTGCTTTCCAGTAGAGGAAGTAAGGAAGAAAAATCACACCTGTACCTTAAAAATGGAGCTACATAAAATGGCATTATCAAAAAATGGGCAGTTTGGGAACACAACACTTTTGTTTCTATGTAACTTACATAATGTTCTAGTTGCAAATGAGTCCTTTGTTTCTGGGAAGGGCAGAGGAGAGAAATTTAATGTGAAATGTCTAGGTTTAAGGGTAGAATTTGTCTACTTGAATCTAGTTTTAAATCTGTCAAACATAGGTTTTGATCCTCAGAATAAAACTAGATATAGCACTCCAAAGAGAGCATTTTGAGAATGTTTCTTTTAAAAGGAAAGTCCACCTACCCCTGTGACATAGCTCGGTGTTCACAAAACTGCTGTGTAGATTTTGGTAAATGTGAGATTTCTTTAATCTTTCTGATATCAGTAGTTCACAGGGATGTGGTCATCCATAATGTGCCAACAGCCTTAGGTGCTGAAGCTGAAGGCCAGGTGGTAATACAGATATGGCTAAATACACATGTGGGCAAGGAAGCTGAACCTGGAACGTGAGTTATGATGGTTCTGCACAACACAAGGGAAAAGCTGCTTTACAGTGCTTACCTGTGTAGCCAAGGGGACAGAGGCAGTCATAGTGCCCGATCTGGTTGAGACACGTGGCCCCGTTCAGGCACGGATCCGAGGCACACTCGTTCACTTCCAGGTCGCAGTGCTTGCCCTGGTAGCCGGGGACGCAGTAGCAGGAGTACTGATCCACGCCGTCCCTGCAGAGCGCTCCGTTGCGGCACGGCTCGGAGATGCACTCATCCAGATCCAGCTCGCACAGCGTGCCGCTGTAGCCGGCGCTGCAGAGGCACCTGGGCCCGGCCAGGCCGCTTTGGCAGGTGCCACCGTGCTCGCACGGGTTGGTGTCACAGTCACTGTCAGCTCTTTCACAGGTAGGGCCATCGTACCCGGCGGGGCACTCGCAGGTAAAGCTGAGGTTTCCAGCAGAGCCCAGGCAGGTAGCGTTTTGGAGACAAGGGTTCGAGGAGCAGGGGTTGGAGGTTTTGTTGCAGAGCTCCTCCACGCTGTCCACTGATGCATCTGCACAAAGGCAAGGGTCATCTTTATGACCGGCAACACACGTAGAGTTCTTTTGGCAAGAGTTTGACAGGCACCTGGAATCATTCCTCATGCAAAGTGATTCTAGGAAAGAAGCACAAAAAAATCCTGAGGAATTCCACAGAACTGGGAGTAACCAACAGTGAAAGAGGTGTAGTTCTTAACACAACTGTGCTGCAAAACCAACAGCTCCAATTGCTGGCTATTGAGAAGAAAACAGGGCTGGTAACTGTGTGATGCATTAGTGGACTCATGAATGTAAAATGAAAACTATTATGAAAACTTGAGTAAGTTGTAATTTCCTGTTCTCGCCTCTTCCAACAGCCATGGTCTGGAGTGTCAGGATTGCTTAACACTATATTAAGAGTATAGTTGAGACAATATTGGTGGTTGTCAACTGATATCCAACAGTATGGAACACATTTAGGTATATTTAAGATTTTTGTTTCTTTTTTTGTTACTAGAGAAAGGAGTTGAACCACTTTTTTCAGTTCAATACCACTTTTGTGGTGGTACCGTTCTTTTTAGGTGGATGGTTTTTTGCATTAGGATTCACAAAGCTGAATTACTTAGATGCAGTTATAGCTCAAGTGAACAGTTCAAACCATCAGGCACCTTGATTTTGATTTGCTGATTATAAATAGTAATTTGACAGCTGTGCAGCATCTCCACCACAAAGAATCTCCCAAACACCTGAGATGCAAAACAGCCCCTGAGAGCCTTCCAGCCTCCGAGGCTGGGAGGACATGTGAACGTGGTGTAAAGATGTTCCTTTCTTCCTTACCCTCTGGAAACTGAGCTCCTGTCAGTAATTAAAGGCCACTTGGAGTTGCCTTGCTGCTGTAAAGAATAAACATAGCAAGAGCTACTTCTTACTTCTCAGTCAAGCAGGGTGAGCTGTTACCAGCATTGTTGAGAATCCACCTCTGGGATACATTGAAGCAGCTGTAGCTGGGCCAAGACACTGTGAAATGAAGCTGAATGTTCCTTTAGGAGAGAAGGCAACTCATGAGGAAAAGACTCATGAGCTGGAGCACAAAAGTTGCATTAAATGATCTGTATGGCAGTCCTGTAAACATATATATTTTTTCTTTTTTTTATTTTATACTCTTAATCTGGAGTTTTGTTTTGATGTATGAAGGGTATGTGTCTTCTACAACAGCAAAACAGTGTATATTTGTGCAAACAGGGTGTTGTGGATGAGCTGAACTTCCCGGAGGAATTCAGACCCATCTACCAGCAGTCTCTAATTTCTTCCCAGTTCTTGAACTGAGATTCAGGAGAACAGACACAGTAGAGATGGAGAGGGGGAACTGAAAGAGAAATGGTGAGCAGAGATGGAAAGTCCAATAACTGGAGATGGACCAATGCTGATGAAGGCCTGGGACAGATCCCTGGAAAAGTGAGAGGCTAGGGTTGGTCACCTGAGGATAGCAGCCAACCGACCAACCATGGGGGTCTGTTAGAGAATACAAACTGAGTGGTGATGGTGTGTTTCCATTGTGTGCATTTTAATACATAATACAATTTAATCTATTTTTTTCCTAGGAGGGGGAAGTGGAGGAAGAAAGTATCAGAAGGCTTATCTAGCTTAGGAAAGACTGATTGTGTAGATTTGACACTAATATAATAAATGGAAAGGCTGAAAAATTATCTGTGCATGACTGTTGTGCTTTCTGACTTGAGGTGTACACAGGAGCAGCAGAACCTCTAAAAATTAAAAGCACCAATCTGAATGAACTTGATGTTCATTAACAGGTACATTTACTGAGCCAAATAACTAATTAATACTTGTTTGAACAAGGAGAATAGAGTTTTATGTAGTAACATCGATAGCAACAGTGACACCATGATTTAAAACCAACAGCGGTCTTAAGGATTACATAGAAAGCAAGCTAAACACTGGAGTGTTACCTCATGTTCTTTGAAGGAAAACAGGACAAAAACAACCCTCAAAAAATTACCACCCCCAAACCTGTTAATAATCAGTTTTGGGAGGAGGTATTTCATCTAATGCAGTGTTGGTTGCTCTTGCTCCAGCTCAGAGCTCTCACTGAATGCAAAAATTCAAGACACTGGTCATGTGTACTGACCTGCACCACTGTCAGCAGTAATTCAGACCCTTCTCCTCCTCAGCACACCCTCACTTACATTCTGATGTCCTGGTTTACGTAATTTTGTGGTTTACCCATGCATTTAGGTTTTTTCTTTAGCCTGGATAATACAGAGCTTACTGCAGTCTATTAATTACAGTTAAAATGAGCAAAACGGTGGAACTTCTGCATCGCACATTTTCCTTGCACAACTTCAGAGAGCTTTCCTTTCAGTCTGTGAACCTACTTAAAATTCAGTAAAGTGCGTGTTTGGGGAAACATTGCAAATTTGAAGAAATTAATTATGATCAAGTTGTAATGTTGTCTAACTGTTGTACTGTGTAAGCTACAAGAGGTGAGGTCAATCATTCGAGTGCTTTCTTACGCAGGACCACGGTGACATGAGAAGCTATTTAGTTAATTATTACTGCTTTTCCAGAGATAATTTGCATGCAACAGACTCAGTTTGTTATAATGACTGTGTGAGAGGATGTGGAGTGTTTGCCAGTTTGCAGTTTTGATAGCAACAGAGAAGCTGTGAGCACTGGTTAAAAAGCTTCATAGCTCTCCGAGGCAGTAAGAGTGGATGGAAAATGAGGGAAGGGGAAAGACAGCCCTAAAAGCAGAGTCTGTAGGTAGTGAAGGCAACCAATTTGTCTCCAGGGTGACATCACTATGGGAAAGACGCGAAACAGAAAACTTTTCCTGGATTTTTTTTTTTTTAAGCACTATTTTAATTTCAACTTTTATAGCTTTTATAGAACTAATTGCTTATGCAGAAATTGCCAACAGACAATTGAATAAATCCAATATTTCCAGGAGGATGCTTTTGTCTGATTTGTAAGACAAGTTTATAGTGAAAGAGTAATATTTTTGGAGTTCTATTTTCATTCTAATGAACTGTGCCATGGTTTTTATGATTTGTATAGTTTTTGAGGAATTCAGGAGTTCTGAAGGTCTTAGCAGAGATGCAACCATGCTGAGTTTTAGCTTACTTGTGGTTTAAAGGCTGGGGCTGAGAGTTTTTGTTAGGGTTGCTCTATAGCAGTTTGTCTCAGCAGCAAAACTGCCTCTCAAGAAGGTGATCTCAAAAGGTATGCAGTTATCATGCCATGGTTATCAAATGGTATGCAGTTCACCAGGACGTTTCTGCGACTTTTTTCTTTTAAAAGATCATGTTCCTAAAGGATGTGAGTGCTTCAGCTAATCCTTGGATTCTGGATTGTTAGTTCAAACACCATTTTCTACCTATTTCAGATAAGTGATTTGCACAACCTCCCTTGCTGTCCTATGGAAACTGAGTTTCCCTGCTGCTCTGGAGCGATGAGGGAGGATGGATTTGGGAACCTCCTGAGCTGAGAGCTGCATGGAAAGAGGATGAAGAGTATGGCAGGTGGAAGCTCCTGCAAGCTCTGTGATGCAATGTGATGATGCAAAAGCCTGTCTCAGTTTGAGCAGATCCCTAAAGAATATTCTCTTCTGCCTTCACAGAAAGAGCTGTAAAGGGACGGAAATGTCTCCGTGGAGCTTGATTTTTGGCCAGGTTGCGGAAGGATAACCAGGAAAAGCCTCATGCTCTACCTCAGATGTGCAGAGGAGTCGTTTTTCATTCCTAAGCAATTAAGGTCACTTCAGCAGTGACTTGTTCTGACAGAGTCTTAAAACTTGTATGTTACGTTAGGAGAAATGGAAACAAAATGCTGATCGCTTCGGATTTACACTGACTGACACTTGAGGTAATTATCAGTCTCTTTATAAACAGTGGTACATTAATCTAATTACGGGAGGATTTAGTGCCAAGCGTTTTGCCCCATGGTTAAATCCTTGAGATGCAGATGAGATGGTTGGCAGTGAAATTCTTTGCAGTAAAGCTTGCCATCTACTGGCACATCATCCATACTACCAGAAACATGGCAATACCTGCAGCTTTTACAGGAACTGGCACAAACGACTTATTGTAAGAAATGCCAAGAAAAAGACAGTTTTAGCTTTGTTTTTTTGCTCTTGGATAAGATTATTTAAATTCATTGAAGTGATCTTGTTAGTGTAGGAATAATTGAGCTTATACAGCTAATCAGCACTAAAAATGCATGATTTTGGCTGGTAAATGCTTCTGAAGGATCAGAAACCACTGTAGCGATAAAAGAACAATTTTTATGATGTTAGAAATGCATGGCAATGAGGATAGAAGGTCAAAATTAAATTAGTGGAAAAGTTATCATAAACAGGGCAGGGATTTTGAAATGACCAAAGCATTTTGGCCCAGATAATCTGATTGTTAAACTATTGTTCCTGAGTAAAGCAGGTAATTTTGAAAAGCTCATCTACATATCTTTCCAGACAATTTTGAGGGGTTTTTTTCTAGATCCTGTTTGAATCAGAGATTTACTGAATTCATGTCCATTTTTCAAAACATTCTTCTAAATTAAGTTGATACGATCAACAGTAAAGTGAATTGATAATCCCCAACTCTGAGAATCTGATTAGCAATCTCAGCCACTCAAAGCCCCCAGATAAATACCTAGCAAACTGTTTTGGGTTCTTTGTGTCAGAAATGTCTTTCAGCAAAGACTTGTTCTTTTTTTTTTTAACAAAGAATACGAGTTGGTGAAATATCATAATCAGCAGCAGTATTTAAAATTAAATTTCAATCACTGCTAATCATGCTGTTATGAACCAGAGTTCACTTGGCTGTGGCCATGCCTGCACTTTGCTAATCATCTCATTGTGCCTGGAGGCTGCTTGTAATTTGCAGTGCTGTTCTTCAAATGTGCCTTCTGCCCCTGAAGGAGGACTCTGAGCTTCACAGAAGCTCTCAACACTAACAGCTTCAGAATCTTTTACATATGCTGCAAGATTTTCTGACCTTCTTAACAGAGCCAGTCTATTTTCTAGGGGGTGGAAAAATCTATGATAAGATAGAGAACTTCTTGATACCCATATAGTCATCCTCACTGATGATTTTACTGTGCTTTGAGGACTTTTTTTCTTTCCTTTTTTTTTTTTTTTTAACAAAGAATTATTACTTTACACATTTGAATTAAAACTAGGAAGCTACACCAGCCAGTGCAGATAATGCAGTTCACAACAAAACCTGACTTTTTACTTTGTCATACATTCTGGAAAAAAAATGGAGAGCAAAAAAGCCCTGCTCTTTGAGTTGAGAAATTAAATCTTAGAAATACTCTTAGGGATAGAAGGATTGAATTGCAATTGCAAGTTGTGGTCTATAAAAACTCCAAACTCCAACATCAGAAAACATGTTACCTGTGGGGTTGGGTTTTTTTTATGTTTGGGGTTTTTTATTTGTTTGTTTTGTTTTTTTGTTTTTTTTTTTTTTTAATATGCTAGAATAGCTTATATAACTGACATCTTGGTTGTGGTCAGCCACTAGAAAGAAAATTTGATCACAAATGAAGTAACCACTGCATCTCTTGGTGCTGTTACTTCAGTCTGGATTCTGTCGAATCGAAGCCAGCAGACAGCATTTGTTCACAGCTGAAGGCTAACATTGTGATCAAATCAGCTCACTAAAAACTGCACAGGATAACATGATGGTAGCAAGGGTTTAGATAGCCCAGTGTCTGGAGTCAGAAACGTGAACCTTCAATGATCGTGCTCATTACTTGTTTGAAACCTGCCCTTGGGATTTTAAAACAAGTGTGTGAATCTGTGTCACTGAAATATCAAGCTCTGTTACTACACTGAGTTCTTGAAATAATTATCATTTAACTGGAAATATTAAAATATTGCCCAAGGCATTTAGTGCTGCATTGAGGAGCTGTGGCTTTGGTGTAACTAATCCTCTCTCCATTTATCTGCAGTGCACTATGACACAAAAAATACTGTTCATCACTATGACAATAACTTCCCTGCAAAGACAGCCTTAGAAAGTTGTGGGTGTGCAGATAGATGTCCAATCTTGATGTTTCATGAAGAACTAGGGAAGAGAGAAGCACAGCTGTGAAATCAGCAGGGACAGAGATTGGGATCAGATACCTTTACCATGGACTGAAAGGCAGAGATGTCTCTCCTGGCTCAGCACTTGGCAGACTGGGAAGGAAAGAACAGGAAACCATGTTCTGGATAAAACAGAGCCAGGTAAGGGGCTATCTTAGCCCTCAGAACAGCTTTTCCATGGAGATTATTTGTCAGTAAATAATTTCAGTTTTTCCACTCAGTCTCAAACTTTCTAAGTATTGCACTAATTCTATTTTACCCCTTCCCATCTCCCAGTACATTTGTATTACCATCTTACTTATTCAATGTAACGAGCAGCTTGTAGTTACTGTGGTGCCATTTGTCCTTTGCAAGCTCCACCTGTGAGGAAATCACCAGCCCCCAGACCCTACCTGCTCTATCCACAGCTGGAATCATTATTGCTCAGCCTGCTCAATGGAGACGCATACTCTGGGAAGGGATGAACAAACTTTTGCCAAAAAGAAGCCCTTGTTGTGTCTGCAGATACTGTGGTCATAAAGAGTTAATTCTGAATCTTTAACTTCAGTTGTGTCCAAAACATCCTAGCATGTTGTTATAGAAACCACTTTCAGGCTTTAAATCTTGACTCACGTTTATTACCATAGTAACCAGCACCACACACAGGCAGGAAAGAAAAAGGGCGGTTACACAAATATTCCATTGCTATCAAAAAAACCATATTTGGTTTTAGATACATTTGTATCAACAAAATCAAGGAAAGTAAATTAACTTATTTTCTAAAGAAAAAGTATGGTATATTAGTGTAAGAGTAACGGATGAATAGCATTAAAATTTTAAAATGTTGTTTTGGGCAACACTTGAAGATTAAAGCTATTTGTGATTGAAATTACAGAACTGGTTATTAAACCAATGTGTCCATTTCACTATTCCCCAAACTTTTCTGTTCACACTGACTTGCTGCTGGTCCCTGAGAATGAAGGCAGTTACTACTGGCTGTCATTGTCCTTCACTGTTTTTTTACCATTTGTGCCACCCCAGACTCCCTTACCCCATGAGCAGTGCAGCAGCAGCCCCTACAGCTGCACCCACTGACTGCACTGAGCACCACAGCAACAGGACCAGCTGTCCCAAATTAACAAACAAAAATGAGGTAAATACCTTCTTTACCTCTAAAACTAAATCATTTTTGGCTCTCACTTTATTTGGCATCACACCCTAGTGTTTGTGCTGGGAACAGGAGGAGAATCAGGCCCAGGAGCTCAACAGGGCTCCTACGCATTGAATTTGGAGGATTTTTGGTTCAATTGGACACCAAGGCACAGTGCTACTAGCAATGCAAATGGACTGGTTTCTAATGAGAATGAAAGGTTTTATGCTCTGGTTCTTTATGTTTAGCACTATAGCACTGCAGTTTAAGGTGGTAGTTCATAGTGATCATCCTGCTTTTGCTGTGCACAGATATTTTTGTTTGTCTAAGATGCAGAACAGTGGCTGATCAGGCCAGGAGGCAGCTGATATCCATTGCAGTACGATGTGGACACTGATGTGGAAACTGAACTGATTCCTGCTGCGCAATCCTTGCTACTGTACACACACTCTCTGAATGTAGCTCTCCCCTTTAAGAGTTTCATGATATTTGTCCTCATTTTTATCTTCTAAGTCTGCAGAAGAGAAGCAACATGAGTGTAATGAGGTATTCCTTGTCCCTCTAAAAGTGCCGAAATTTTTTTTCAGTTGAGCTCACACAATAGAATTTATTCTCAATAGTACAGAACAGGACTCCTCCACTCGGGGACATAGGAGATAAATAGACAGGTGAGCAACAACTGCAATACATGGTAGTGGGAACCTGTGGGCCAGCTTCAAACTTCCCTTTCTGTCAGCTCTTCAGAGGTAAAGAACATAGAAAACTAATTGTGCTCAAAATCTGAAACAATTTTATTTAGGTAATAAGCTTGATTGCTTATAGGGAAAAAAATGGTGATTTTGTGGGTTAAATGTCTTTGTCCCAAGGAATGAATCAATACCTTTCCTGCCTGAACTGCTCTTTAGGCTTCATTAAAGCTGGGGACATCCTCAGCATGTAACTCAGGATACAGAGCCACGTGTGCAAAGATCTCTCCTGTGAGATGAAAGGTTCTGCAAATATAGAGAGAAAGCCCTAGAGGTTTAGTTAGGGGTGTGAATTACATCTTACACTTTAAAACGTTATCCTGGATTGCCCTTGGTGAGGTTTCTTGGCATGCCTAGGTGAACTTGTTTGGATGGGTGGATTTGTGGTGCTTTTGTGAGAGGCATTGATCCTGCCTTGCTCCCTAAAGCTACAAGTATCTACATCAAGCCTTGTAAAATTAATGAAAGCGTAATCTGCTGTTTGTAAACCCAATATCAGAACACACTGAGGGGTGCAACTGGTGCTGGGGAAGAGGAAAGATGAAAGCAGTGCTTGCCGTTGGAAGATACCAGCTGTATTTGCAGCTGTGCTAGGAAGGAAGGCTGAAGTGTACACCTGGGAAGTGGATGCCTGGCAAAATAACAAGGGAAATGGTGCCAGAGCTAGAAAGGGTTGCAGGAAGACCAAAGCATGGTCTCCTTCTCCACACCAGTGGGGGGATTTTGAGGAACAGAGAGGGAGTAACACGGCATAAAACTGTCAGTTTGTGACTTTGGATGAAATCCAGTTGCTCCGGCTTCTGTGTGAATTCCAAATAGTGGAAAATACGGAGCAAAGGAGCAGTTTGTCTCTTAAAGAGGCCAAATTTCACTTTGAGAGACACGAGGTCTCACAGCTTCTTTGGAGTCTGGAAAGAGTTTAAAGCACTTTGTGTAAGACAGAGGCCTCCAGCTGCCACTGAGCTCCTGGCTCCTGCTGAATTCAGCCTCAGGAAGGAGCTGAGGGCTTGGCTGAGCCGGGAGGTGCTGCCCCTCAAGCAGACCTGCTACTGCTGACTTGCAGTGCTGAGGTTTGGGGTAGGTGAGAACATGCAAGCAGCCGAGCTCCCACTGTGCTCAGCCACTAACACAGGAGAGAAAAGGCACTCAGAAATGCTGCCAAGTGGTGCTAAGAATGCCTCCAGTAGAGGGGCTAAAAACCAAGTACAAAACTGATTTCATATCCGAATTCTGGGTCCATGTGTTGTTTGCATTTGAGAGCCATTATAAGGCATCCTCTTCAGTCTCCTTTGTTTGTGGTTCTGCCCTTCGTTACTTCTTTCCTTTTTTTAATATGAAAAGAGCATGAAGCAGTGATTCTGATCATAGTGGCACATAAAGGTGCTGTGATTTTTAAATGTGGCCTCAAATGTCTGTAATGCTGGCCCAGGTATGATTTCTTTCTGAGTCATAATTGGATAAGCTTAAAGCTCTGATTGTTAGAAATGCAGCATAGCAGCCTGTAACACAGGGCAACTCTTTTAAAGTCTCTGGGTGCAGAGCCATGTTCTGATGTGTGCAGATGCTGAGATTGCCTTCAGTAGGTTCTCAGTAACACAACTGAGGACTAGATGTTCCTGATGACATCAAACTGCAGCATATCAAAGTCATGAAGCTGCTTCTCCTGTCTCCCCAGACTTAAAGAAAGTAATCAGCCCTGTGACAGATCAGCATTATGTGGCTGGAAATGCAGTGCACTGTGATTTAAATGCCACAGGACTCAGAAGAAAGCTTCAGTGTGGCTACAATGTACAGTAAGTACAGAGAAATCAAGGCCATGCTTTTCCAGCATGAACTTTGTGGAAGAGTTCACATTCCAGCCCTTTCTGTTATGTGCTAATTTTCAATAGAAATCACCTACAATTAGCTCTGCGTGAACTAATTACCAACTGGGATTTCAAGACTGCTTGAGGAAAGTCGCAGCTCCTGTGTTTTGGGACAGGCTGGAGTCTCACGGGGAACTGGCACAACCCAAATTTCCTCAGCTGTCCTGCTGGGCCCCTGTGCTGAGGGCAGCTTCCCCTCGGGGCCAAGGGCATCACGCTGAGATTGGGGGAGAACAATGCTGTGATCGTGATCTGCACAACTTGCCCTCACTGACTTCATACAGACAGAAATCAGTGCCAGGCCCAGCAGAAGGATGTTATCACGTGAACTTATGCAGAGGGCTGGCCTTTGGAACACTGCTTCCAGTGCAGTGACCCATGAAAGGGAACACAGTCATGGCTCTGACACAAAATCCGTGGCAGCATTCCTGACCTGCAGACTCTATTGTAGCATCCTAAAAACTCTACTGACTTGTAACAGAGCAAGAATGAATTTGTTTCATTGTTTTACCATTTTTAATTTCCAGAGCAGGCTCAGAAGCACTGAGGAGGAGCGACTGACCCAAAGGAAAAGTAGATATTGAAAACCCACTATATAATTAGGGATACCTTTCTCTGAAACCTTTTTAAGATGCTTCACTGTAGAAGTAAAACAAAACCAGAATATTCATCAGCATCAGGGTATGCCCAGGAACCTTCCTTGGGGAATATGCTAAGAAATAATCCTTTGATAATAGAAGAATATCACTAAAAGTCAAACTGTTAAAGCTTAATGTGATGGCGTGTTTTAGAATAAAAACACCTGCCACTAGGGCATTAAATATCTGCTATAAGTGAGGAGGTATCCAGCAAGCCTTTATCAAAATTAGATCAGTATGATTTTTGCCAGTAAGATGATAAAAAATTTAAAACCATGAATAAATAAACATTCACCAGTAGCAATCAGTATAGTAGAGTAATTTCTTGAAGGCTTTTTTAATTTCTATTTCCCCTTTAATAGTCTCCTTTATTTTCTCTGTTTATTTAATGTATGTAAGAGGTAGATCTGACTCCTTCCTTTCCTAGTTCTCCCTTCCCTGCCTTAGATTTTTTTCCGTGCATTCTTCTTTTTTTCCTCTGAGGCCTGATCCAAAGCAGACTTGGATTTCCAGGGCAGGGATGGGAAGTTGCAGTAAGTGTGAGTGGCTGGTAGGTGAGCCTGCAGTAATTGTAGCCCCAGGACCAATGCCACCGTGGCACCAGCTCCACAGGGTAACACAGATGCCTCTGTGCTGTGCTGAAGGGCTCACTCTCCTCAGGATGATCCAGAGGACAATAACTCTGCTCTGGCCTGCCATTCCCCTGGGTCTATACAGGTTTAGCCGTCCTGTTGCAGTGACAGCGGGGTTTTGTTTTACACAAATCTGCTCTTCAGACACAGGGGGAGCTCTGGGTGTTGGTGGTGTGGTGGCTCGGCAGTGGAAGGTAAGATCAGCAAGCAGGAGGAGGGAACTAAAGCCTCCTCAGCTTGACGTTCATGTGCTTACTCTATCTCAAGAAGCTTTGGTGCCATACAATGATGGAAAACCAAAAAGAATACCCTATTTTGGGGGAAGGGACCTTCCTCACAATACTGGTCCAGACTTGCCAGTACAGGGTACATTATAGGGCAGCATCCTGCCCTGCTTTGTATTAAATTATGCTAAATAAATAACTGAGATCTGTGTGACAGTAAGGGTCTGGCCAGGAAAAAAATTAAGAAAGATTTTATGGCTATAATGAATAAGTGATAAATATCTAGTGATTATCTTGCTGGGAGCATTTTTTTTTGCAGAGAGATCTACGGTGGGGCTTGTTTTATGATCCCAAAGGGCACCACACATCATAGTGTGCTGAGAGGCTGCAGAACAGATTGAGAAGTAGTTCTCAGTACTTAATACCTAGGGATCCTCAAAAGCCATTTCCTCTAAGGATCACATTTCCTTTGATCATTTGGGTTATTAATTATAGATACCTTGAACAGAACAAGGCACTCTTACTGTACTCCTCAAACAGAGTCTCATTTAAAAGGAACAAAATATTGTACTTAATTAGGGGTTCAGCTCTGGTGTCTTTTCAAGGCACTTTGGTATTGATTTGACTGTGGTAGCCTACTGTAGCAAATATTATGCCATTAATAATAAAGGGAGCTCATAGACATAAAAGTGTAGGAAGGAAGCACTAAAATGTTTGTCATTCAGCTTGCCAGAGCAGTTGGAGTATAACCATCCAATACAGCATTTAGAAGAAATGTTGTAGTCTATAGTTCAAAAGTGTTTGCACTTATGTGGAGGCCTTTCCTTTGTGCCATTTTTCTTAATTGTATCAAGCCCATGTTTCATCAAGTGAATTCAGGCAGAAGCATTTAAAGCTTAATTTTCTCTCTGGATAAATGGAAGCATATTGTTTCTGCCTTGATGTTTTAGGCTAATTTTGTGTCTGTTCTGTTTTTGTCTCAACTGTGCTTTGGTCATCTTGATTAAACATATAAAATTAGCCATAAAATTAACCAGGTAAGCATCAGTTTGCATATCACTTTGCTTACTTTACTCTTAGCTGAATGTGAATGTGTTGATTCATCCTTGTCATCAACAAATTGTATTAGTGGACTGAGAGAGGTTTATTTCTGTAAGTTCTGGTCTCATAAGAAGCTTTCACTAACATTTTCTTCACTCTGCAATCTTAGAGATGTATTCAGGAGTTACAGAATTGCCTTCAGGGGTTACCTGTGAGAAAGCAGAGGGTTTTTTTCCCCAGCTGTGTGGGTCACATTCCTGTTGGGGTGGATATGCAGAGGCAGGGACAGCTCTGTCAGCAGGTTACAAATCAGCACCTCCGAATTGGCTGTTCCTCCTGGCTCCTCAGGGACCTGGAGGGGGATTGGGCCAAGGTGTCATGGAACCATGGAGCCCAAGCCTGTGCCACCTCGTTCAGCTGTTGGATGCCAGGATGGCCCTGCAGTTTGGGAGGTGTTGGAGAAGAGCCTGTGCTCTGTGAGGAGAGGGGCAGTGCCTGGCCACCAGCCCAGCTGTCCCCAGGGGCTGTGAGGCAAAGGGAACAAGCTTCAGACTGGCTTCCCTCCTGAATTTATTTAGGGAGAAGACAGCAGGCTGCGGTAGTGGAGGGGGAGAGGGGAAAAGATGCTCCTGCAGGAGAGGCAGTGTTTGTGTGACCTGCAGGGAACCCACAGGTGCCCTACAGAGCAGTGTCATCTGCCCTGTTGCTGAGCTTCTGCTTTGCAAGGGATGAGCTTCCACTGTGCTTTTCAGGTAAGATGTTGATTGTACACATGCCAAGATAATATGAAGTAGTTTTTTTAAGTAATTTTTTTATTATCTAGATGTTCTTGTAACTACTGAGAATTTGGATTAGTATCAGAACTATTTATGCAGGGATTTCTTTTCTAAAACAAACAAACAAACCACAAAATAAAACCCAACAGCCCTCCCCACATGGTTCCTGATTATCAGAATTCCTGCTCAAATCAGCAGTAATTTTATCAAATTATTGAGCCACAAAGCTTAACCTGTCAAGTACATGTAGTGTCAAGTACAGCACTTTAGTATGTGCATACTATACCCAGTTAAAGAATTGCTCAGAAGTTTAATTCAACCAGAGAAATATTTGCTAAGCTTACCCCACTTGTGCTGGGTTTTTTATCTGTTATCCCAACACTTGGCATTTGTCAGACTGATTGCTAGGGAGTGATGCTTTCTTTCTATGCTCCTCTCTTCCAGTCTGTGAGCCAACAAAACAAAATTCTATTTTATTATTAGCAAAGGGAACTAAAGCTCCAGCTAACCTGATTTCTTTTTTCTGTGGCCACCTTTCTTTTCTGACTGCCCCCAAAAGGGATCCCAGTTTGAACAGCATATCTGGGAGAAGGTGTAGCTGGAGAGTTCCAAGTCAGCATTTCACAGAAATTCAGCATCCCTGCTCCCCAGGAGATGGACTGAAGTATCTCTCATAATGTACCTGAACTCATGGCAGTAAGAGGAATTGTTATCCAGGAACATCTGAATTTCAGGTATGGAATCTGTGACTGCCAACTGACTTCTTTGAGATGACTTTTGCCAGCCTTGGCTGAAGACTTTCTTAAAGTAGTTTTTTTTTTTTTATTATTGAAATCTCACTAGGAATGTGGTTTGGAAAAAGCAAGATCTTGTTTTCACTAGCCTGTAAATCTTCACAGTTCCTCAACAATTTTCATAACACTTTTCCTTTTTCTTCTCTGCATTGTGATGGCTGTTTGCTGCAGTGATTGAGTTTTCTTAACTGTCAGAACAATGTCAGGACAATGTGGAGACAGTGTCAAGGCAAATATAGAAGGGTGACAGTGTGAAGGAGGGAAAGAGAAAAGAGCTGTCAGTACTCAGAGTGCTCTGTAGAGAAAATATTTCCACGATAAAACCATTGTCACCATGCGCTGGGCGAGGGAGAACAAAGTGGAGGTAATTAAGTTACTGCACTGTGAACATGTCTGGATGACAACTTGGAGTTAAAGAACTTAGAAAAGCAGTTTGTGAGAATGTCTTTTGCCCATAATTCTTGTCCCATATCAACTTCTAGATGCTGCTCCCTAATACTTTTTTTTCTCTTTCTAAGCAGTGTACTTCAGGGAGGAAAGATATTGCATTGCCCACCGAGGGGAAGGTGAAGGGTTTTCCCACTTGATGGGATTGCAGGACACTTTATTAGGTGTCACGAGACAAGACCTCTGCTTGCGGATAGTCAGCACTGAAAGGTGCTGAGTGTCCTGCTCCCAAATCAGTGCAGAGTTAAGGCACAATTTACCTCCACGGTGTATTTTTTTTTCTGAAATGTCCTTGGAAAGGTGACACATTGTCACATGGATGAACCAAGTACAGATGTGCAGCTGATTTGGGGCTAAATTCTGGCACCAAAGCCCTGTACTGCACTACATCTCTACCGAAGGCTTGTGCAGAGTGAGTGCTAACCTTTGGAACAGTTTGCAGGTTTTAAAATTAGGCACTGGTCTTGCAGCAAGTCTGTGAATTTGGTGCATGTGCAGTTCCTTCCTCCTTAGCTCAGAGGTGTGGAGAATGAAAGGGTTTTCTACTGTTTCTGTCCTGTTTCTGGACATCAGGATAATCAGATATAAGAGGGTTTAGATGGACAATTGTCAATATAATTGCAGTTCTGGAAAAATAAATACCCTGTTGTCAATGATTTCTAAATAACATTATCAATCCCACTAGAGAGGTTTAAGAAAAATGAACTTGTAAATAGTTCCATAAACTCCACAAAATATTTCAGGGATTGTATTTTCAGATACAAGAATTAAGTGTTAACTATTCAAAATTGAAAAGGCCAAGTATTTTCCACATATTGCATTTACATATTTATTATAATTTATTTTAAGGAAGTAGGCTGAATAGTTAGCAGATTTTCCTGCTTGTTGCATATGAAATAACTGAACCATAAAAATGCTTGCTTTTCTACCATTATCCTGTTGCTGGGTTATGCTTATTTGCAATTCATGACAGCATTAAATATAAAAGCATTGAGCCTGGGTGACCCATTGAGATGAACTGCAAATTTTATCCCCAGCTACAGCAGCAATGCTCAAAGGAATATGGGTTATTCCTTATATGTTCAAAGTCTAGGTTGTATATCACTGAAGGCTGACTTTTCCCCCTTGCCCAGTTAAGGTTTTTTAACCTGAAAATAGTCTGCCATTTTGGATTGAGCATCAGCTGGAGCAGAGTGTGTTTCTTGCCTGCGGCTCAGATGCCTCCTCCCATTAGTGTTCACACCTCAGCCATCATGTGCCTCCAGTAATCCCTGGATCTCTCCAATCCTCACAAAGGAAGGGCTGTGGGATGGCAAGTGAGTGACCTGATCCCTTCAAGAGGCAGCTAAGAGTCATCACATAAAAGAAGTGATACGTAAATTTTACAGTTAGCAATGGAAATTGCACATGCCAAAAGTGCCTCCATTTGTTATAGGAGTGAATATGCAATAATGCCATTTTGAAAAAAGAAATGCTTGCCATATTACAGATATCTCAGGCAGAAGAAGAATCTGGAAAACTGTGTGTTTTCCCCCTAATACATATCTATATTAATATGTGTGTATAACATATGGAGAAACACAAGATCTAAATTTAGTGATTTGAACAGGGAGATCACTTGGATTGTGTTCACAGCTCTCTCAGTGCAAGCAAGGTATTCACCTTGCCCTTCTGAGCTCAGCATTCTCACCAATAAAACTGTCATGTGCCTCCTTGCAGGCTCTGAGGCCCAATCTGCTTACGTGTTGTAAGACATGCAAAATACCTTACAAGGAAAAAGCTGAAATTATTTTCATGGGAGCAATTTTCTCTGCACATTTGCAAGGAAGAGAAAGAATCTAAAGTCTGTTCCTCCACATTTGTGTGACTTTGCTGGCTTTGGACACGACCACACCTTTAAGGATAACTTTAAAGTCAGCAAATGTCTTTGAGAGAGTCTAAACTGATGTCTAAACTCCAACTCAATGTACAAGTGTAAGTGCAGGGAGGACAAATGAGTTTTACAAGGTGAAATGCTGGACTGACCTTGAACATGAAAGCAGAGCCCTTGGTATTAGCACAGAAAAATGTTAGATTCTAAGACTTCACTTGAGAAGCAGAACTAATTAGAGAAGATTAACAGAAATGAGGCATGTAATAGCTGGCATAGGGCATGACTGCAGTTTGAAAGGCTGAATCACTGGACCTCTCATCGAGGTCAAGATCTTAAAATCACTAGACCTTTTTTAAAGGCAAGTGACAAGTTTTACAGATGTCCCTGTGGTAGCTGAACATTCATTATAGAATTCAAGCTCTGTTCTGCACATAGGAGTTTCCTCCGTGTTCAGACTGTTTTCATCCTTGATGTGTGGATACATTTCTGAGTGTGGGGTCTCATTCAGGGCCACATTCACATTCCTACTACTTTGCAGGGGGTCCTGAAGAGATAGTAACCTAGTCTGCACTACACTGGTAACACAGTGGAGACTTTTTGCTTGGTTTTTTTTTCAATGAATCTAGTAACTGATTTTTTGTTTTGAGATTTTTTTTTTTCAAAAGGAGTCTGAAATATACGTTGCAGTCTTTTTCCTCATACTTTCCACTTCACAGTTTTTCCTGTCACTAACCAGCTTCCAATAAACTCTAAAGACCTTTTGTTACTGAATGGTAAAAAATGTGTCAGAATTGGTGGGACAGCACTTCTGATACACTCCCTGGAATGTCTGCTTTGCCAGCATTGTAGTAAAGGGCTCAGCTAAAATCCAAGTGGAATCAGATGGAACAGAAAGGGTTGGAAGGGACTATTGGTGATCATCTAGTCCAAGCATCAACTAGAGCAGAAAGCTCAGCACCCGTTGCCTGTGATGCGACTACTTCTCGGAACTTTCTGTAATGATTTAGTACAAATTTCTCAAATTTGGAAAGCCAGGTTTACTGTAAGCATGTGTAACCACATGCCTGTGGTTAATGGAAGTGGTGGTGCTTGTCAGGGACTGCAGAAAAGAAGCAGTCACCCATGAAGACCCAGAATTCTTCAGGCTGATTCAGAGCCCTGGCACAAAAGACGTGCAGGTTTAAAAGACAGGAAAATCCACCTCTCAGCTCTCTGGGTGTTTGCAGTTATGCTGATAAAAGTCAGGAAAGGGTTCCCCTGTCTGTGGAAATGTAGACACAGTATGTTTGAAACTGAAGCACAATTAAATAGCGTTGGCAGGTTGGTGTGTGAATGCTCTCTAGAACATGTTTCTATGTTTGCCCAAAGAAGAAATTGTGGAATTCAAGATGCAAACACATTTCTGATGCTGCTTATCTGTTGCACAAAAATCTCAGTAAGTGTAATAACAGTCTCTCTTTGCTTCTAGTAGTATTGAAGAATGCAGACCCCTCAAAGTTTAGTTTAAGAGCTGCATTGTAACAAGCGGAGTAATTGTTGCCAGCCAATCAAAGAATCAATCTCAAACTCTCAAATATCTCAAAAGACACCATTCTCCATCTCCTTGAAGAGAAACCATTCTTGATTATAACCCCTAACTTCCTGGTTTCATAAAGAAAGCCATGTTGGTCCTCGCTGGACATAACACAGCATCTTCACTGAAATGAATGGATTTAGGAAGTTAAACCAGAAAAAATAAAACTGAAATCAACTCTGCTCAAGGTTCCTAGTGGAATAGCAGAATAGGAATACCTACAATGTATGACTGCAGCAAAACTATTGCCAGCTTGCAGGTGTTGGCTGGGGATCCAGGAGAGCCACTGTAGGGTATTTTCTTTGGTCCCCGGGCAGTGAGAACACTTACAGAGATCTCTGGGAACAGAAAGTGCCTGCTGGAATCTGTGGGCAATTCCCCAAACAAAATGAAGTATGGAGTGTTTATGGCTTTAAGGCTGTAATAGAAGTGCTGTAAAAGTAGATCTGATTTTGTTCTGCTGTGTGCAGAGAACTACATTTCTCCCTTTTTTATTCCTTTCTATCACTTGTCAGATCACTAGGTCAGTCTGTTTGCTGGAAAGATTTTAATATCCAGACCCTTCAAAGGTGTTCAGTGCCAATCCTTCCTTCTCCTGTTTAATTCCATTACAGTTTTGCTCCAAACACCTCTCAGTCTTGTCACTTTACTATTGTGTAAAATGGTGGAAGTTGGTGGAAGTTCCGACTTGCCCACTTGTTTTTTGGGAAACACAATGTTCTTTGGAAACAGCCTTTTGAATGTGAAAATGGCAGTTGATTTAAGTAACTTTAATCTTCTTGCACTTTTCCACGAGCTCCAAAATGGGAAGATGTTAGACTAAATTGGATCAGACATTTAAGACATACTCAAGAGAAAACAGAACAGATAGTTCTTGTTATATCAAACAGAGGGCATTTTTACATGGACTGAGGCTTGCAAAATGTTCAGTACCATTAGTATTACAAAATGAATTACAAATGTCAGCTGTATTTAATGAGAGAGAAGGGATGGGTTTAGCTAGAAAGGCTGGATTGGTGAGTCCTACAAAACGATGGCCAGATATTTGCTTTTTGCAGTTGTGTTGCAGAGGCACCTATTTGCATTCTGCTCCAAATAAGTATACAGATGAGGATCAAAAAGGCTTTGATTATCATTCTAGAAACACATTTTTTCTATTTTCCTACATTTTATGGTAGGAATCAGTGGAGGCTGGCTTTCAGAATTCTTTTAAGATTGAATAGGGAAAAGAAGAGCTTACAAGAGCCTTGCATATGTTCATCCCATTTAATAGCTCTGATGCAATCTCTGATACATCAGTGTGATTCTCTGGCTTCTTCTCACTGGCATTGCACATTTCTTTTGTTATGCAGCCTCTGTTTGCTTATTTTACAAGGTTGGTGCCTTCTCTCTCTCTATCTTACCTATGAGGTTATCAAAGGAAATTAAGGGGCTGTTGGAGAAGAGCAGGCACAGTTAGGATTTCTTTACACTGTGTCAGACCTCAGTAGTGTTTTTGCTTTTCTTACAGCCAGGAGACCCTTCCTGCAGCAGAGGTGGCTGATGCCCAAGGATCAGCACAGTGATGTGTATTAGCTCAGACACACTCTCGGGGTCTCTCTTTCCAGCTGTTGGGAGGGTGCTGAGTTACACTGCAGACTCTTCACTGCAGATAACAGAGCCTGATCTCTCCCTTCAGCTGTGTGGACACTCACTGTGTTCAGACTCCTGGATGGTTTGCCACACTGGGAGCAGTATCACAGCTGCTTTTGAAGTACCTACAAATTGTCACAAAGCTTAGCTAAACACGTCTGAAGCTACTGCTGTATACAGATGTCTTTTCAAGGCTACATTATTATAGTGAGAGTTTTGGGTTCCCTGCTGTGAGTAATCTGTCAGTGCAGGTTACTTAAATTGCAGTTGCTTGGATCCTTGCAGACTGATGACTGTCTATCTTTCTGAGTCCTTGCTTTGGCTTCCTGTCAAATTATGTTGTTTTCAAAGTCCTCTAGCTCACATTCAAAGAAAGAAAGAAATGTGTCACAGTCAAATTCAGAGCTAGGGCCCTCCTTGTGGAAGAAAGAGCTAATGAAGTGTTCTGTATCATCCCTGCTGGAAACCCCAACAAGGGAGACTGGAACTGTCAAGGGAAGAGCGTGGCCACTGCATACTGCCTCTTATGCTGCCTATAGCCTCCCTGGCAGCCTGGATGTGAATTAGAGCATCGCTGGCCTTTATTTCAGAGGACAGTCAGACTTTGGTAGCTCCACAGGATAGGAACACAGTTGTACCTCTCAAAAACCTCAGCAAAGGAACTGTCGGGCCATTGTGTCTGTGGCTGAGCTCCAAGGGAGGGGTACAAAGTTTTGTTTGTTTACCCACAGCCTTGATCTCAATCACTGTGATTGAGGGCACTTTGAAGGAATATGTCCTGTCTGCAAAACCCCTGACTAATGCAGTTAAAGATGCTTTGTCTGTCTCATTATTCAAGGAAAGGTTTAAGGGACTAGGCTGCCAGTATGCTCAGCCTTGGGCAGGCAAGCAAGAGCAGTAAAGAGGCAAGGAATTTCTCTTCTTGCCCCCCAGCATCCACCCAGGCCACAATTATTCAGGCACAGCATTTCCCAGCACAGAAGGATGCACCAGGCAAGTGCCCTGATCCTCAGCTGCGGGAGCGGGGACACTGTGTGTAACGGGTTAGCAGCCCATGCCCCTTTTCTACCCACAGAAATATTTAGCCCTTGAAATACTCTGATTTCTGTCCCCGCTGATAAGATTCCAGGCAGGCAGAAGCTGCCCGAACCCCGAAGTTGCAGCAGCCTTGCTTTGTTGATGCCTGGAGAGGGACATTTTGCTGGGCCTGGAGGAGCCCTGCAGAGCTGCAGTGGCAGCTGCGTGGTGCCCGCCGAGAGGCCCTGTCAGCTGCAGTCTGTGTCAAAAGATGGAAGCAGCTTCCTGTTGACCCATTTTATGGGTGAGTAAGATATAATCAATATAAAGTAAACATAAGAATCTCATTGGAAAAGGGTTTATCTGGGCTGTTGGGTTTTTTGCTGTTTGCTGGTGTGAGAGGGCTTTCATACAGTATGGTACTGGGAATGGCTGAGGAAACAGAGAAGTACAGTGAGAACTGAGAAAACATGTCAGTCCCTAAAACCAACAAATTAATCTGTAATATCAATCTAGAAAATAATATGTATCACTTATCTCCTTGCTGCCTACTGTCTGTGACTCCAGATGAGTCAATTAGTTTTAAAAGCTTCCCTTAGAAAATGTAAATATCAGGACCTTTTTTCCATTTTTGGGCCATCACAAAGAGCAAAGGGAATACTCAAGGTTGCCTAGAGATTGAGGCATTGTCTAAAAGATTTTCTTAATGCTGAGATGTGAATTATAAAAACAAACCCAAAAGTAGAAGTATCCCTGGGAGGTCTTTGGCTGCAAACCCCTGTAGGCCGGTTCAAAGGCACTTAGGTTGCTATTTCTTTAACTTATTTATTAGAAAGAGTTAAGTAACATGGACTAAGACATATTTATTTATTGCTTTGTAGCTGGCTGGAGATATATATACACATGTATATTTAAACCTTGGTATTTCATAAATAAGTGATTTTTGCTGCCATCAAAATAAAATGTTAAATTTCTCTTAGATGAAGCAGAAGCAGCAGAATGAAGACTCCTACTCCCATGTTAATTTGTTGCACTGTATCCAGAATGGCCAGTTGGAACAGTTTCCTAGGAATCTACTGCTGTTTGTTATTGTGCAAGGAGTTCCAGTCTTGCATTGCCTTTTTATAGGAAGTGAGAAGCTGGCAGGCTCAGCAGGCAATCCATGTTTTTCATTCCTTTTCAGGTTTCTGACCGTGAAAATTTTGATATTGATAATCCATTCATTAATTATATTTTCTTGCATCATACTGCCAACATATCAAGTATACTCAAAATGCAAGTAAAAATATCAGTGATTTCACTCTAAAAGCCAGAAATCAAACTACATGATCTCTAGCATGGGGGTACTATCTGTCCTCATTGTAACGAGTACCTTCAATTGCCAGAATGCTTATTTTAAGTCTAGGGTACCAAAAATAAGAGTAGGTTCTTGATGTCTCAAAGAATGAGAGTAAATTACTTTCTCATTGAAATTTAGGCAACAACTCTGTTGTTGCTGCAACACAGGGGGCCGGGTTCAGGGCTGCCTTTGTTTTGCACAGCAGGTAATCCCCAGTTGTGCAGAAGGGAAGGGAGCCATCTGCTCACCCTGCCCAAGAGCCGTGCCTGAGCTGCCCTGGAGCCTCAGAGCCACCACAGCCCTTGGGGCCAGTCCCCACCTGTGCCTCTCTGGGGCTCTGTCCCCTGAGATCTCCACAGATCACCCCTGAGGTGGTGCTGACTGCCTGCTGTCTGCGTAACACCAGCTGTGAGACAGCAGTCTAGACAATCTCTGGCACATATTTATCTAACCATTCATTGAAAAGTTCTGATATAGAGTCTAAATTACCCTTCAGTTGGGCAAGTTCACACAAATCTTCCCTGATGTACGTGGAATCTATTATTTTCCAGAGCCTGCCCTTCTAGAGGTCACAGGCAGCAACTGATCTCATCGCCATCTTTGATTGCCATTCTCCTTTGTGGAGGTAAGAGTGTAATCATGTCTTCCCTCAGGCTTCTGTTCCTCTGACCCTTTCTCAGAGGGCACATCTTTCTAAATGTCTTTCTATTTTTGCTGTCCCTTTCCAGCATTTTCCTAATTGCCTCTCTCTTGCTCACAGCAGCACTCAAAACTGGATACAGCCAGTGCTGTACAGTGGTTTGATTGCTCTCCTGTGTCTTACATGTCATTTTACTGTCAACACATAACAGCAAAATATTTGCCTTTCCCTGTAACTTTTCAGTGGGGAAGTACACAATTTGGCCATCAAAATTTGAGCATTCTCTAAACAGCACTGAGTTGGTTTTTTTTCTGAGCTTCCTCTAGCAGAGAGGAAAAGGTGTAGAGATTTGCACGAGGAAAAGGCTCCCTAGGTGCTTTAGGTTTACCAAAGTAACATAGGGAGAACAAAAAACTGTGGATAGATAGATAGATAGATAGATAGATAGATAGATAGATAGATAGATAGATAGATAGATAGATAGATATGTGAACTTTGAGTGGGGACACCTTTGAAAGGTTTGTGTATATATTAAAACATTAGGTTTATATCCTCTGCTTGTATGAAATGCTCCAACATTCCAGCATCAGTTTCTCCAGTACATTATCACAGATACAGGATAACATAACAGGATAACAGTGTTTCAAGATCCGTGTGAGGTCTGTGCTGCTGGTTAAGCATGAATGATAAAACACCCTTTTGCATAACCTCCTTTCTTGCCCATCAGACTCTTTCCTAATAGATCATTAGTCACAAACAACACCTGCTTACAGAGACTGATCAGTGTCCTTGCTGCAGGATTCCCTTTTTGTCCTGTGACTGTGAACACATCATTCAGTGGTTTGTCCCATATTGCCAAAATCACTGTCATTTGAGGGCTAAATTCTTGAAAAAGCTGATTTCTTGAACTATAATTTCTGAATGACTGAACAGGATGTGGGGAAATGTTTGACCTCCAGAGGTTCTCAGTGGTGACAGTTCCCAAATCACAGAGCACACAGCAGAGAGGGGGTCTGTAACCTGGCATGGAATGGTAACCTCTGTAACCTCTGCCCTTGGAATGGTAGGTGTAGCACCCTAAGGATGACTTGTAAGAACTTGAACTGAGAGGCTCAAAAACAGTTATGGTTGGGGTGTTCTTAATGTCACTTTTACACGTTTAACTTGCAGAAGTTACCACCTTTTTTAAAAGTTACAGGGCTACTTGTTTTCATTCTTAAGATTTCATTTCATTCCAGAGATGGAGATGTTATCCATAATAAAATATATAAGTGAAAAGGAAAAAAAAAAACAACCCAGCACCATTACAACTGGGTGTAGAAGCTGTTGCTTTTATCTTACTGAAGATGATGGCAGCCATCTGAAGGATGTTTCATTTTTGCTGTGCTCCAGATGCCTGTGTGACAGCCAGGAGGGAGGCAGGGCTGCAGGGCTGCCGGTGCCTGGAAACAGGCTGCTGAGTGCAGCTCTGACAGGCTCAGCTCCACGGAGGGCTAATGAGGAGCTGCCGAGTGGGCTGTGAACTCATCAAACCACACTAACAAGACTTTGCTGGAAATCTCCTTACATCATCCGAGTGTGCATGAGGGATGAGCAGTGTGAGCAAAACCACAAATCTCTTCATAAGCAGAGCTTTATTCCTAGCACAGTAATTAAGCAGTAATTAGAAGTTTCGTGAGTAATGGGAATAGTTGTGGGAAATTAAGAGTTCTTGTCCATGGGGAAAAATTGCATAGTGCCAGCCTCTCAAAGGGGTGGAAAAAGGCTGCAAGTAAAGCTCAGATATTTTGCTCACATTAACAGCAATCCCAAATAAATTTCCATTCTTAATTTATGAACATTTGAACAACTTATGAAGCATTTATTTTGAAGTAAATAATAATTTTTTTCAGCTCTGCTGAAAGGTCACTAAAATGGAGAAAAATATAATCACAGAATTGTTTGGGTTGGAAAGGACCTTAAAGATCATCTAGTTTGAACCCCTCTGCTGTGGGCAGGGACAACTTCCACTAGAGCAGGCCTTGAACACTTTCAGAGATGGGGCATCCACAACTTATCTAGGCAATAGTTTTAACCTTAAAATATTGTTTTTCTGAATTTTTGTGAAAAGAAAGACAATTCTGCAGTAGTGACAATCCATTGTAAAACTTGTTAAAAAAAAAAAAAGAAAGTATCAGTACTTGGATGTTGAATTAAAAGATTCTGAACTTGACTTCAGACAGAGTCACTTCCAAAACTGATGTGTAAATATACCTGTATTTATCATCATTTCTCTTCCTCTATTTCATAAGCAACTCTGCCCACAGTGTCATGCTTATAATTCCTGTTAGACAACAGTACAGCAGCAATGAGTTATCAATGTTGTTCTGGATTTGGGACATGCTTCCTGCCAGCTGTTGTACAGAATGATTCATGGTCCCTCCTCACGCCAAGCTGGGCATCTCTGGATGCCCCCAGATTGATTTTCTGTGAGTAGTCCATTTGGTATGATTTGTAGAAACAAATTATATTTACAGAATGCCATATAAACCCAGCTTGTATTGAATGCTTGCATACAGTGTTCATGGCTTCAAAATACTATTTATTTTCCAAATTGTCAAGAATAAATAGTTATAAGGAACATGCTGCCTTTAAGCAGAACCTAAGATGAGAATCCTTTGATTCTAAAAACATAATGGCTGATACAACTTTTATAAATATCATCAATCACCTCTGTTCCATTTTATCCTCAGCTTTTCTATCTTGGTCTTTCTCAGCTTTAATTTTTAAGTAGGAAAGTAATTGCAGTCAATTCTTCTGCTTCTATTTCTGTCTTACCTATTCACAGTTATGTTTTTATTAACACAAACTGTTAGCAGTTTCAGATGGTATACAAACTTTCTAAAGACAAAATACCTATCAAGATCGTTAAATACACAGCACTGATAGATAGAGGGATGGTCCTGAGCCGGATTCTGGCTCCCGATGCAGCTGCTCCATCCTGGTGTATCAATCTGTATCACCTCATTTTGCAACAGCCACAGTTCTACCTGAGAAAGAGAGTCCTCCAAGGCTGAAAAGCCCCTTGCTTGAGACTGGCCATATGGCCATAACCCATGAAAACCCATGCCACATCCGAGATGTCACCCCAGTTAACTGGGCTGAGGAAAAGGCATAAAATGACATACAATTCCTTTTCTCGCCTTTGGCATCCTGCATTGAGCAAAGCTCACCCAAGGTGAAAGCCAAAACTTGTATTTATCTTCTTTCTTTAAACTGATTCTTGGGGGCTTTTTTCTTGTTTACTTTCTAGCAATGTTTTTTTCGTGCATGATGTTTTTAATGTGACCTTCTTAATTTAGAAGAACTTAACTTTTAACTCCCCTTCCCAAAGCTTTTATATTTTGTTCTGATCTGCCTGCCTCATGTATAAATAAAATTTTCTTAACTAACACTACTCCTATTACTTTCTTTTACTTAGATAGCAGACTCTGTCTGAGGGACTTTCTGGTGGTTCATCCTACAGGATGTAGATTTTGAAAATTGCTTTGTGAAAGTTAAAGGTCCAGTCTCTCTCTCTTTTTTTTTTTTCTTTTTTTTTTCTTCCTTTCTTTTTTTAGGATATGTCCTGTTGTGAGTTAATTTAGAAAAAGCACTTTGGCTTCCCTGATTCACATCAGTAGATCCCCAAAAAGAAAATTACTAGCAGAAAATGATGTTTCTATGACACTCTGTATTTTTTTATATCTTCAAGTGTGAGATTTTGTTTTTTCAGCGCTGGTTGATCCAACTGCATCTGTTTGCTTTTTAGTCTTTAATTTATGTTGGGCTGTAAACTGTCCAAGTAACAATTTGAGTGATGCAGCAACAGAAGGTGACCCAGATTACACAACAGTGCACGCTAATGCCAAGTCTTCTTGTTTAATGGCAGCTGCTCAAAGCTTTGTGTTATTGCTATTCACATGCACCAGACACAAATCAAACAGCCTCCTCAGGCACACATCCCGCAGATCTTCATTTTAAACATGTTCAAGAGCTGCTGCTTTTCATACGCACACAGCAGCCTCACCAGCTGAGGCCGTTTAGCCTCCTTGGCTTGTATTTACTCTCAGCCATCTGACACAATTATCAAGGAAACCCATTGTGACTTCCACTATTTTGCACGCTTCTGTTTATGTGGAAGTTTGCCGAGAACATTTTTTCTATATAAAAGTAGTTGGACTTTCATGCTCCCTCATAATGGACGTACTTGCAACACCAAATACATCACAGTTGTTTAATAACTGCTTTCTCTAGAGGCTGTAGTTAAAAAAAAGTATATATAATAAAGCAATCCTACTAAAAAATGTAACGTGAACAGTTTAAGCAGAGGATAAATTAGTCTAGATTTTAATCAGAAAGGTTTAGATTTACTGAATGAGTGGTATCAAAAAGCAGACTTTAAAGTATAGGTACAGTTTTAGGAGAATAATTTATTGCTGTACCTTAAATATGCAAAGCAACAAAATGCTTTCATTCCTTATTTAAAAAAAAAAGTTGAAGCATGGAGATCAGGAAAGCTATCAAGCAACGAGTTCGTACAACTTAGTTTCATGGACCAAATCTTTTTGGCATCTCCATCAAATTTTTAAAGCCTTCTGACAACACAAGCTTTCTGCTAGAAGTGCATGTCTAACCATCTCCCCAGAGGACATGTCAGAACAATAAGAAAAAGTGCAAATCTTACTTTTTAAATGGATGAGCAGCAAAAAACTGAGGTAGAAGATGAGTAGAGAGTTAATTCTTGAATGAGCCATATTCATCTTGATAGGACATCCTCCGCCGAGTTGCCTGTTGTCCAAAGGGCTGGTGCTGATCCTCACTGCTTTCTCCTCATGTCTGAAGCTAAGGGCACACCCGGGGCACCCAGCCCCCTACGAGCCATCTCTGCCCGTGCCCCTCATCAGCGTGCTCCCTGCAAACCTGCAGACTTTGATTCAAAAGGCAGTTGTGCTTGTTAAGGTTTTACTTCGGCAGGTCCGAGTGATTTTTCAAACCCGGTGCAGATTTGTGTGGGAGCCGGAGCGGAGTCTCTCCCCGGCTGTGCGCTGGGGCCGGAGCGGGGAATGGTGCTCTGCTCCGCCTGGCTGCCCCCGCACCGCAGCCGCGGCACAGCGCTCCGAGTGCCCGAACCCGGTCGCTCATTGTCTGCCACCAAAGCCCGGCTAGCGGCACTCCTCCGAACTCACAGGGCGAACACCTGACGTTTTCTTGCACAGTCAGCTCACAAACACTTGCTGCTTTCTGAGGTTTTTCTGTTGTCTTACACCCTTAGCACATGAAGTGAAAAGATGAAACATCCCCATTCTCAGTCTTTTTAGATATTAGTTAGATATTACCCTGTTCTCTTCCTCAGTATTAATTTTTTTGTTTTGTTGGTGTTGTTTACACTGGATTCACTAAAAAGCATACTCCTGGCAGCTGGCACAGGACCTCTGAGCTTCATCAGGTTGTGTTACAATCTTGAACTGTTCATGGAGGAACCAGTCACTTACAGGACCAGGAGGTGTCATAGCAGGATCGATAAGAGAAGGGGAGGGCAGCAGGGGCTGGACTCCGTTTGTTTTTAACCAGGGCTGGTATTAAACAGCTGTGGCTGGTGCAGGTGCCATCAGCCTGCCCGTACTCGGGGAGCCTTCCCCAGCTGCCACTGGGCTCCTCACCCCTGCACGGCACAGGAACGTCCTGTTTGTGCCCAGCGTTGTCTCACATCACAGCTTTGTTCACAGATAAAATCCTTGTCCTGGTCTAGCAGAAGGGAAGATGAGGGCAGGCAGCAGCAGCCCCAGGAGCTGTATTTATCCGATGATCCAGTACAAACTGGCCCTCTGGCACCTCACACACCCAGTTTGTGCATCCACTGTGGGGAGGCTGTGCCACAGCAAGGATTGCTACAGCGCCATTCTGGCTCTGAGGCCAAGACAGAGATAAGCTGCCTGTTTGGCAGTGAATCTCCTCCTTCCATCACCTTCACCTCTACCAATCCTCTTGGGCCTTGGCTCTTGGCACTTGCCCTCCTTGCCTCAGTGAGAATCCAGGCATTCCCAAGCCCAGGAACAGCCTGAAAAATCTGCTTGGTCATTGCTATGTTATGTTACTGTCAAACAGGTAACACTCAATACGTTTGGTGTTGTGTTTGTGCTCCCCACTTCAGCAGAATGTTAATCCCCAGTTCAGGAAGCCTTTGATAATGAATTTAACTTTGCATGTATACTTAACTGAACAAGGTACAAGCTGAAAGTCAAGCATATGCTGAAGGCCTCAGATGAGTAGGGAGCAGACTGTTGATGCCAACATGAATTCACTAAAGCTGTTTATAATAGGTTGGTACTTTCACATCACTCATTAAGCTCAGTGAACTGATTAATTTTATAATTTCTCCTGCAACAAAGCTCCTCCTTCTTTCCCATCCCATTCATGTGTAGCTGCACTCACCCACTGCTGACCTTGTGGCACACCTTTCCAGACCCTCTCTTCCTTCTCCTGACACCAGCAGCTCTATCATCTGCTTCCCATGAAGCCTCCACCCTCCCGCTCCCCTGAGCCTCCCTACTCAGTTCACCAGCTCTGGTCTCTCTGATGGGCAAGCCAGGCTGGATTTCCTGGCCAAATGTCATGGTCTGTGAGTATTATGATGAACAGGGGTCCTAGTGGAAAATACTTAAGATAACTATCCAGTTAAATGTAATTAAATGGCTAATCGTAGTTTTCAGCTCTTTCAATTTGTAATCCCCTTTCTTTTATATTTACATTTAAAGTTGTTTGGATGTTTTCCTCTCCTTGCCATCTGTCTACTTTGTTTCTGTTTGAAATTATCCAGTAAGAGATATAATCATTACAACGTGAGCATGAAAATATCATTCTGTCATTTGGGAATTCTTTTGTTGGGCTAAATTATGCAGTTTAGCTCAGTGCTGATTGCCTGCTTCAAGTGCATTATTATTTAAATTTGTCACTATATAACTTAGAACAACAATACTTTCTGGATTCATGTACTAGTCAATTTGAAAAAGAAATCCTGTGAGTATATAGAAAGATAGACCCCAAATTTAGGCAAATACAAAGTTTTCAATTCTGAGGAATACACAGTGAGTACTGCAAGAAAACAGTCACATCTATTAAATCTGGCTATTTTCCTGAAAAATACACAAGTACCTGTAAAATCTGTACTCTAAGCAAACTTAGCAGCTCTCAGACATATGGATATGCCACCAATCTGAGAACTTAAATGTATTGTGTTAACACATATGCTGACATTGGAATTAAATACTCTGCCATGTAAATCTGTGGTAATTACAAAACATACAGCAAGTGTATGAACACATCCTAGGCCTTTTGAAAGTTATTCAAATATAATCACTTTCAGAATAGCCAAAAGAGCTGCTTTTTTTAACCTGTTTGAAATGTAGCTCTGCATTTCCCAATGCCTTTTTTCAAATGTTTCTTCTTCATGAGGTATTCATATCCCAGAATTTAATGGGGAATAAAATAAATTAACTTATCACTGCCCTAATTCTTTGAAGTTGCCTACAGGAGGAGGTTTGAATTTCTGCATGCGTATCATTTGTACATGGTGAAACATAACATCTAAATGTAATTTCCATGCTTTCTCAGTAGAGCTTAGCTTTGATGAGATTCTGCCGTCATAAAAGTCAGAGGCTATGCCATTTTCTCAGGGAAAAGGGGTTTGTGTTGTCATTTGCTTTCACTTAAGTGCTGCCTTTTCTTTCTGATTGCTTCCGTGCAATAATGACAGTGGGGTGGTATCAGACTACACTAGTCAGTGTCATCTCTTCTAAAACATTTTACTGCAACTCTGTCCAACTAATTTAATTATCTAGCATCTTTCGCTTCCTGATATAAGCAATGTTTTCCATTTTTAGATGACAGCAGTACTAATTAATTGTGTATCTTCTGCCTCTCACTGCTAGGCATGTTTTCTGATTGCTCAGTGTTGCTCCAATTTAAAGTGCAATTTTTATTGACACCATCCTGTGCCTTCTAGGTCAAGTATATTTACAGGTGATTTTCCTAAGTACTTGGTACTTCTTTTCCAATGTTTTGGTAGTTTTAATGTGAACTACAAAATGCACAGAAATTAGAATAGTTAAATAATTAATGTAAAGTGTAAAATTGTCTTGCAAGTGGAAGATGAGAGTTTACGAAATGCCTGATGCTGACTAACCTGAAACTTTTATTAAATACCTTTGTTCATTGGCAAGTAAGGCACTGGTAATAGTCAGGAACAGGTGGGTGATTTCATGGAAGAGTGGAAGAGTGACTGAGCTAAAGATTCCATTTGAGGTTCTACAGAACTCAGCTGGACAGTGGCCCTTTGCGACCTGCTCAAACTAGATGTGCTTCCAGCAGGTGCTCCCTTCCCACCATATATTCCTGTGATTCTCTGAATATAGCATTAGATTTCCTGCACAAGCTCCAGCCTATATTAGCTCAGTCCCCAGTTTTGCATACCTAATGCAGAAAGCCTCTGTTTATAAAATAGTCCATTTTTCCTAGGGTCTTTGATCTTCTTACTAGTATTCAACGGTGCTTCTTGTGTACATCTTCTCTTAAGTTGTTGCTGAATTTCATCAGAGATGAAACTGGGATTCTAAATTTCACTGGTGTTTCCAATTCACCAATGGGAGAACTTCATTCATGAAAAACTATGGAGCATTCAAGCATGAAGTCAGTCTGGTCTGACATCATGGTTTGGGCATTAAAATACATCCTGAAGTATTTATTGAAAACTCAGGATGATGGGGTTTCCTAGAACAATCGACATGACCAAATCATCCAGATCCTCTTCCTGTTTATGGTACTTTATGTACCTCTTCATTAAACAACTCATGGATAATTTTTTTTCTTTAGCTTGTTGCACTTTGGGTAATTATGAATGGACAAACCAAGGCAATGGATAAACCAATGTGAATAAGGGATGGCTAAAAGGTCTTGTAGATAGAGAGTTGTATTGTAAGAAGAAGTTGTTTACCTCATTAACAAAGCCACTATAGATGTATTTGCATTTTAATTAGGTTTCTTGCAACAAGAACAACTCTTCTGATTGCATTGATTTCCTGCAACATTTGCAAAGTTAACCACCTGCAAAAGAACTGGGCAAGAGAGAACTGGAATCTCCTTTGGCCCATACTTCTCCACAGACAAATATTTTATGACTATATTTAACTTCTTAGTCTATAAATGTTACTTCTTTTGAGCTTTCTTTTCATTTTTATTAGGGTGTAAAAATATTTGGGGTTTTGAACTCTTGCATTGCTCCTTTTATTTCTTTCTCAGCTGGAGTAAAGCACCAGAGCACAAGCTTCCAGTTCTGTCCGTTTTCAGATTAGTAATGGGTTTATGAAACTGAAGGGCTTTATCTGGAAATGTAAAATTATTTTGCAAGACCTGCCAAGCATATTGCTTCCTTAAATGTAATACATTTTTTTGAAATCATGACTACTTTTTTGATTCTCATGGTAGCTGGTCACTTCCCTACTAAGTAATGAGGGATTTCTACCTGCCAACCTAAAATACAAATTTAACCAAAGATCACAGGAGAGTCGAGCTGATTTGCTCAGATATATCTAATTTTGGATGTGATAGAAATGGTGGAAGCAGTAAAAGCTGGTTTGGTTTCCATATGAAGTCTCTCCTGAGTATTTTACACTTAGGTAGGCAAAACAAAGTGGCCGTGTAAGGTAGGACAGGATTCCCCTGGGACCTGCAGAAGTGTGTGATTCACTTATTCTTATCTTCGATGAATTTTTATGAAGTAACATGTTTTTATTGCATTGTGTGTGGCTGGGAAGCAGGGATCGGGAAGCAGGGAAGCAAGAGGCATCACCAGGGAAGCGGTTTCAATCAGATGAATGCCAGCTCAGGCCTTGTCAATGCAGACGAAAATTGGCAATTAGTATTCTGTACCTTGCTGCTAATGAACCGTCTAATCAGGAAGTTTCTGTCTGTACCAATAAGCTTCCTGGGAGTGTTGAGGTTATAGGAGTGCTTGAGAAAATGAGGAAAATTATGTTTTTACAAAAGCACTGATATATTAAGATCTAAATGGGTTGTACATTTATTTTTCCCTCTGTGCTTTTCACTTCAGCAGACTAGACATGTTAACAGTCTTACAAATCCTCTTCTAATTCTCTTTTTAAATATCCTTCAGAATAAGCTAACTCATACTACAAACCAGAAAGACCTAAATAGGAACATATTGGAATAAAATTGAAAATCCAATCTGTTGCAGGAGACATAGTTACATAGTTCAGCCACAGTTTCAAAGATATTTGGAAAAGATTTACACAGGTTTGTAGCATGATTTCACCTGATCAATACAAAGTGGCTTCAGAAGGAATTCAGACCCAACAGTGTAGAGGAGGAGAAAGAGCAAGACTCAGGAAGGCAGGATTAGTAACCAAAGATGTTTGATTTTAACACGCACTTTGTATGTAAACATTTTACTTCTGGTAAGCACTGTAACTGTCCTAGGGACAGGGCAGGATGATGATCACAGTCACATGGAGAGGCTGGGAAGGAGGAGATACTTCTGAAACTGTTGTTTGAATTTTGGTCTTTGCAAACAGAGAAAGGTGACAACACACCTGGTTTCACAGGCCAAGCACTGGGCTGAGGGACAGGAAACTATTTCTTTCCCTGTTTTTTTGCTTCACTGTACTTGCAGTGATAAATCATTTTAAGGTAGTGAAATTTGCAATGCAGAACACCATAATACTCAAAAAGTAACTTCTGTAACAGGCAAAAATACAGAAGTTTCTTAATTTTTCATGATCTCTAATATCCCTTATAATTTTTTTCCCTTTTCTGTATTCAGTCATTGTATACTGAGTGTGACAAGGTTTTGAAAAGCATCTGACGATTTGGATCTCCTGGATTTGCAGGTTTTCAGTTGAAGGATGTGACTTCCAGAAAGCGCAAAGCAAAATTTCCCTGTAGGCATCTCTGAAGTGTCTCGGTGTGGATCCTGGCAAGCACTAAATTCCTCTTGGAAATCTTGGCCTCTGTGTTAAAGTATTAGATAATATTATGGGAACAATAAGCAGTGGTAGGTGCCCCAAAGGGATTTCAAGTTTCTGCTAAGATTGGGTAAGACAGCATTCATCTTAATGCCAATGCCTTTCTCAAAGGCTGCAGTTTTGTACTGAACTAGATCCTGAAAGTTTGTCAGTTTGAATTACATTGTTCACAAGGTAAAACGAAATACTCTGGCTTCCAAACTTGTGCTGATTTCGATTATCTCACACCCAGTTCAACCACTGGTGGTGATGCTGACCTCAGTGGTGATGATGTATGTGATGTCACCATGTTCCCATGCCAGCGAAAGGAAAACACCCCCTGGGTGGAGGTGGCACAGTTTGACCTCTAAGCATCATGTTGGATGTGAAAGGGGGAAGGAGGAGACATTCTACTGTAATTGATTTATATTCTTATCCAGAAAGTCCCTCAAATCACCAGGTAGTTTGTTGCTGAACTGCATCTTCATTTTTGTGTGTGGGCAAGCTGAGATCTTTGCATACGTTGAACTTCACACAGTGCTTTTAATTTTCCTGGATATCAAGTCTTTCTCACGTTTTTTTCTTTTTTTTTTAATGGCCTTTTTATAGTAACTTCTTCCAATACATGGAAAGCCTGGGTGAATATGCTTGTTGTGCATGGGCAGCTGCTGAGAGGTCTGGTTCTTCACATCCAGTTTTGGCTTTAACACCAACATTCACCAAACATAGTTTTGTGGGACTAAGACTTCTAAATCTGAGACTTTCTGGGATACAAGAATTTCTAAGCCAACACTTCTAATGTAATTACAATTATCAAAGAAACACGATTTTGTTGCCAGAAACTGCATCTTCAGAGCCTTGACCATAAGCAAGTTGTTTAAAAAAGATGTGTTCACAGTAAAACCCAAGAAATCCCCACAGCAGCATGTCCTGTATGTGTTGCAGCAGCTCCTCGTGCTGGCAGGGTAAGATTTCCTCTTAGCTTTCAACTGCACTCAGAATTGAGGATGTTACCCACTGGTGTGACAGTGATGAGGAGCTCCACATCCCCACAGCACTTCTGAAATGCTTTTAGTCCCCAGCTAAACCTACGGGCACGACTCACATGCCTGAGGAACAGCAAATGCTGAGCTCTTTCAGAAATGCAGCCCTGCAAGTTGCTAAATGAACTGTAGTCTAAAGACACAGCTCATACAGCTCACTCCTCCAAAATAAGATTAATTGGAGTGAATGAAACAGTCTCTGGCAGCATCTGACTACTGAAGAATGGATAAACATGAGCCATGTTAACCTTGACCCCCTCGACTCCTGCAGCAGCAAAGTCAGACTTCAGTATTAATTTGATGAAGTAGATTAATATAACATGTCCTTGTATTACACTGTCTTTAAATAAGCTGGGAAACCAATAACCCACAAGAGTTATACCAAATTCCATTCTGACATGGCAATCACAACTGTCCAAGATACGGAATTCACTTTCTGAAGGCTGGGCATGCAGGATGGACTGTATTTGCTCTTCCCTCCATAAGAAGCTACGGAAATAACGAGGCTAGTAGGCTGCACTGTTTGTGCTCACTCAGTGTAATTCTCTAACACTTTGGCATTTCTTTAGGACCACATTTTCTATGTGTCAGAAGCCACAGGGATTCTGAAAATAGGTTTTATACTTGTAATTCAAGACAGGAAGGAAAAATTTTGTATCTGGCCAAATTGATGCAAATTTTACATGTTCTGTAGCAATAATAGGTGAATTTATCCACTCACATTTATCGTGAGTAAAAGTAAGTACAATTCTTTTGTACTGTACACAACTTAGATGTGAGAGTTTTTTTCCAAACTCTGAGCAGAAATTCAAAGTTAGACAAACCACCTTGTCTTTGAAGTGGAGCTGGCCAGAAATTTTTAAAGCCTTTCAGAAGGAAGAGGGTGAGGTTTTGTACTTTATTTCTCTGTGTGTTTTGTGTGTGTGTAGTTGTGGGATTTTTAAAGCATATTTTATTTAAAAACTGCTGAAAAAAAGTTTTGGCAATTTTAAAAGGTATAACCTTCTTGCCATTTTTTTTCTTTTGAACAAGTAAAATAATTTTAAGGTGTTTTGAAAAGTTTGAAACATGAATTAAGATTCCTCCAACCAAACCTTTCAACTAATCCAAGCCACTTCTGATATCACATATTTTCAAGGTAATAAACAAATACTAAAGATTTCAATCTGTAGTTTAGTTCAGAAAAAGAAAAATATTTTCAAAGAAGAAAGCAATCTCACTTACAGATTTACTTTGAAGTCTCTTCTCCATGTCTTGGTTCAAATAACATGCACTAGTGGAAACAGAATTTAAAAAACACTCAGAAGAAGAAAAGCAATATCAGATCTTTAACATGTAAAGGCACCCAAGTTCCTGTCAGCCCTTTTGCCACAGAACCCAACAGCACTAAAAGCACCCTTGGTTGTTGTGGCTGAGGTTGGCAAACAGATGAGTGGCATAAAATTCAGCTACAAAAAAGGATGAGCAACCATAACTCCTCCAGAAGGAAAGCAAGCAGCCTTTTGCAGGGTTACAGTGCTCTATCAGTTTTGCCTAATAAAGGAAAATTAATTCACAAACTGGTTCTCCCCCTCAGCTGTTTTGGAAATGAATGCTTCTTTCCAAAGAACATCACTCTTGGGATAGGGACAAACTACACCAAAAGAGACATGTACAACCAATCATAATGTGCTGAAATTCACTGAAAGGGGTTTAGCTCCAGTGACACCCCAGGCAGCATGTTGGTTTGGGTCATTTTTTCATTTGGGAAGGTCATTGTTACAAGGAGATTGTTGTAGGATTATTTCAGAGGGTTATGCTTACTTTGGAATGACCACGAGAAGTTCTTCTCCTCCTACTGCATTTTACTAACAGACATTTTACTAACTCAGTTGTCATTTAATTGTTGTTAGGTTTTTTATTTGGTTAGTATCATTCCTTAAAAATAACTTAACCTGTAGCCATTTCTTGTACAAGCATGTTGGACAAGCTGGCTGTTTATGTGCATTGGATTGCTAACAAATAATTTATTCTGTATTTCCTTATTTTTTTGGTTAAAACACCTTTTCTGTGCTGTGTGCTTGCTTTTTGGACTGGAGGCACTTTTGTCTTGCTCCAGGTTTTTAATAGTGGCCTCAAAGCCTAATTAATTTACCTGTAGTCTGCCTCTTGATATCAGAACCTAATTATATTTTCTTGGGAAAATGTTGTAATTACTATTCAAATGTAATTAAGAGAACAGATAATGAATGTCACCTAAAATAAAATCGGGTTCTGAAATTCTCACTTACACTCTAGTGTTGCTCCAGAAACAGATATAATGCTTTCATTATGTAATGCTTGTTTCTAACAGTTACACAAGGCTTGTAAGCTTCATAACTGCAGCCTTTTATCCTGACTGTGAGTAAATGGGCAATACATCATGGAATATGTAAATTCAGACAAATAAACAATGACAGGTAAAATGCTCATCTAACGCTAGAGCATCCTTCAGTTTCTGCAATTGTGTCTCTGGCGAAAAACGTGTTGTAGATTAGACATACTTTTGACTTTATAATTCAAAACAAATAGCGTCTACAAATTACATGGGTAGTGATCCAGGAGGGTGCAGAATAGCATTTTAATCTCTCCCACACCTTGAAGTACCCTGCCTCTCTAGCAGAGAGATGGAGTTTGATTCCCTGACAACTGTAACCATGTCAAGGTTCATCACAAAGGGAAGGAGAGCTCTGGGAAGCCTTGATAAACACTGAGCTGATAGGCCTATCTGAGTGCTTCTAGCTGTCCTTGTAATTACACAGCAGATATTATCTGAAGGCACAAAGCTTAATAGCTGCTGGTAATTTGTCAGCTTCATGTGCTAACCTTCCAACGAATTACCATCATCAGCCTTCCAATTTTTTTACCCCATTCAGAAACTTCTATGCATTATACTCTATTTCTGAGAAGTCTTCAGTAGCAAATATGTATTTTTTTCTCTTAAATAAAAACTACTGAGCACATTGTACACCCAGGTTTCTATATGCATATATAGTTGTATCTTGAACTGTGTACCAGATTCTGCTTTCTACTGGGCAATGTAAGAAGCTTTTAAATCTGGAAATTTAAATGAAGTAGCTAGTTCAGTACCTCTTCCTTGTGTCATTGCAAGCAATACATTCCTGAAGACCTTGGAGGGCCACAAGTAGGTGCTAACCTGAACAAGAGTGGACTTTGACACCTTAGTGCCTCATTTCTTCAGCTCCAAACAATCCATACAGTGAACTAGGCAGCCTCTCAGTAAATCAGCCTGATACTATGTCAAACATGCTCTTAAGTTTCAAAGAAGTAGAAGCTAAAAACTTTCTATATCCTTGCAAGAGTACTAGATAAAAAGCCTGGGATCTCAAGTATAAATCAGTACAAAGCTGTCACCTGAGGCCTTCCACGGCAGAACTCCTAACTTCATGTTCTCTATAAACTTGGATAGATAAAAGGATCTATTAATATTACATATATAAAAAGATCAGCAGTTTTAATGTAAAATGCAACTACATTTTTCAGGGATTAAAAATACATAAATGCTTATGGAAAGGATGGAGAGAGAGAGAGAGAGAGAGAGAGACAGACCAGAATGGCTCTTAGGTGTATTCTGTGGCCCAACAAACAGCACCAGGTCTGACTGTAATAAAGCCCCAATTACCTAATCTAGGGGAGAATAGCTGGCATCTCCTTCTACCCGATGATTTAATTTGGCCTGTCAGCCAGGGATAATTGGTTTCTGGTTGACTGAAAAAAGTAACAGTGACATCAGCTCCCTGCTACCCTCCATGACTGAAATTGTTGTTGTCTCGTACCAGAGCCTCAGCGCTCAGGGTGCACCGGCAGCTTCACAGGTCTCTCACCAGCCAGTGCAATGGAAATGCAGCAATGTAAGATACACAGAAACCTTTTCATGCTGTTTACTCTATACATTGTCATAATACATTTTTGAGAACCGAGATTATTTCTGTACCGGAAAGTCTGGTTATGCTTGTTTTACTTGATAATTTGATAATGTTGTTACAGTTACAATGGTCTAAGGCAATAAATAAGGCAAGATTTATTGGGAGACGCAATACCTTTTATTAACCAGCTGATATGGCTGGAAAAATAAAGATGATTTTGGGCACATGCAGTCTTCTCAAGGTCACGTTCCCAGAGCTGGGGCACTGTTTTTATTTCCAGTGGTGACATACACCAGCTGAACTAATAAAAGATATTTCATTTCTTCCCAGTTCTTGCCTTGTTTAAAGGAAAATACCTTTTTGATGCTAGTGGTGTGTTATTGCAAAAGGTTTAATGTGCTTTGTTGAAAACATCACCCAAAACAACAGAAAATAAATCCGTTAAGTCCTTGTTTCTTCTTTACACAGCTTCAGGCAGAGGGTACAACTTTCATTTACAGTAATTTTGTAGCACTGCTTAAGACTTACATCGGTAGAGGGCAGACAGACATTTCGTCCAGTGCTATTCTCTGTGGTTCAGCTTTCCTCTCACCCTCCTCCTTTCCCCTGAGCTGCCAGGCACTAGTGGATGGGGTGGAGCAGGCACGGATGGCAGGAAAATACTCGGGCAATTTCCCTCTCCCCAAGGATTTCTTCAGTTGCCATATTTTTCAAAGTGTGAAGGCAAGGCAGTGCACCTGTGAATCTGCCTGTAGAGCTGGCCTAGCACTGAGTTCAGAACGAACAGACCTGGCATTTCTGCTTTATTGTGACAGCAGGGAGTGTCTTGTTCCTGGCCCCTGCTGATTTCACCTCAGGGCTGCACTGAGGTGCATTATTAGCATTCCATGAGGAAGTCTGTTCTGTGGAGTCTGTAGCCATACAGCTCTCTGCAACGTCCACACTGTATGAATCCCCTGGAAAAAGATGACAATGGCCAAGATCGTTGTTATTCAACTCATGTCTGCCTACAGAACCCTCCAGAGAACAAAACCCAAGCAGAGGTGGTGTCCACCCTTCTCTGCACTAAACTTCCCAGACAGAACGAGGCAGACTGATACAGTCAGAGCGGATCCGACCTCCTCCTCTCCACGTTTCACTTGCTGCACTTCGGAGAGGAGACAAGGGGAGAAGCCTGATCAACATGATTCACATGTCAAACATCCATAATAGTACAGCCAGCCTCCAGCTGATTAGTGCCCCAGAGAGTCCTGAATTGAGAGACTGGGGTGGTCTTTTCATGGCCTATGTGAAAGAATTTCTTGGCAATGGTTCCAGCAAAGGACTTTATTCAGCACTGTTGGCTAGAAAACTTGTTGGAGTCTCTAGGCAGTCTTATAACCCTTTCATTTCACAGCCTAATTTAAAACATTTGTGTGTATGTGGTGATTGGCAATAAAATACAGAAAAATCTCAGACTAGAGGAAGTATAGGCTTTGTGGGTTCTTCCCTAGGTCCCACCCATCACTGACACATCTGGGATACAAAAAGGGAGAATGACAGCACGGGTCATGTTTCAGCAGTGTCATGCACCATGAACCCATGGCAAATTAGCTATAAAATTCCTAGAGAGAGAGACATTTACCTTAACAAAAATGTTGTGGCCAAAGTAAAGGCAGCTGTTTGGAAGAGGATGTGAATGTATGTGCTACTAGATTTATAACTGGGTGCTTACAGTGATCAGCTCTTGAGGAATATATTGGGAATAACTGAAATAAGTCAGCCAGGTATTAAAACTAGCATGCTTTTTTAATGAAATTTTATTTCTGTTTATTTATGTAATTCTATTTCTGTTGGCAGCGAACTGCTTAAGAGTTGATTCCCTATCTGCTTATTGTTTAAATAGTATTTGACTCAAGTATCCATCATTCCTAGTTTCACTGTATCTTAGAAGGGAAGATTTTGAGCTGGAGAACAAGTATTTTAAGATGAAAGCACCTCCTCCAACACCAAACCTTCTTGCACAAAGCTACTTCTTAATTTCCAACAATTCAAAACTATTTTATTTGATAAATAGACTGTTTTCCTGGACAAATCTAAGCAGCTGCATTTGCCAGTTCTGTACAGTCTCAACATATGTGAGCAAGTGCTTATTCTTAGATTGATGCTGTCTTTAATTAAAGTAAAAGTCAGCTTTTTAACCTATGTGGGATACTCTATTAAATGGCAAGAAAATGTAGCATGAATAAGCACTGGAACAAAAGGGAATAATATAGTTAAATTTTGTCTGTACCGCTTGTACTTTGTACCAACTGCAGAAGACTCAATACTGAAAGAACCATAATGACCTGAGATTTCAAGGACATTTTGTTTCCAGAGCATAATTATTGCAGCAATGCCAGGCATGGTAATGGATCACTTAGCACTGTACGATTTTTCTTTGAACTAAATCCTTCATGTATCATAAAATAGCAAGAGAAAAAAAAGTGTTACCTAGGCTTGTGCTAAGTCAAAACGCCTGCTGAGCTTGTACAGTTTGGCCATTATCTGTAGATGCTTTGTAGACTGCCAAGAAACCCCATTGTACTCAGCATAGAGTAAATAATACCAACAACAACTAAAGAAAAAATCAGGTAGTTACCTGGGAGAAAAAACCCAAACCCTTCCCTAAGCCCCCAACAACACAGAAGAAATTATGCAAGTCTCAGTCCTGCCCCAGGGAACACGTTCCTAGCTTGGTTATGCTTGCTGGCAAAATAGATTTCATCAAGGCTGCATTTTCCTGATGTATTTCACTCATGAAAACTGATGAAGCACTTAGTTTTATACTTTCCAAATGAGGGATTTGCTATGGAAACAGTAAGACCCAAGAAGCCAATTACCCACTAATGATGTTTTTATATGCTTGCTATTCAGATTAGAGTGAAATGTAAGGCTCAGCTTAAATCTTAAAGTGCCTTGCTCTAGAACTTTCTTTTTCCATGCAAAATCATAACAGATAAATTTATCAAATAGAGAAACTTATTTTTACAGTTTATGTGCAGTTTAACAATGACTCTACAGAAATAAAAGATGGACATGCACAAGGAACATCCTAAAAGAGCAGATGGCTCAGAGATAAGTAGATTTTTGTCTTCAGTGCAAGAAAACCATAGTAATCTTGACTGCTCTATTTTTATTGACATCATTGTTTCACTATAGAATAACTGAATAAAAGAACTGATAGTACTTAAAATATTATTTGAAATAGTTTGCTATTTAATTCATTTGATTGTAATATACTTTCAAAAATGAGAAAAAAAAACCAAACAACAACAAACCTAAAGCCAAAGCTAAATAATTGTAGACTTCAAGGAAAATGCAGGGCGATGAGTACAGTCAGTACAGCAACACTCAGGAGGTAACAAATGCTTTAAGAACATTCAGTATTTATATTGTATTTTTATGGAAAAATGCAACACCTTCGAGTCACACTTTGTTCAGTATCCATTTACAGATCATAAATACAGAAAGCATGTCGCGGAATAGTTTAATCCTGCATTAATCCTTCTTTAGGGCTGTCAGGAAAACAAGCTCATTTTCAGTGTCACGTTGTCACTGGCAATTGGTTATCGTGGGAGAGACGGGGCTGGAATGAACAGAAGGCAGCGCCTTCGATTCGCTAAGGAGCTGCACCCCGAGCAGTTCCCCCCAGCCGAGAGGCACCCCTGGGGCTGCTCCTTTTGCCACCCAGGAAGCGAGGAAACTGGTAATTTCACAACTATTTACGTCAAGTGCTTTATAATACTCAAGCAGAAAACAAATTCAAACTCGTGTTATTGAACCGGACTACGGGAACCACGAAACCCGGGAATTTCACAAGCCCTTATGTGCGCTGCTTCGAAGCAGGAGGCAGACTCAGGGGGTGTCATGGCGCAGAGGCGCTGGCAGCTCGGCCATCCCGAGTCCCTGGCGCTGTTTGAGCGAGCTCTCCCGCTTCCTGCTCGCTATTTTTTCCCTGCGGGCCGCGTTCCGGCGCCGGGCCCTGCCAGGGCGCGGCCCCCTCACGGCCCCGGTCCCGCCCGCGCAGCCGCCGCGCGCCGCCCCGCTCGGAAGCGCCGCCGTGACCCCGCTGACGCGGGCG
>VWZT01002383.1:90918-186079 GCA_013397055.1 Pachycephala philippinensis
CCGGGCCGGGCCGGGCCGGGGGGAGCGCGTCCGCTCGGCGGGGACAGGCGCGGCAGGGCCGGGCCAGGCGGCCCCGGCAGGCGCCGGGCGGGTCCGGCCCGGCCCGAGGAGCAGCTGGGGTGGCTTTGCCCTCTTGGGGTGAAACAGACAGAGAACGAGATTCGGTGTAATAATAATAACAACTGTGCGTGTCCGCCCGGAGTGGTGCACGGGCTAAATGCGGCCGGGAGCCGAGCGAAGCCAGCCCAGCCGCCGCCTTAGAGCTAATAATAGGCAGTGTCTTCTCGCTGGCTCGCAGCAGGTTATGCCGTGGTCTGAAACGCGAAGAGATTTTAGTGATTTAAAAAAAGCCTCAGTTACGCAGATTTATAAAACTAACAGTGAAATATAGAAAGCATTATTAAAAAGTGAAGTAATGTTTAAGTGCTAAGAGTAATTTTTATCGTAATTCTTTTGCAGAGTATGAAATTACTGTTGCATATTTTCTTAAGGTCCGGAGCAGAACCAAGTCTTCACAGGAATTCTTTGCTAATCACCTATGAAGCTCCTGATCCTGAAGTTGCACTTTTGCAATGAAGAAAAGGAGACGGCTCGCTGCAAGTCTAAATGAAAAGGTTCATCTTGGCCATGAGAAAGATACTTCGGAACAGATTCTTGTAGTGGACTGTGCACAAGAAATTGTCTCCAAGTCTGCAGAAATAGCTCCTGCACATCAGCTTGAATCTTCCCAAGAACTTTCACCATCACCAGAACAAAGAAAGCTCCTAAGCTCATTGCAGTATAACAAAAATCTTCTTAAATACTTAAATGACGATAGACAGAAACATCCATCGTTTTGTGATTTACTCATAATTGTAGAAGGAAAAGAATTTAGCGCTCACAAAGTTGTTGTGGCTGTTGGGAGTAGTTATTTTCATGCCTGTTTAAGCAAAAATCCAAGCACTGATGTCGTCACATTAGATCATGTAACTCACTCTGTCTTTCAGCATTTGCTTGAGTTTCTTTACACTTCTGAGTTTTTTGTGTATAAAAATGAAATTCCATTAGTGCTGGAAGCAGCAAAATTTTTAGATATCATAGATGCAGTGAAGTTACTAAATAATGAAAATGTTTCCAATGTACAGACTGATGTGGTAACTGATGCACCTACACCAGTAGAAACACTCAGTGAACTGACAGGTAAACTATTAAATAGTCATCAGTGCACTTTTTGTGGTCGAAGTTTCTGTTACAAGAAGTCCTTAGAAAATCATTTGGCTAAAGCCCACCGCCCTCTTTCCCTGGAAAGAAAGCATGGGTTAAAAATGGTTGAGAAGGCCAGCTTTTCCACCAGACGCTCCACGAGAAGCCGTAAATGTCCAGTTAAATTCGATATCAGTGACAATGAAAGCGGTGATGCCTCTGACAGCAATTTGGAAAAAGTCAGTTCTGACAAGGAGACATCTGAGAGAAGTGAGTTTGAAGACAGTGAAAGTGAGTGCAATGCAGATGAAGACGGGCAGGAAGAGGAAATGTCCGGTGAAGATTCGGAATCTGAAGAACAAAGCGAAAAGGAACAGAATGATGCTGAAGAGGGTTCTGAGGCAGTTGACTCAATGGGGAATATTCCTGAAGGCTTAGCTCCAGTCATCATTCAAAGCAGTAGCAAAAAACTGCTGCAGTGTCCCAAGTGTGACAAAAAGTTTGATCGAATAGGTAAGAGGGAGTTAGGTTGATCTTGTTCATGGTGGTGCTGTTTGTATGGGAAATAAACCAAGCTTTTTCTCTGTCCTGGAGGGTGAACATAAGAATTTTTGGATCATCTTACTGATCCAGTGTGCTGCTAATTTCTCGAAGTGTATTAAGTTGTTATGTCTGTAGTGCTAAATAGTTTGAATAAATTATCTGAGCAAATTGTTTTTAAAATCTGCAAATACTACATTTATTTCTCTTTCACTGCGCTGGATTCTGGTGATTGGCATGGTGCGTAAAAGCTCAGCTACTTTGCAGAAATAAGTGGCCTGTGAGTTTTAGGGTTGGAATGGTACATTTTGGTTCTGCACACATGGGAAGCCCTTTTCTCTTTGCACTTTCGTAACTTAGAATTCTAGTTCTGTGCTCAAAAAATGCATGACAAGCATGCATTAAAACAAGCATAAAAGAAAGTATTTCTTTATAAGCTTGTATTACAATGGACAATTGACTTATATGTTAAATTTATGAGCTGCAGAAGCTCATAAATTTACATTACTATACAGCAGCATGCTTGTATGTTCTACAAAGAAAAAGGTAAAATCTAGTACAAAGCAGAGAGGCTGCTATTGCCTCGAGGCGGGTTTATCCACAGGGTAGGACAGAATTCTGTCCTCAGAAAAAAATTTGCAAACAGAGGAGGGAATACAAGCAGTGTGAGAGAAATGAGAGTAGCATTTTTGTTTGTGGTAGTGTGTTGGGTCCCAAATACAGATAATGGGCAAAGGTCTGTATCTTTCATTCAGTATTTTGCTATTTGAAAGTACCTCAAGATTATCAGTTTGTTGTGAGGCTGTTCCCCATTCTGCAAAGGTACTTCATGATCAGTGTAGTGAAAGAATAGTACTGTAATTTGCAGTATTTAAGGACTATGCTGTAGGGTTGAACAAGGGTGGCTTGTAACCCTTGCCCAGATTTATAGGAAGATGGAAGTGTTTGCAGGGAGGTTGGATCAAACATAGGTGAGCACTGGGCAGTTTTCAGTGGTGTAAGCCAGTAGGAATCTTTGGATGGATGTGGAAGGTACTTAGAGCTTGACTACACGAGAGAGAGATTATAGAACAAAGCCCAAACATGCCTATTGCAGGTGATACTTGTTACAGTTCATGCTAACAGATTTGGTTTCATTGTCCAGGCAAATACGAGAGCCACACACGTGTCCACACGGGTGAGAAGCCTTTTGAATGTGATATTTGTCACCAGCGCTACTCAACCAAGTCCAACCTGACAGTGCACAGAAAGAAACACTCCAGTGACACTGACTTCCATAAGAAGGAACACAAATGTCCCTACTGCAGTAAGCTGCATGCAAGCAAAAAGACCTTAGCAAAGCATGTCAAGAGGCAAGTATGAGCTTAATGTGTCTGGCATTCCTGAAGAAGCATTTTTTTCATTTTAGAAGTGAAGATAAACATATGTATAAACACAGCATATTCTGCATTATTTTTGTAACTGTTTTTTTCAAATAAGTGCCTTTTTGGAGGGCATGGGGATTAGCAGTATCACCTAACCTGCTGTAAGAAATAGCAGTAGTGCTTCTATGGGGGTTCTGCCAAAAGTTTTTATTACAAATTTTAGAAACTTTTAGATAAGCTATCACAGTCAGTCAGAACACAGCAGTCTTAATAATTAGCTGTACTGCTTTTAATTTAAAGGCAGAATGAAATACCTTCTTTAGTTTTAGATGTCAGTGTTTTACTGTTGATAATAATAGGTGTCTAAACCATTTCTAAGCAGATTCTTTTAGGTAAATAATTTATGACTGGTCTAATTATAAGGTATTATTTTCATTCTGCTTTTTTTCATCTTTCTTTGTAAATATCCATAAGTTAGAACTGCCCTCTGTCTTATCAACTGTTGTATGAGGTTCTACAGGAGTCCATAGTCAACACTACTTTCCAGATCCTGTGTCATTACAATTGTTTCAGTATCAGTATTCTGTTTTGCCAGTGTGGTGATCAACTTCCATGACCTATAAAGCTTAGAGGTAGATATTTAGTATTTGGATCATCTTCATCTTAGAAAGCTATGACTACTTTCAGCTTCTGTCTTTCTTCTAGGTTTCATCCAGAGAATGTACAAGAATTTCTTTCTATCAAGAAGACAAAGAGTGAAGGTTGGAAATGTGATGTAAGTAATCCTTCAGTACTTTTGTTTCATTCATAGAGAGTTTATGTTCTGTGAACTTAAGTGAAAATCTGGTATGTGTTTCTTTGAAATCTCAGAAAGCTTTCTAAGTGATGGTATACATTTCCTTTATATCCTGGTTTAAGGACTGAACTTTGTTTGAATGTACAGCCTCTGTCCAGATAGATAATACCAATTTGAATTCTAAAATAGTTACAGGCAGTATTTTTTTCATGTGATCAGCTATTACTGTTATTCAAAGACATCAGTGTACAGGTGATTAGACTTGAGTGTTGTGAATACTTTAAAAACAGTATTTGCTCTCCTGTTAATTACACACATCCAGCACTGACTATAAAGTATCCTGTTTTAGGAAGGATCTCTCAATAGTGAGGAAAATACATGTTAAATATGAAACACTTTCTCGTTTGGCTGCATATGCATGTCAGCAGAGTTGTAAATTTGTGCTAAATTTATCTCTGGTTGTAAAAGAATACTTTCCTTGATTTTCCCCAGGTGAGGTCTCTGTGTGAAGCTACATCTGCACTAAAAAGGAGTTCGTAGAGTTTCTGTTCTCTATATGTATGCTGCCAAATAATGTTTTAAGGTTTCAGATGTGGGATTTTGTTGGTTTTTTATTAAGGGAATTGTTTTTCTTTTTGTTTTTTAGGGCAGCTGTTTTGTTTATGCAAGCTGCTGTATGCTGCTGTATCTCTGTAATATTAGGGGCTGTAACATAATTACTGACCTGGCTTTATTTGGGAACTTTCACTTGTAAACATGGAAGTTGGGAGATATCGGCTGTAGGAATTTGTAGTGTTCATTGTGCAGCTGGTGGGATCATGGTTCGAGGTTTTTACACGGTTCATCAAAGGGTGTTATCTTCCAGGTGGAGTTGTGTTGTGTGAAGGTGTCACAGATTCTGTTTGTTACGAGATAAGAAACATTTTAATAGTGGCAATGAATTGTGCAACATTGTTGACATTTGTTCTGGGAAAGTATGTTACCAGATGAGTGATTTGAGGAACTCCACTTCCTGGTTTGCAGGTTTATTTTTTAACTTGAAAATTTTAACTTGAAAATTTTAACTTGAAAATTTTAAAAATTAAGGAGTGAGCTGCTGCTCTTGTACAGCTCATGTGCACTGAAAATGGACGTGATTTAAAAGCAGGTGAATTCCAACTTTTATAGCAGTTGGACATTGAACAGGACCCTTGGGTGCTGTGCTGGGACTTTGTTTTCAGGTTGTGTGGTGTGTTCTGAGGGCAAAGGTGCCACAGATGTAAGCTGCAGGATTCATTAAGGCTGTTGGTTTATACTGTAATCCGTTTGTGAACAACAGGATTTGGTGACCATATTTTAATCCTTGTGGAATAAATTAGGCAATAAATTGAGCAAATTAACACAAACAATAAATATTAATAGTAAGGAAAAGCAAGAGGGCTATTATACATTGTGCAAATATGGGATTTTCTTACACCTATATTTAACATTAATGAGTTTTTAAACAAATAAAGCTGCTGCTTTTGATTTCCTTATTCATGTGTGCTCTGAGAAGGTGCTTGATTGCACAAGTTAATGTGTGGGAGTTGTAGTGCTCAGTTGAGCTGTCATAAACAACAGCAAGAGTCTCACAGGGAAATAAGTGAGCACTCTGTTGGTTTATATTGAAGCATAGGACCCTAATGATAGACTGTAGTACCTGGCCTAAATGCCTAAATTTGAGCTGTGGATTCAATTCTGTAATTGTACTGCATGCTTACTTTAGTCACTACTAATAATTCTTGAACATTTAGGTTTTGGTTAATTGAAAGCAGTACTAAAAAGCACACATAATGTTAGGCTTGTGAAGGTCCTGTAGTTCTAAAATGTATTTTGAGTTTTATTTCTTTGTTGGTATTGGCATTTTCTCTTGAATACCTGCTGTCAGAGAATTTCCCAGAGAAAATAAAGGAACAGGCATGACTCAGGTTCTACAGTAGTTTATACTACAACAATTTTTACCACGGTCCAACTAAGCTGTTTCAGCATCCAAAACCAAGCCAAAGCTATTTGCTTTTTTCCATTGGGTTAGTTTCTGCTGAGTTACTGTGTTGAAACACCCTGAGAAGAGAGTCTGGGAAGTGCTGGAGTCAGTAGAAAGAAGGATTGGGGGGAAACATGTAACTGCATGCAGGAGTTGCCAGTAGCTGATTTAGGCTGCCAGTAGCTGATTTATGGATCTGCATCCTAATCTATGTAGTACAGTCCACTATGGTTTGTGTAGGACACAGGTTGGTTTGGATGTTCACTGCAAGGCTTTACATATTGGCATAGAGCAGGCTGTTGAAGAATACTTGTTTAATCTTACATTGGTGCAATAAGCAGATGAAATAAACTCTTTGGAGTTTATGAATAGGAAAAGAGTCTGGCTATAACTGATGTATCTTTGACGAAACATGTTATCATTTCAGATTTGTAAGAAATCTTTCACTCGAAGGCCTCACTTAGAAGAGCATATGATCCTTCACTCTCAGGATAAACCCTTCAAATGTACCTACTGTGAAGAGCATTTCAAATCCCGGTTTGCAAGACTGAAGCATCAGGAAAAATTCCATCTCGGTATAGAAACCTCCTTCTGACATGTAAACACTAGATTTAAAGTAAAACCTTCCCCACCATTTTATGTCCTGGTCAGTCTGGTTTCCACCCCACCTCTTTTTACAGTTCTCTCTTCCACTTTTGGGGGAGAGTTGTTTGAGGGTTTTTTTGTTGGTTGGGTGTTTACTTTTGTGTTCAGCTGTCTTTTTGAGGCATTCTCCTGTACCCCAAAAAGTCAGAATTTTGGGGAGGAAAAAGAATTAAGGTTAGTTTGGTTTGAAAACTTTTTTGCATGAAATTGATTCTCAGCTGTGGAGTCAGATGCTTCCTGAAGTTTTCAAAAGACCTTTTCCTTTCCTCCCGAAGTATTCTGCAGACTTTTTTATACTACTGATTATTTCTGCTGGGTAGGAACTAGATGGGTGATAGGAATTTATTATTTCAAGTGGTCTAGTTGGGCTTAATTGCTTTTGACTATGAATTCTAAATTTTTGCTTCACAGTCACGAAATTTGCCAAAATACCAGGTCTTAGAAGTAACTTAGCAGAAAGCTCATAAAATCTGACTGAAGTACGCTGACTGTACTAAACATGAATAATTTGTTGGACAAAATTTGTGCTTTGTAAATTGATGAGGGTTTTCAGAAGTAACCAGGCTGGGCTTGTTGTTCAGTTTAGCTGACAGTCAATCCTACTGCGTGTGTCTGTCTGCTTGTAGGGCCTTTTCCTTGTGATATTTGTGGCCGCCAGTTTAATGACACGGGGAATCTGAAACGCCACATAGAATGTACTCATGGGGGAAAGAGGAAATGGACATGTTTCATCTGTGGAAAATCCGTCAGGGAACGGTAAGGACTTGGCTGACTACTTCAAATTCAGCAGAACACAGAAATCTTTAGCATACTTTGATTGCTGTTGAATATGCTTGGAGTTTTTAACATAAATGAGACCATTTCAGAGCATTAGTGTATTAAAAGGTAGTGTCGGAGCCACAGGTAGCATGGGATTTTCTGATCACCTCTAAAAATAAGGGTGACAACTGTAGGTAATTAGTTATGAAGTGCAAATATATTAAGAAAGTCTTACCTCTCATTCACTTCACTTAAGTTTCTTACTGTTAAGAAACTTAAGGTTCCCTGTTGTGCAAAAACATCTTGCAATTTTTGGGGAAAGATGTTTTCTTTAATATATGTTTTCCAAATTTATGTTGGGACGGTGTTTCTTTCCTGACACTGTTTCTAGACCCAGTTGGTTCAGTAAATAGGTGGCCAGACTGTCTTTGAATGCATGTATAGGTGTGTATATCTGAATTTATACAGTCATTTGGATATATTGTGATCCATCAAAGTAAAAGAAATTGAGAAAATGATAGCATGCTTCACTTTAAAGTGGCAGGGACATTGCTTAAAATTAAATTTTACTGCCCTTGTTAAACAGAACAACTCTGAAAGAACATCTGAGAATTCACAGTGGAGAGAAGCCTCATCTTTGCAGTATTTGTGGGCAGAGTTTTCGTCATGGAAGCTCTTACAGGTATAAATTTTTATTGAACAAGCTGCTAAACTCTTTTGCTTATTTGGTGATATATATGCATTCATGTAATTGACATAATTCTTTATAATGTACATGTTTGATGTACTCCGCCTCTGAGAGCATTAGTAAATGTTCTAAACATCTTCCAGTATTAAAAATATATTAATAATCTGTGAGAATTAATTTAATTTTTAATACATTAGTGGCTTAAACACAAACAAAATCCCATACAAATCTTGTATCAAAGTTGAGTTTTTTGCACATCTAAAACTTCTGCATTTTTGTTACTCAAATAGAAAATAAGCAGAGGACTAAAATATCCCACTAAATTCATGTCACATAAGAGAGTTCAGCTCAGTTCTCTCTTGCTTTCTAAGAACAATTCAGGTGCACCTCAGCTGAAAGTTACTTCCTGGTACTTATGTGAAGCATTAAAGACTGCATTTTCTGCTATTTTGCATGGAATTAGCAGTACAGATTATGTTAACAAAATTGCATTTTATGGTTATGTTTATGACTAAATATGCAGACTTCATCTGAGAGTGCATCATGATGACAAGAGATATGAATGTGAAGAATGTGGGAAGACGTTTATTCGGCATGACCATCTGACAAAACACAAAAAAATACATTCAGGTAGGTATTTTCTTTGGAAATTGCCTTCAAAATTACTGTTTTGAAATAAAACCATATAAAAAGTTCATTATGGATTTTTTTTTCAGTACATGCAATATTTTAGGCCTGATAAAAGTTCCTGCCACTCTTTTTAAGGTCTACTAAAGTAGGGTTAATCTTACATGTTTTAAAGGTTTAAAAGCCAAATCTTTCCTCCACGATACCATAGAAAGCCGAGGGACAGTCAAAAACATGTAACAGTGAATTGCTTTAAAAATAACATATACAAAAAGCAAAAGTGAAAAAGGAGGATTTTTTAATGAGTCCAGATTTCTTTTTTCGAATAGCAATTGTGTGACACATTATTGCCACAACACAGAAGAAGCTGTCGGAGTCTCTGTCAAAGTTTGTACACTGATCACTTTAATGTAAGAACAGCAGAGAGGTGTTTCGGAAGTCTCTCTTATGGGAAAGAGGGAATGAGCCCTATGAACAGATGGGGATGATCAGGAGGAAGAAGAAAAATCTGTTGCTCTGAAAGCAGAAGGGTTATCAAATGTATAGGAAGAGCAAAGATTCACCAGTGACTTTTTCAGAACAGGATCCAGAGGAAATACGGCCTTTTAGGAGGCAAACTACTTTCTAGGCAGCAGGAAAATATGAAAGTGATCAGAGTCTAAACTTCCTGAGCCTGTGTTTTGAAAGACAGCTTCTTTCCTGGTGTTTGAAATCATAATGTCTGCTATGAAATAAAGAAATCTTTGAAAACTCCACGTACCAAAAAAAAAAGAAAAAAATCCTCTTTTCTGCTGTATTTGCTTTTCCCCCTCTAGAAAGTTACATTCTTTGACTGTCCACACCCCTACTTACATGAGAAGAAATATTCTGCCACTTTGTGGAAGATCTCAAGATGACTAAAAAGCATCAAGATACTTTTAAACAGCAGCATAAAAGAAAAAGGTAACTATGTCCATCAGGATAATTAAAAAGAGAAATACTGTGGTGTAATTTTAAGTTCTACAAATAAGTAGCTGAAAATAATTGGTATATTTCAATGAACTTCTCTTTTAAAACAGCTGAATTATTGAAGGTACCACATTTCAGGTCATGATGAAGAGAGTACATTCCCAGTCATTCACTTGTACCCCCATGCAGTGAGCATTTGGGGAAGTGTCTCTTGAGCACACATTTCTTTATAGGAATGATATGGAATAGTCCTATAAAAGTGGTAAAATCCTTACTCTGATAGAACCATCATGCTTCCTGAATTTTCTTCTTTGATAAGAGAGAATCCTTCTCCAGATAAGGTGTGGAAGAGCTTGATGGGCTGAACTTTGGGAACATGATTATAGGTCATAGACGTTTAATAAGTTCTAAAAGACTTAACCAAAATTTATTGTATTTTGCCCTTGTAGGTGAAAAAGCACATCAGTGTGAGGAATGTGGAAAATGTTTTGGCCGTCGAGATCACCTTACTGTTCATTATAAAAGTGTTCATCTAGGAGAGAAAGTTTGGCAGAAGTAAGTGTGGGGTTTTTACAACTGCATAAGTACTTTTGTGCTGTAACTGATTTTGTTGGGACTTGCATGTGTGAGCAGAACTCTGCTAATCTGTGTGTTTGTCATGCCTGTTACCTCAGTCTTGACAGAGATAACATTATCACAGTTTGAAGGGGATGTCAGAAAATTGCCTTCACAATTTAAGCAAGATATTTCCTTTGTAGCTTAATTATGTAAATAAAGACATTAAAAAGGATCAGATTTTAATCTGTCAATTACCTGTCTCAGTGTTGTTCTTAATTGATGGTTTGCTGTAATATTCTCATTGCAGACTAGTTAAAACTGAATTTATAGTCATCATGTAAGCGCTGTGAGAATTATCTCACACTTAAGGTATTTTAGAAGCTGGCAGCAGATTAGTGGCTCTGAAAGTAGGTAAAAACTTTGAACCCCCTTTATGTTTTTAACTTGAAAATGCATTAGGGTTTTAAAATTCTTGAGCTCTAAAAATAAACCTCTCAGAGATTTGAAACAAACAGCCCTAGTTGTTTTTCAGATGATGTGTTTTAGCTGTTAGTGCCCATTAGTGTTGTGTAGAAGCCATTAAAGATGTGTCTGATTTAAAAGTACAGTACATTGCTTATTCTGGTTTTTTCCCTTAGTAGGCAGTAGCCTACCTAGATATTCTGCCATTCCTAGAATCTTATTTATGGCCTGATTCTGTCAAAGTAAAAGCCTCTTGTGGGTGTTGGGCAGAAAAATGTTACTTAAAGAGATTTTTGGGGTAAAAGAAGAAGTTTTAGTGGATTTGTTCTTTGAATACTTAAATGTTACCCCGACGGAGAATAAAATTGAATACTGAAAAGAATCTACTTGACCCTATTGGTACGTAGATGCCAGGAAATAGGAACATAAGTGAGGAAATTTAGAAAGATTGATATTTAGCTGTTTTGCAGTTAAAGATTTCAGAAAGGACTGTGCACATAGCTTTACTGTTAGTTGGTTACAAAAAAATAACATGAAATGTCTTTTTTTCTTTAAAGATACAAAGCAACATTTCACCAGTGTGAAGTCTGTAAGAAAGTTTTTAAAGGGAAATCAAGTTTGGAAATGCATTTTAGGACACACTCAGGTAAAAATAAAATAAACCCCAACTAAACCACAAAACACATAGGAATGTATTTTTATGCATCAATATTGATTCAATTATTTAATTCATTCTGGTTGTTGAGCATTCAGAACAAGAGCAGGAGAAAGCAGCAATATTTTATTAATTCTCATATATTGGCCACTCGTGAATACAGTTCTCCCTCTGTTTAGCTGGAATATTGGTAATCTCAGCTCAGGTTTGTGGGACACTCTCTACACCTCCTCCTCTAGTTCCCTGGTGTGTGTTCTTGACAAATTTACTCAGACCTTCTAAATGTTTCTGTGCTCCAGAGATTACTGCACTTCAAGCAGTAATCTAAACAAGATTGAACTCCCTTTGGAAAGGGTTATGTCCTTTCTGTTTGACCTTGTTTTTCCTGCCTTGTGTTTAGGAAAATCAGCGTCCTTTTGAGATGTATAGAAGTACAAACTGAGCTCATTTAATCCCAGTATCACAACAGTTGAAAGACTGTTCTTTTTTATTTATTTTTTATTCTAACATAAAGCCAAAATATTGAGAGAATTGTATGTAAGGAGAAGAGTATGCCAATATAACTTCTAAACAAACTTCTGATGACTCTCTTGATTCCAGAATTGATGCTAAACTCACACTGTTTTTCAGTAAAACTGTTTTATAGTAGGTCTTGATGCCATAATCCATGGAAGGTATTTGCATATTTAGGTGTGATCTGGTGTTACTCAGAAGAACTAATTGTTGTTTCTCTATCTTTACAGGTGAGAAGCCCTACAAATGTCAGATCTGTAATCAGTCTTTCAGAATTAAGAAGACATTAACGAAACACATGGTTATTCATTCAGATGCTCGACCTTTTAATTGCCAACACTGCAATGCAACATTTAAACGAAAGGACAAGCTGAAGTATCACATTGATCATGTTCATGGATCTAAGGCTGCAGAAGAGGCATTGGAATCCTCTCCAGAGGAAAAGCTAGTCTCCTTGCCAGTGCCGTACACCTCTGATGACAAAGTTTACCAAACTGAGGCTAAACAGTATGTGGAACAGTCCAAAGCATATCAATCAGAAGCCAAAACTTTGCTGCAGAATGTATCCCCAGAAGTGTGTGTGCCTGTGACTCTGGTCCCCGTTCCCATGGCAGACCCCCAGGCAGAGCTGGTGCAGCACAGTGCTCAGCCCCACGGCATCCTCCCCCCGCAGCCGGAGCAGCCGGATTATCAGCGAGCCACGGAGCTCTCCTTCCTGGAGAAATACACCCTGACTCCACAGCCTGCAAACATTGTTCATCCTGTAAGGCCTGAGCAAATGCTGGATCCTAGAGACCAGTCATATCTCGGAACTTTGCTGGGGCTAGATACAACTCCGACTGTACAGAATATTTCAAACAACGAACATTCATGATCAGACGATAACATTCCACCTAATTTGCTAAGCCATCGGCCACCAGAAGGCTGATTTGGCAATTAAGATTTATATTTTATATTTTATTTGGACTCCTTAAGTCTTCTGCATAGTTTTGGGAAAACAATTTGTTTACATAATATTTGAACATTTAGGCACATTTTGATGCATACTGAAAGAGTGGTTCTTGTGATTTTAAGAGTTTTTAAAAATCTTAGAGATGGTCTTTTAAAAATAATGTTCTGAAATATCTTTTAAGGATAGTGGCTGAAAATGTAATTACATATCTGGCTATTAATTTTAAAAAGTTGTTTGCCTTTCTGCATCTCACTTTGAGTTAATATTTTAAGTGGAATAGAAAGCATTCTAAAAGAATAAGGACTATTTAAAATTCATGAAAATTTGTAAGGGCAGGCAGGGCTATGAAACACAAACTTTGAATTATGTTTCACACAGAAATTAATATATAATTTCCTTGAACCTGAGGCATTTTTGGAGGGTTTTAAAGGTGGCTGGACTCTGGAGCCTAGCCAGTGAACACAGGCACTAGGTTCTTCTGAAAAGTGATTTATGATACTTTATGAAGACACTAAACAAGGTGTTCGATGATCCTCTGAGTACAATTAGGCTGCCTAAATTTGGCCTCTTAGTTCTTCTTTGATCTCTAATATTGAATAATGTGAGAAGATCTAGACAATGATATTGTCTGATTTTCTACACTTAGTTCTATATAATTTTAAGATGCATTTTTTCTTGTTTTTTCAATCTTCTTTGTCTTCTAAAGTGTACCCCACACTCTTAACTTTTAAAGAAATGGGAGTATTTGCAAGGTCATTTTAATCCATGAACAGTCACAAAGGATTGGCATGGTTTATCCTTGCTAAAGCATAAGTGATATCAGAGTCCCACATTAACGTGCCCATTTTCAGGTTATCTGTGATAGAGGAGAAATTTAAAGACTGTTCCAGAACAGTACTTAATTACTATTAAAAAAAAAAAAAATCAGTAATTATAAATCTCTTGTGAGTTGCTAATTAAATTGTTTTGTTTCTCACTTTCTTGTACTGTGTTTATAAACCAAAGTTAAACTCTTGAGAGTATTTTATGTCTAATTATTTTTAGCTCTTTCTTTACTAGACATAAGGGTTTTTTTCAAAAAAACCCATTTGGAACTACAAGTCTGGTATCGCCATGAAATCTAGTATAGTTTAACCTCATCAAGCTTTCTCTTTTAAGAAAAGCTTTCTCTTTTAAGTCTACTTTGAAAATAATTATTCTGCATTTGTTTGGTGAGTAGGATGCCAAAGAAAGTATCTGAAGTAATTTTATAATCTTCATAATTCCTCAGAAGAATTATGTAATAAGATTCTCATACTAAGATGAGAATTAAGATTCAGATTTTCCCCCAGTTTTCCCTATTCTTAAATTATTATCTCAAAGAATCTTTAAAATGGGAAACTGGATTTATGTGTATTATTGTAACTGTTAAATTTATTCAGTGACCTGAGCACAAGGGAGTTGTGGTGACGAGCTCTCTTATCATCACAGTGCTACAAACTCTCAAGTGGCACAGATCATTTTAGATTGTATTCAAATACTTTGGTGTTAGATTCTGTTAATCATCTACTTCAGTGTTGAGCAGTTTGCAGGAGAGGGGCCAGAACTGCCTGAATGTTCATATTTTAAAGCTTGTACCCTAATGGATTCTTAACCTAAACGCACCAAAGATTTCTGTTAGCTGTTAAATAGTGGCAGAGTTATAGAATTTTAAGTGTTACCAATATTTAAATAGGACTTAGCCAAAGAAGCACAATAGAAGTCCTAAACTTTAAAAGTTCAGTTTCTAAAACAGGACTACATATGTTTAACTGTTCTATGTTTGTATCTCTAAAGTAAAATTTAGAGCTGTGCTCTGGGAATGTTCAGACTGACACGCTGTAAATAGATCTGGGAAGAAGCTGAAGACTAGCAAATACACAGCAATAACAAGGCCATTGAATGCCACCTTCTGAAAGGACACTATCAAGTACTACCCTTCCTGCTTTCTAACTCCACCTTCATCTCCTTTCAAAATAAAACTGTTTCTGTCACCTTTACACTCCATGGCTTGAAAATGGCTGGTTTATGTGTAGTTTTCAAGTCTACGTGTGTGTATCGTACTCATACTGTTTGTGTGCACATGAAACATGATTTCTACTGCATTTGTAATTGTACTCTTGAAAGTAACCCAACGTCAGTGGTGTCAGTGCAGTGCTCAGACTAAAAGCCTAATTCTTTGTTGTTTCTTGTCTTTTCTGTCCTACAGTAGAAATATGTATTGTAGGATTTTGACGAAACAGTGGCTTCAAAGTGGTTGGTAAATAATTGTTTCTTTTAAAGTCCAGTCTGTTTGGAAGGCACTCCAGGAAACCGCTGAAATGGAATTTGGAGCACATTTACTTGATAATGTCCTTTTAAAAATTCTTTCATAATTGTGCCTTTTATATATATTCTAAAGAATGGCTTTTTCTCTAGTTCAGTTGTTTATTCAGAAAACATTAAGGTCAATAACTTTCAAAGGGCTCCATGTTTGTGCATGCCCAACAAGAAATGGACTACAAAAGGACTCGTTTTTCAGAAAAATGAGCTCTCTCTGCTGTTTGGGTGACCAGAATTACTAGTCATTCCTGGAAAAGATGACCTACTAGTTCTTTGGTGTTCTTTTGTTTGCTGATAACCCTACTAGTTAGTGTTTTTACCTGCAGGTCAGGCTGGATCATTGCCAGTTGACAGTGAAAGACAATAGGAAAGCTTATGTGCTAGATACATAGTTTTTGTTTTTATTTAATATCATGAGCTATAATTCGTATGGCTTTACATCTATTTAAAATTCATATATGAGCAAAGTAAATTTTCATGGACTGGGACTTCGTTTGGTAGGTGAAAGTATCTGGTTTCTGCTTGATAGGGGATAGCTCCCGTTAGGAGGACTGGGGTTGAAGGGCAAAGGTCTGCGCCTCACAGCTCTTGGGTTGAAACTCTTCAGTGTCTGCTCCCTCCATTTTAACGTGCTCATCAGGGAGTGCGAGCGCTGTTAATGTGGAGGGGGCATTTACAGTAAATGTTTTATCTGGCAGTCCCTGGATCAGTTGAGCATTTATTGCCAAAGAAGGAAGAAGCAGGTGTCTCTTAAAAAAGATCTCTAAAGAGTGTTTAGTGGCACATTGCAAAAAGTTGGTCTTTTCCACATGCTGACCTTCGGGAAGAAGAGTGGAGTCCGTGCTGGTACTCCAAAGGGCTGCGTGGTTCTGAGAACTTACTGCACTCGTTCTGTTTAAACATTTAATTCTATATTTTTTTGCTATACAAATTTCTGGTTGTAGACTGGGCTACTGCCTTTAATTCTTTTAGGGGATTTTATGTTCAGTTTATTTATTTATATTGGAATTTCCTCTTTGAGCACTGACACTTTTCTTGCAGAGGTGTATCCCTCATGGGTTCTTTTCATGCTGAACATCAGTCATTGTAATGGTGAAGATATTTTTTTGTAAGGCTGTGGTTTCCTTATAAAGATAGCACTACTGTAGTCTGGATTATATTCCTAAAGTTGTTTCTAAAGATCATGCCAGACCACAATGACAAAAGATGTATTTGGTGTCATCAAAGAGCTGGGCTTATTTCCCTATAACGAATGAGAAAGAGCCTCCAGAACTGAAGAATGCTTCCAAGGAGTCGCCTCGCAATGTGCTTGATTGAACATGAAATGTGTTACGGACTGCTAAGGAATAAATGACCCTTAAGTTTTAAAATTTAAATTAACTTCTGTGTAGGAGTTCATGAATGTAGAATTATGAATGAATTCTGTTGTAGATGAATAGGGGTTTTTTTCCCTCATAACAATAAAAAAGGTGTGAATTTTTTCTGTATGGAACACACAAGCATAGCTGATCCAGACTGTGTGTTCCCAATATGCCTGAGGCTAAAGGGAAGCAGAGTGCATTTATCTGTAGGTCCTTGTGACTCTTGTCATGTGGGATCTTGCTCCACAACAGTGTCACAACAATTTGGTTATTTCATCGTGTGCATCGAAGAATGTCACTGGCAGAATGTAATGCAGGGCAGTCACTTTGCTTAAGCCCATAAGGGTCTTTTTCATGGTTCATAAGAAAAATGTTTTGGTTTAAAAGGTTTTGATGGATTAAAGGTAAAAGTGACAAAATTTTTTTAATCCCTCATAACCATTTTGATCATGTTTAAATGTTGGTCCTTTTATATGAGAGAATAAGGTGAAAAGAACTCAATATTTTGTCACTGGTATATTGAGATAATGTGTTTTAAATGTGATCTGTACAGGTTGGTATTTTAGATGGAAGTCTTTAAAGTTGTCTTTTTAGGGGAAATCCTTTGCTGTAAGGAAAAGTTAGGAAGTGTACTGTAAATGTAGAAGTACTCAGTCCTATGTGTAATTTTGTTTGCTATGGAAAAGTAAAGTTCTTTTGTCTTAACATTGTGTGCTTCACAGGATTTCTTGCAGGGGTCCTTGCGCTAAGCTTTGATTTCTGCCCCCTTTTGTTTTTAAACAGCATGGAAACACAGTGCTCTGTGTGTTTTTCAATTTTAAAGCTCATGAAAGAGAAACAGATGAGGCCGATGTTTTCATCGAAGTTGTGCGTGTCTCATTCTACTTTTGATTTTAAAATATTTTGTAAATTAAATTTATTTACAAAAAAAAAACCCTGTTGGTTTTGCTTGGTTCGTTAGTTTGTTTTTCAGCGTGGGGAGGAGAGCTGTCCGTCACGGAAGTCGCTACCCGCCGTTGTTATGTTATTCGATTTCGAACCCACAGAACCCTCACGCGCAGTGCTCGCGGCCCCCCGAGCTCGGGCCGTTTAAATGAAGCGCCGGGCGCTGATTGGCGGAGAGGCGAGGGGGCGGGTTGGAACGGGCGCGAGCCGCGCGGTGATTGGCTGGTGGGAGAAGGGGCGGGGCTAGTGGGCGCGGCTCGCCCGGGGATTGGCGGAGCCGTGGGTTTGAACGCTCGCGCGGCGGTTGGCGCAGTGCTGGCTGTGCGGAGCCGCTGCCCCGCGCCCGCCCGGCTATGGCCGCGGGCTCCGTCACCGCAGCGGCGCGGGGGGACCGCAGCCCCACCAACAACTCCGGCCGGCGGCGCTGGGCCATGCGGGGCGGCGAGGAGGACGCGGACGAGGATCCCCCCGTGGTGGTACTGAGTTACTTCTCTCGGCCGCCCTTCCTCAGCTTCGGCCGGCTGCGTGTGGGCGCCTCCCGCACGCGCCTGCTGGGCATCGACAACCCCAACGAGGATGACGCCGACGTGGTCATCGACCGCTTCCCGGCCGCTGCCAGGGGCTTCAGCATCGAGCACCGCCGCTTCTTTGTGGAGGTACGGGAGGGGACCCGCGGGGCCGGGAGCGGGGGACGGGCGAGGGGACGGGCGGGAGCGCTGGCGGCCGCAGGGCCGGGGGCAGCCGCACGTCACCCGCGGCCTGAGGCAGCCGCGGCCCCGCTGTGGGCGGCGCGTGCCGGTGCTGTGGTCGTGTGTCGCGGTTCGCCCTGAAGGGAGTGGCGGGGTCAAACCCCTGGGGCCAGGGGCTGTCAAGGCTGCGAAGGCGCTACAACCTGACTTAAGCAGGTGTTTGCAGTGAGGAGCAAAAAATAAAATGAAATTAATTGTTCTTTGGGAGTGTTGTTTTAAAGATAGACACCTGTCAAAAAGTTTTAGGGCATATGTTGAGGAAAAAGGCTGAGGGAAGAGGATGCCGGTTCAATGTTCTGCACGTTAATTAGTGACACAATAGAGAGTAAAGCATGCTTAAAATAGGACTAAACATTTATGATACCTAAGGAAATGCAAACTGTGGCTAGTCCAATTAATGCCAGTTTTTGAAAGAATGTTTTAGATGACCATATATCTACGATTATCTAGACTGTCCACAGTGTTTGTGAGAGAGGACGAAACACTCTGGAGATCTCCTGCAACAATAGGCTTATAAAACCAGGCTGGAGTCTCACTGCGAAGTATTTGAATAACATGTTCCTGTAGGAATTAATGAATAGAAAGCTTCATGACTTCTTTGATCATTTGCAGTGTCTTCCTTTTTTTTTCAAAGAATTTCTATGTCAAACCTCATCTTAGCGTGTCACTTAACTGAAAAAATTGACAGTTGTGTTTAGAGTCCTAAGGTCCTAAAAATCAACCTCTGATTATTAGTCCCACCCTAATTCTCTCAAAATTACTCTAGAGGACTGGTTTGGTTAATATGTGCAAAAAATTGTTATTTCTTCTACTCACCTTTACTCAAACCTTCTCCTTTCTACTATGTGTTATATTTATGTATATTCTTTCTTGTTTTCCACTGTAGTTTGATTAAGAGGTATATGTCCTTTTAGTAAGACAACATTTTTGATAGAGGTTGCTTAAATTTATGTGTTAGAGAAGGAAAACTGACATTTAAACATTTAACAATTTTTTTATCATTTCATATTGTTGGAATATATATTATTTCTATATACTGCTCCTGGTTTGATTGATTATTTTATCTTCAATGCTACATAAGTGTACCTAAATGGTAGGTATTAAAAACTTCTTTTTCTCCAACAGGCAGGACAAAGAATCTTTGTTTCTGTCACATGGACACCATTAGAAGAAGGAAAAATCAGAGAACTGGTGACTTTTGTTGTTAATGACGTTATAAAACATCAAGCTGTGCTCCTTGGTGCTGCTGAGCAGCCCCCGAAGAAAAAGGTGAGTGTGTGTTTGTTGTGTCTTAATTCTGTTACTTTGGCATCACTGATGCAAGTATGTTTTTTTATTACTAGAAAACTCAGTTTTATTACTGCAAAAGTCACTGATAAATGATGCTGTGGGAATGCCCATTGTCCTCAACTTCTTTTAGCTGGGTTGGAAAGTAGGTACTGATACACTACAGCTTAAAGAATAAAACTAAAACATGACCAAATAAACAATTTTCAAACCTGCAAGTAACATATTGTGAATTTTTGATTAGGTATTCTTTTTATAGTCTTTTTAAACTTTGAATGAATATGCTAGTAATGTTCATTTTTACATGTAGAAGAATTTAGAAAGCCAGCACACTAACTTTTATTTATGGGTCTTTTTCAGAGGAGTCTTTGGGATACATTAAAAAAGAAAAACTCTTCAGGAACATCTGCAATAAAAGTTAAGAATACTTTAGAAATTAAAAATGTTAATAAAACATTTCGAGTTTCTCAGAAGGTGGATAGACTTAGAAGTCCACTTCAGTCACGTGAGAATCAGAACACGGTGCAGAATAACATATCCCAAGGAAGCGACCCTCTTGCTGGCGCAGAAAATCAGCTGCCTCCATCTCCTATTGCACCAGTGCCAGAGGAACATGGCAATACTGTTCACACACCACTTGCCCTGAGAAGGTCTACTACATTTGGGGATATTGCTGCCTCTGGAAACAAGGAGTTGTTGCCTGAGATAGACAGCTGTAACACCAATAAATGTGTTACTGAGCACAATCAATTACAATCTGAAAGTGCCTCCGGTTCTGCTGGATTAGCACAACTGCCAATTTCAAGCGATGGAGGAGTTCTTAACTTTACACTCTCACCGGTTTCCACTCCAGAACACTCAGCCTCTGCACCTGTTTTAAGTACAAGGAGAATTTTAAGTCCAGATGCTTTTGTAAATGACAATTATCAAGTGGATATAGATATAATAGAACAGCCTTTTCCAGTTCTGTCACCTGATCAATTTGTGAAGGACAGTTTGTCAGATAAACAGTCAAAGACTCCTAAACCTGAGGCAGCATTAGTATCATCCACCACAGAGACTTACATTGTTAAGAGATTTCTACCCTCAAAATGGAAAAAAGATGGAGGTGTAGAGACAGAAACACATGTTCACACAGAACACAACTTAAATGAAATCTTTGAGCTGCATAATGTAAAATCACAGGCACCTCGTTGTGATAAACCCAAGGAAGATCACTGCAGTTTTCCTTCTGCAGAGGAGCTTCAGCCTGGCAATCCTCGGAGAGAGCAAACAAAAAAGCGTCCAATTCTTTCTGCCACTGTCATAAAAAGTAAGCCCTGTGCTACTGAAGAAAAAAGAGTGGAAACCCACCAGCCAAAATCTAAAAAATGCCTTAATAAAGCAATAATAGGATGTGCTAATGTGGTGCCTGTACATACTGAAGCAGAAGCATCAAAACACCTGCCAGTTATGGGTCCCATTTCATCTGAAAGTAAGTGTCACAATGACAAAGTAAATTCATCTCCTACTGGATCAACTTCTTCGTGTCGTAAGAGGAAAAGTGAGACGTATTTAGGAAATAGTAGAGTTACAGCTCCAGTGCATGTGGAAGAAGTGGAAAGAAAAAGAGCTCTTACCTCTAGCATGGACAGTCAAACACATACGACCAGACGACCATCGGCTTTCAAACCCACAAACGGAGAGAGAGCAGGGCAAAGAAAGAAGGCTGGTGAGCAGTGTTTCCTTCATTTACCATTTCCTAAAAGATGCCTTTCATTAGGAAATGTGTATAACAAATTGAACTGTCTAGGAACAGTCAGCAATATTTCATATCTCTGAAATGTGTGCCTTTGCAATTTGTGAGATATCTGCGTTTTAAAAAATTGAATAGTAGGTTAGAGTTTTGGTTATGTAATTGGCTTCAAATTTACTTTATTCCCGTGTAAATTTGTTAATGACAATAATAGGAAAAGTATCTAAAAGCTCTTAAGCAGAGCCCTTCTTACGTAATTCAAATTTTCTGGAAACTTACTGCACAAGATTTGTCACATGTACATTTACCATTGTGAATGTTTGACTCCATTGCTGTTGTCACATATTTTCAAATGTAGAATCATGAAGGTTGGAAAAGACCTCTTGGAACATCAAGCCCAACCATTAACTTGGCACCACCATGTTCACCACTAAACCATCACCCCAGGTGCCACATCCATGCACCTTTTCAACACTTTCAGGGATGGTGATTCCACCACTTTCCTGGGCAGCCTGTGATAATTCCTAATTACCCTTGCAGTGAAGAAGTTCCTAAGTCTTTTTCATTCTGCCTGCTTTTTACTGTCTGTGATTAGCTCATTGTCAGCCTTGTGTAGATCTCTCTGCCTTATTGTTTGCCAATACTTTGTTGCTTGAAGATCAGAAAAAAACTGATGGCTTGCATTTCACTTTATTTTGGGTTTTCTAACTGTTCCAATCCCAAATATGCTCTGGTATGTGGAAAGAATAAGGGTCTATAACTTAAAGATGCGTTTAATTTGCAAAATTTAACTAATAGGAAAAATTCATCATGGCTTTTAGATCAAAATAGCACATGCTGCTTTCTTCACTTAAATGATCTGCTCTGTGATCTGGATTTGATTTGGGGCTTTCTGTAACGCACTTCAGTGTCAGGCTTTTTAAGGTGGTCTGCATAAAAACAACATGCTGCAAGTGTTGATATGCAGCAGGAAAAGGTGTGTTATCTACCAGGTTATTTCTATTAATCCATTAGGATGAAGATAGATGGGCTGGACAAGGGCAGAGTAGGGGGGAACAATCCCCTCCCTTGACCTCTGACAACCCCTTGACCTCTGACCACCCCTCTTTTGACACAGCCCAGAATTCAGTTGGCCTTCTGGTCTGTGAGGACACAGTGTTGGCTCACGTCCAGCTTTTCATCCACCAGAACCCCTAAGCCCTCCTCTGCAGGGCTGCTCTCTCCGAGTTCTTCTCCCAGTCTGTCGTGTCACCTGCACAGCTCAGCTTCATGTCACCTGCAGATGTGCCAAGGGTGCACTCGATCTCGGTCTCTGTGTCATTGATAAAGGTATTAAAGAGCACCAGTCCCAAGACAGATCCCTGAGGGACACCACTCATCACCAGCCTCCATCTGGTCATACAGCCATGGATCACAACTCTGGCTGCAATTCCTTATCCACCCAGTGGCGCACCCTCCAAATCCATATTTCTCCAATGTGGAGACAAGGATACCACGTGGGTCGGTGTGGAAGGCCTTACAGAACTCTGGGTAGATTACATCAGTCACTATCCCTGGTTGACAGTGTCAGCCACTCCACCACAGAAGGCCACCAGACTGGTCAGGCACAATTTGCCCTAAGTAAAGCCATGCTGACTGTCTTGAATCACCTCCTTGTCTTACATGGGCTTTAACATCACTTCCATGAGGATCCATTCCATGATATTCCCATGCACAGAAGGGGGGCTCACCAGTCTGTAGTTCCCTGCATCCACACATCTTCCTTCCTCCCCTTTTTAAATCATCAATATCTTCTATTTCTGAAGTACCATCTTGGCAGGCAGCAACTGTAGTTCTTCTGCAACAGAATACTTTTTTATCCTTCATTTGGCATTGATGTGAAAATATGATTGTGCTAAAGGCTTTGTTTTACCATGTTGAGAAAGCCTGGATCTGCATTTTTCCTTGTGTTTTATTTAAATCCTCTATCTGTGTGTTGGATAATACTTATTAACTATTGCTTTGATGCATAAATTAACATAAGTCAGGCTGCTCTGAGTTGAGTATCAATGTAGTAAGCTGTCTAACTGTGTGAAGGAGTGAATAAAGCCCTAAAACTCATATCTCTTACCCCAAATGTTTATAGAATACACCGTGTCACATGTTCTAATGAAAGTTTGTACAAATTAGCTTAATGTTTCTAGCCATATAATGAAATTCAAACACTGCATTTCCTAAGTGTTATGGAAGAACCGTGTCATACAAGAGCAGTTATTTGCTCTTGAACATTTTTCTACTTTAATTGTAGCCAAAAGGGTTTGTGTAACTTTCCATCAACAGAAGGTATTGTATTTTGAATGGTTCATGGGGAATTACTCTAGTTCTGTGCTTTAGAAGTGATATGAACTTTAATGCATTAACTTTCACTGACATATTCCCTGTTGATATTTATGTGTTAATGCTGGTAGGTTCTTCACTTCAGAAGGCATCTAAAACTACCAAGAGAATTAGTAAACCTGTCCCTGGACTGGCCCAGTCACACCTGACATTTGTGAAACCACTGAAAACAGGTAGGCAGACTCCAGGTGTTTGGTAAAACACTGAACAGAATGTCACAATTGTACTGCTGGTGTCAGGTAAGACCTAACTGGTTAGAACTGAGAGGAAATAGAAGATAGTACCTAAAATGAATCAATACCTAGTAGAACAATATATGATCTGTTTTGACTACTTATAAGAAAATTGTTTGCAAAACATGATCAGCTGAGGGTAAATGTTACTTTCTTCCAGATTGGCCTGTAGGTGTAAAAGCTACATTACAGTTATGCTCGCAGCTTACTCATGGTTATCAGTTAATGCCCCTTGCATATCTGATAACATTTTAAGGCAACAACAGAATACCTCAGAAGAGAAAATTTCTTCCCAACAAGATAAAAATTTTGCAGAGTTAAGAATACTAAGTTGATCTGCTGAAAAATGCATCTGTAAGATCTTCCTGGATGTAATCCAGTTCAGCTTGGGTTTGCCTCATTGCAAATGGCCTGAGTTCTAGATATCTTGTCTTAGTTCTAGTGCTATAACAGCTCAATCCATATTTTGTGGCTGAAATTTATTTAATAGTCTGTGATCTGCAAGTCACTGAAGATTTTAGCAATCTGCTTTTTTTGGCTATAGTGCTAAATGGAGTGTCAAACATTAATCCTTTCCACAATGAAATGTATATTGGTTATCAAACATTTCAAGAACTGCAAAGGCTTAAGTTTTTTTTGTTTTGTTTTGGTTTTTTTTAAGTCATCCCTAGGCACCCAATGCCTTTTGCTGCTAAAAACATGTTTTATGATGAACGTTGGAAGGAGAAGCAGCAACGAGGTTTCACCTGGTGGTTAAATTTTGTGCTTACCCCGGATGACTTCAATGTAAAAACAAATACCTCACAAGGTAAGAGCACAAGAATTTTGTCTTGTCATTTTCTTAAGCATTATATTATATACGTTATAAACACTAATGAGTAGTAGTACTCATTTAACACTAAACCTTTTCAGGATCATGTTGTCATATTTTTCCCCTCTGATATGGGTGGATGGCTCAGTTGCTCACGGCAAGCATAGCACACCATGCCCCCTGCATGGGGAGTGTGCTCTGCAACAAGAATGCACTGAAATGTGTGGCTGTAGCACTGCTCAGTGCGTGTTGAGTGGGGAATCCCCACCTGCTGCAAAACATTATAGCTGCCACTTTACTAAAAGGATAACCTACTTTTTCCTCTATCTTTTGCTTCATTTGAAAAAACTGAAGATGGAACCATTAATCTTAAAAGTGAATTCCTAGCACTGCTCACTTACGAAATAAGTGTTCTTATATTTAATACTTGACTAGTATTCTTGTACTTGACAGCATATGTTTAGTGCAACAGCTGACAAGCTTCCTGATGGATAAATCATTAGTCAGAATGAAAATAACAAAATGTCAGCTTAGAGAGGGGAAAAAATAAACGAGGTGTGCAAAGCTACCTTTATTTGAGAAGTAAATGCATGTCTTTGTGCGTGTTTAAACAGTAAACGCAGCTGCTCTTATCTTGGGAGAAGAGAACCATCACAAAAGGAGCCTTCCTAAGGCCCCCACGAAGGACGAGGCGTCTCTAAAAGCGTACACAGCTCGCCGGAAGCTGAACAAGCTGCGGCGCGAGGCCTGCCGCCTGTTCACCTCTGAACCCATGGTTAAAGCCATCCAGAGGCTCGAGGTGGAGATCGAAACCAGGCGCCTGCTGGTCCGGAGGGACAGGCACCTCTGGAAAGACATAGGTAAGGGGACTGAAACCTGCCATTCTGTCCTCTTGTAAGTAGGCAAAGGATTATTCACACATCAGTTTGTTTAATCTAGAATTGGTTTATAGAAATTTTTACATCAATATGAAATATTTGCTGGATCTAACATTAAAAGATGTTCTCTTGCAGGAGAAAGGCAGAAAATCCTTAATTGGCTTTTATCTTACAACCCTTTATGGCTGCGTATAGGTCTGGAGGTAAGTGCACTGTGTATAGTCTATAATCTATAATCTAAGATTAAAGGACATTTAGCAATTTTTTTAGTAGAGGTTGTTTTGGGTTTCTTTGTATTTTCAAATTCAGGTAGGTTCAATTCAGTTATACCATGATGCATACCTTTTAAATTGTTCCAATGTACTTGCTTTAAAAAAACTGATTACCTTATTAAGAAGGAAAATATTTAATCAAGGAAATTGGAAGTTAATTCCCTGGCCAATAACACAAAAGCATTTCCCTATCAGTTTCACTTTACTAAATTGGAGAAGAATGTGGTTGTCTTAAAGAAGTTCCTGATTGATTTCTCAGATGTAGATGATCATACATGTTTTGAAATGAGATTACATCTTCTGAAATTTCCTTTGGCTTTACCTTTCAGTGACACAGTTGAAAACTGTTTAGTTTTTAGAGACCATTTGCCATTTATTATTTTAGAAATTCAATAATGTATATTTTTTAAAAAATCACATAGTATTTAAGGTAATTTTTAACACTTCCCCTTTTTTCCCCCTTCTTTCATATTAGACTATTTATGGAGAACTGATAGCTTTGGAGAGTAATAGTGATGTTATGGGTTTAGCAATATTTATCCTTAATCGCTTGCTTTGGAACCCTGACATTGCAGCTGAATACAGACATCCCACCGTGCCTCACCTCTACCGGGAAGGTAATGACTGCTTCCAAAACCAACTTATTTGTAGTACCTAATTTTTTAACTATCACTTATTGAGTTCTATCATTTTAGGTCATGAAGAAGCTTTGTCCAAGTTCACACTGAAAAAATTGTTGCTGTTGGTTTGCTTTCTGGATTGTGCCAAACGGTCCAGAATGATTGACCATGACCCCTGCCTCTTTTGTAAGGATGCAGAGTTCAAGGTGAAAGCTGTGATTTGATGTCTCTCTCCAGTATTGTCCTAAGACTTAGTGTAGTATTTTTTCATTGTTTTTAATGTGACAAAAGTTAAAGCTGTGTGACTTACTAAAAATAATTTTTTTAAAAATACGTAATTTTAAGAATTTGACGAGTAAATATGAAATGTAATTTGGGAGGTAGAAGGGATGAAATTTGTATTCTGCTTGGCAAATATTGTAGTGTTAAGATTTTTCTTTTTTTCTTTTTTTTTTTCAATTTTAGGCTAGCAAAGACCTTTTGCTTGCGTTTTCCCGGGACTTCCTGAGTGGTGAAGGTGACCTTTCCCGCCATCTGGGTTTCTTAGGACTACCTGTCAGTCATGTTCAAACTCCACTTGATGAATTTGATTTTGCTGTAACAAACTTGGCTGTGGACTTACAATGTGGCATTCGTCTCGTGTGCGTTGATACAGAATTCTATTGAAATATTTATTTTCTTTTATATAATACTTAATGTGAGCTCCTCAGAGGCATTAAACCATGCAATTACCTTTGTTAGGAGAACAGTGGAGCTTCTGACCAAAAACTGGAGTCTTTCAAAACAACTGAGAGTTCCTGCAATAAGTCGGCTACAGAAGATGCATAATGTTGATATTGTTCTGAATGTCCTTAAAGAGAGAGGAGTGCACTTGAAAGATGAAAGTGGTAAGGCCTAGAAATCAGGGTTATTTGTTCTAAGTGCATCAGATAACCAGTGCACATTTTAATCCCTTGTTTTATTTGGTAGGTGCTTCAATTGACTCCAGAGATATTGTGGATAGACACAGGGAACGAACGTTAGCACTGCTGTGGAAAATTGTCTTTGCCTTCCAGGTACTATTCAATTGCTTATTTTGTTTGATTTTTGCTAGTTACAATGGAGGAATAATGAAGACACCAGTCTTTTCAGGAATATTTGATGTCTGTGAAAGCCTCTGCTAATCAAATTTTAGACTGAAATTATTTGCTTTGTACATTTAAAGTTCCATGTAAACTTTACTAAACTGTGAATTGTTCACTAACAATACAGCTTGGATAATGTTTTAACTGTGCTTCTTCTTACACATTCATTCACGTTTCTGGAAAACACTGAACTTCTGAGTTTATGCTGTGTAGCAGCAGAATTGATGCTTTAAAATAATGTTGATCTCAAACTGCAGGTGGACTCCTACCAACTGAAAAGGACACTTTGAGGTTATACTGATAGACAATTAGAGAGTAATCTCTGAAGCTATAGCTCTTCTACTTTTTCTTCCTTTTATCTGAAACAGTCAATTTGATGAAACATTCTTGAAATAAGAATGAAGATTTCTTAGGCATTACTACAATGATATTTCAAAAGTTAGTAGAGGAAGTAAAAACAACTTTCTTAAGACTGTTTTAAGAGTTAACTTGAGTCAGAGAGTATTTTAAAAATAAGTGTCCAACTGACAAGTCCAGTTGGAAGGAACTTGATGCATGAAAGGCAAAACAAGATAAAAGCTAAGGTGGAATTTCACCACTAGGTAGTCAGGAAGGTAAGTGCAATTAAGTATATGGAAAGCAAGAATATCAAAGACTTCAGCCACAGAACTATCACTAAGATAGAACAATATAATAAAAATCAAATGTAATTATTTTCTTTCTTAAATACTCTTACACTATTAAGTAGTTAACTTCCTTCAGTTAGTTCTTCTGATGCGTGTGTCACAGTTGCATTGCTTTTGATTAGAGAAATAATTTCAGTGAGTAGTGGCTTTATCCAAGCCCTGTGGATATGCTGCTTGTTCTCCAAATCTTCTTCCATCACAACACCAGCTCAAGTCCTTTTTGGAATCCCTTAAAAGAGGAGGATTGGTACATGGGCTCAGAGGAAATGCAAGCAGGACTCAAATTGCTTCCTCTGAGAGCACCTTGAAATTACACAGGCTGTTTTGGGGGATTTCCCTCTTTCTCCCAACTATTAACTAATGCAGTAACTGTTTTACACAGAACTGTGGGAAGGGTAGATTTAGGGTTTTTTATCTGCCATCTATGCTGGAAAATCCAGATAAGCAGTACCTGCCACACAATCAGTAGTAAATAAAGTGAGCACAGTTTCTCTTTAAAGTGCCATGTCTAAAGCTCTGCATCCAGTGGCTGTAATGCCCGACATGTCAGACTGTTGACATGTCAATTTTTTGTTTTTCTTCCTAACAGGTGGATGTTTTCCTGAATGTGGAACAGTTAAAAGGAGAAATTGAGTTTTTGGAGAACACACACAAGAGAAAAGCACAACTGGGTGCCAACAAGACTTTTCCAACTGATTTTAAAGTACAGGAAGACAGTAGTAACTACTTGTCTCAGAGTTACAGTGAAAATGTGAAGCTGCTGATGGCATGGGTTAATGCTGTTTGTGGATTTTACAATATCAAGGTAAATAGTTTTGTGTACTCTTCAATAAATACACCCTGTGCTGTCATAATTCTTCTATACAGAGCAGAGTTCTTCAAACTGTCAAATAGGCAGTAGAAGTAAATGGTAATTATTTGCAAATATCATTCTGGACCTTGTTTAATCTGATTTGAAATAGCCATCACTCTGTGAGTTTAGCTGCAGGTCTCTTTTAATAAAAAAGTCTGAGCAAAAAATTTCCCCTTCCAGTTAGTCTTGTGCATAAAAATGCTTTTCAAAAATAGAACATTTTTTGCTGGAATGGGAATTGTTTGTGGACTTTTAATGAGACCTCGTTTTAAAAGTATTTGTGCATAGAATTTTCAGTGTTTATAAGAACTATGAGAATTAAACTAACGTTTGGGATAAGGTCAGTTCATCTCCTCAGAGATGTTTGTTTAGAAAGGATATGTTTGCTCATTCCAAGAAGGGAAACCCTGGTCAGAGACCTGACTCTGGTCACAATACAGTAGCAGCTGCTAGTCTTTCTGAAGGGTAAAACAGAGCACTTAGGACTGATGCAAATTCAGAACTTATTTCTGCATTGAAAACCTAATGTAAAGGTATCTATAGAAGTTTACTTGGGATCCTGCTGTAGAAAGATTGGTTTCTTAAATGTTTCCCTTGTAGATTCACTGTACTGACTCCTCTTTTGTGTCTGGATTGTCACAGCTGTATGTCACTTTCCAGTAAATGTTCAAAGGAAGCACTAGCTACCTAACTTTTTTGTTAAAGAATAATTTGCACTTGGTCACATTTAAAGGTACAAGAGAAGAAACTCATATCCAGTTTATACCTATTAACTAGTAAGAAAAATTCAAGGAATTTGAATTTTATTTTATTTAACAGGTGGAAAATTTCACAGTGTGTTTCTCAGATGGCAGAGTGTTATGCCATTTGATTCATCACTATCACCCCTGTTACGTGCCTTTGGAAGCTGTGTGCCAACGGACAACTCAAACTGTAGAATGCTCAAGAACTGTTACAGTGGGACTAAACTCCTCCTCCTCATCTGAGTCTGACACTTCTCTAAACGTTGTGGAAGAAATATTTGATCAAAGTGAGTTATTTGATGCACAGAAGTTCATGTTAGATCTATTTCTTTCATGCACAATTTGATTTGATTAATGTTTTGTCTTTACAAAGCTGTAACTCCCTCAGTCCTGTACAAGGAACTCTTGGACAATGAAAAACAAAACTTCCAGCTGATCAATGCTGCGGTTTCTGACCTAGGCGGGATACCAGCAATGATTCATCATGCAGACATGTCAAATACAATTCCTGATGAGAAGGTAAAATACCTTTGGAGTTGATATAAACATGTCCTACCGTCCTGTGAACCATGTCCTGCTCTTTTGTACAGCCCTTACCCTGCTGTGTTCTGTGTTTCTGTAGGTTGTTATCACCTACCTGTCCTTTCTGTGTTCACGGCTTCTCGATCTGCGCCAAGAAACTCGAGCTGCACGATTAATTCAGGCCGCTTGGAGGAACTACAGGCTGAAAAGGGAACTGAAACTCTCTAAGGTACTGTTTGCTTGTGCAATAGTCACAGCTTCTACATTAAGGAAAAAATAGAGACTATAAATTCAATACAGATTTATTGGAGTAATATGGCATTTAAACTAATGAGTGCTGTTTCTGTCATCAAAATATGTGGCCTTCTTGGTGGTGTAGTCTACTAAACTTCACTTTTCTGTTAGCCTTCTGAAGTAATTACAGGTGTTTAAAGGCTACTGTTCCTTTTTGTGTGTCACGCCTTAAACTCTTTTTCCAATATTTCGAATATAATAGTTGCACTGCTTTCTTAAAACAAAAAAGGAGTAGTTAATCCCTGTCAATGTCTACAAGATGAGAGGAGTAATTAAACTTCTGCATGGATTTACTATTTCTGTTAAGGAGCTAAGCTTCACCAGTCTTTTGAATTGAATTCCTTGAGTTCTGATACTTTGTATCTTGATTTTCTGGTATTTATACCAGACCTTGTGAGGGTTTCAAAGTTGACACTCTTCAGGTTCATAAATGCCACCACTGTGTCTTACTAAGTTAGATATTATTTGATGTTGGAACAGTGTTCAAGTGAAATATTCTAAGACTCTGTGGTGTAGAAGGGGACAGAGGTTGTATTTAGGATTTTTCATCTCCAATTTCTTTACTTTATAAAATCTACACAGCCTTAATAATGACGACAAAACATTGCCTTTCTACATTTTTGAAATAACTAATAGTAAAGATGCTGGTGTGGGAGAAGGAATCAAAACCAAAACCCGTTAAACATTGGAGACATTGTAAGATTAATTAATAAAAATAATGTGCACATATGTGCTATATTTTTATGAAATTGCTCTAGATAGTTATTCAAATTACAAATTTGAGTGAAAATTCCATAGCTAATGTTAAGTGGAAATTTCCTCTTAATAGGAAAGAGACAGAGCTGCTCGGATAATTCAAAAATCTGCAAAGAACTTCTTGGCTCGCCGACGCATCCTGAGGAAAGAGAATGCAGCCATTTTCATCCAGAAGCAGTGGAGAGGATACTTGGCCAGGATGACTCTCTTCAACCTGAAAAAGGCAAAGCTGGAGCAAGCCAGAAATGAATCTGCCACAGTCATTCAGGTAATACAATCTAAAGTGAGATTACATATCAAGAAAACCCCCTGAAACCTCTAAGCAATAGCCTTGCTGAGGAACATCTGTGCTGCTTGCAGCAATTAATGCTTCCATGAAATGTAATACTTTTTTAAATTATTTTTTTCCTCTCTGCTTCTGAGAGGTTTAGTAAGTTTTTCTCTCCAGGGAAAGATGGTAATGTGCTATTAAATTAACAATTATTCCTTCCTTCTATATTTTGGAATACCATAAACATTAAAACACGGGACCTTAAGCAATCAGTGTAAGGACTGATCAGATGGTGTTGGTTTTCTTCTTTGCAGCTGCTGAACATTACTTAAAGAAGCTTTAAAAAAAATTAAAATTACTCTCCTAGTGTTATGATGCCTGCAGTGGGCATATTGAGTGGCAGACATGGCAATGGCAGTTTGGGCAGTTAATTCAATTTTTCAAGATACTTTAGCCACCATTACCCAAAGATAAATACTGCACTCCTAAGACTTTTTAGAATGGATGTTAAAGAATTGCTGATTTATCAAGTAGTTTAAGAGGAAATCTATTGTTGCCAGGGTAAATTTAGCCTTTTCCCAGAATGTAAAAAGCTTAAAACGAGCAGTGATACAAACATTTAGGTTTTGCTTTTTTGGTTGTTTTTTTTTTTTAATATAGGTTTCTGGATTTGCCTTCGTAGGGATTAAGACCCAGAGATGAGCTCAGTTGGTTAGAGCATGATGTTAATAACACCAAAGTCATGCATTTGATCCTAGTATGGGCCATTCATTCAAGTGTAGGACTCGATCTTTGTGGGTCTTTCCAATTCTGAATACTCTGTGGTTCTGATAAGTAGGAATAAGAAACCTTACAAAGTCTGAAGATGACAGTCCTCACTCATGCTTAACTTGAGATACTATGAAGAAAATACTAAATTTTTTCTTTTTTTTTACCTGCAGGCTTTTTGGAGGAGATACTCTGCTAGGAAAAGATATTTACAGCTAAGACACTGTGTTATTTTTGTACAAGCAAGGATAAGGATGGTGAAGTCTGTTGCTGCATATAAACGAATTGTTTGGGCTACTGTTACAATTCAGAGACATCTGCGTGCTACTAAGTTGGCAAAAATAGATCGGCAAAGATATGAAATTATGAAGTCTTCAGCACTTACTATTCAGTCTGCATTCAGAAGATGGAGAAAATACAAAATTCAACAGAAAATTAAAGCAGCTTTGGTGATTCAGAGTTATTTCCGAAAATGGCAATCTTCAAAACTGGCTAAGAGAAGGAGGGCTGCCCTTGTCATACAGTCTTGGTACAGGATGCACAGAGACCAGAAGCAGTATCTACATATTAAGCAAAATGTTATCAAGATTCAGGCTTGGTACAGATGTCAGCTGGCCAGACGTGTTTACCAGGAGCACAGGGTGAAAATAGTGTCAATTCAGCGGTACTACAGAGCTTATAAACTGGGGAAAGCTGAGAGAGAGTCTTATTTGCAAAAGCGTGCAGCAGTGATAGTTCTCCAAGCTGCTTTTAGAGGCATGAAGGCACGAGAGCTGCACAGACAAGCAAAAGCAGCATGTGTTATTCAATTGCTGTGGAGAATGAAACAAGAGAAACAAAGATTTCTGCGATTAAAAAAATCTGTTACTACATTGCAGTCACACGTGAGAAAATACCAACAAGTAAAAAGATACAAGGAGATTAAAAATGCTGCTTCTGTAATTCAAACCCGGTATAGGGCGCACGTGGCCGCAAAAAATGCAGCTGCTGCTTTCCAGAGAGTGCGCCTGGCTGCCGTCGTTCTCCAGTCTGCCTACAGAGGGATGCAAGCCAGGAGAGAGGCTCGCGTGTTGAGATCTGTGATCAAAATTCAGTCAAGTTTCCGTGCTTATGTTGCCCAGAAGAGATTTAAAAAGTTGAGAGATGCCACAGTGAAGATTCAAGCTCTTGCAAAGATGAGGCAAGTCCGTAAGCGTTACTGTGCGCTGAGGGAAGCAACGCTTTATGTCCAGCGAAGGTATCGCTCTGGGAGAAGTGCTCTTCAATTTAAAGAAGATTATAGGAAATTGAGGAGAGGTTGCATAAGAATTCAGGCTCTAGTTCGAGGCTATCTTGTCAGGAAACAAATACAGAGGTGGAGGGAGGCTGCAGTATTACTTCAGGCCTGCTACAGAATGAAAAGGGACCGGCGCCAGTACTTAAGCATCTATAGTGCTGCCATTGTCATTCAACAACATTATCGTGCCTGCAGAAAGAGCCGGTGTCACAGGCAAGAGTTCTTGCAAGTTAGAAAAGCAGCTGTGTGCTTACAGGCAGCCTACAGGGGTTATAAAACACGCAAAAAGCTTCAACTTGAATACAGAGCTGCTGTTAAAATTCAGACTGCTTTTAGAGCTCATGTTGCACGAGTGAAACACAAGGCAATGGTTCAGGCCTCTGTTGTGATTCAGAGGTGGTACAGAAATTGTAAGGCTGCTAAGAGGCAAAGACTGAACTTCTTAATGACAAGAGCAGCAGTGCTTTCTTTACAAGCAGCTTTTCGTGGCTGGAAGGTACGGAAGCAGATTCAAAGACAGCATGTTGCTGCTACTAGGATACAGTCTACCTTCAGAAAATTTATGGCTGTGAAGAAATTCAGGCTTGTGAACCATGCTGTGCTAACCATCCAAAGGCATTACAGAGCCAGAGTCCTAGGCCAGAGACAACGGCAAGAGTACGTCCAGCTGCGTAACGCTGCGGTGCGTCTTCAGGCACTATGGAGGGGGAAAGCTGCAAGGAAAACGATTCAGAAGAAACATCATCTTGCGACAATCATTCAGTCGCATTACAGAATGCACATAAATCAGCTAAAATACAAGAAACTGAGACAAGCCACTTTGGTGATTCAGAAATACTACAGAGCCTACTGTATGAAAAAAACCCAGCGAGCAATTTATCTAAAAACCAAGGCAGCTGTGTTAGTCTTGCAGTCTGCTTACCGTGGGATGATTGTGAGGAAACAACTGAACAACCTAAACAAAGCTGCTACAACTATACAGGCTGCCTTCAAATCTTACCTGGTCAAGAAGGAATATGAAAGACTTAGATCTGCAACTATAGCCGTTCAAAGGCGTTACCGTGCAGTTATTCACGCTAAGTGTCAAAGGCAGAAATATTTGTCTTTAAAAAGAGCCACAGTGAAAGTGCAGGCGATTTACAGAGGTGTAAGAGTGAGGCGACAGGTTCACTCTATGCACCAAGCAGCTGCTTGCATCCAAGCCACGTTTAAGATGCATTGCATGAGCAGAAAATATCGGTCAATGAGAGTGGCAGCAATAAGAATTCAAAGGCAATACAGAGCATTTTGTTTAGGCAAACTACAACGCAAAAAGTACTTGGAACTAAAGAAGTCTGTTATTATCCTCCAGGCTGCTTGCAGAGGCATGAAAGTCCGACAAGAGTTAAAAACTATGCACAGGTCAGCAGCAATAATCCAGTCCTATTATCGGATGCACAAACAACGGAGGGATTTCAGAAAGCTGCTGCTTGCAACGAGGCAGATTCAGCAGTGGTTCCGTGCTTGTAAGGAGAGAGATGCACAAGTTCACAACTACACGATTATGAAAAATGCTGTACTATGCATCCAGGCTGCATTCCATGGTATGAAAACAAGAAGACTCATCAGAACCATGAATGAATCGGCTGTGATTATTCAAAGAAGGTTTAGAACTTTTCTCGAAAGAAAACATTTTCTTTCCATTAAGTCAGCTGCTGTTGTAATTCAGATAAGATACAGAGCAACAAAACTAGGAAAAATTCAGCGTCAGAAATACCTCTCTCTCCTTAATGCTGCTGTTATCATACAGTCTGCTTATAGAGGATACATGGTAAGAAAAAAAGTGCAGAAAATGCATCAAGCTGCTACAGTTATTCAAGCAATGTTAAGAATGCATAAAATTTACACTTCTTATCAAGCACTCAGGCTTGCTTCAGTAATCATACAGCAACGTTATCGAGCTTACAGGGAAGGGAAGCGTGAGAGAGAAAAGTACTTAAAACTGTACAATTCTGTTTTAGTTCTTCAAGCCGCCTACAGAGGAATGAAAACAAGATGCTTCTTGAAAAGACAACATGAGGCAGCACTTACAATACAGAGAAACTACCGAATGTATAGGCAGTACTGTCATTACAGAAGAGTTCAGTGGGCAGCCCAGCTAATACAGAGGAGGTACAGAGCCCATAGGCTCAGGAAAATTGCTGTACAGCGTTACATTTCATTAAAGAAAGCTGCAACTTGTATCCAGAGGGCTTTTCGAGACATGCGAGTGAGGAAACAGCAGCGAGAAATGCACCATGCTGCGACTGTGGTTCAGAAAAACTTTAAAGCCTTCAGAGAACGTCAGAGATACCTCTCTCTTAAAGCAGCTACTCTTGTCTTTCAGAGAAGGTACCGAGCTTTGGCTCTGGCAAGGCAGCATGCTTTGGAATATCACTCTCTGCGCAAAGCAGCTATTCTCATCCAGGCTGTGTACAGAGGTGTCAGGGTGAGGAGGAGTCTCGAGCACATGCATTTAGCTGCCAGTACAATACAGGCAGCCTACAGAATGCTCAGGGATAAAAGGGCCTATCAGAATATGAGAAATGCAGCTATGGTTATCCAGAACTACTATCGATCCTATTTGACAGGAAAGAACCAACGCAAGAAGTATCTGACAATGAAGAATTCTGTTCTTGTCATTCAGGCAGCATACAGAGGTATGAAGGCACGGCAGGAACTGAAAATCCTGCGTGTTTCAGCAGTTGTAATACAGTCCAGCTATCGCATGTATGTACAACGTAGGTACTACAAACAGCTGTGCTGGGCTGCCACAGTCACACAGCAGAGGTTCAGAGCCAAAAGGACAAGAGAAGCTGCCATGAGAAACTATGCAGAAATAAGAAAGGCTGTCATTTGCCTTCAAGCTGCTTTTCGTGCTAGGAAAGCCAGGCAGTTGTATAAAGCCAATGTTGCTGCACGGCGCATTCAATCATTGCTACGAATGCACGTGGAGAGGAGACGCTTTCTTGCGAAGAAATCAGCAGCAATAATGATCCAGTCGATGTTCCGGTGCCAAAGAGCAAGGACTCGCTATACACTGCTCCGGAGCTCAGCAGTTGCTGTCCAGAGGTGGTACAGATCGTGTCTCAGGGCTCGTTCACAGAGAGCAGAGTACTTGGCTCAAAGACAAGCAATAGTAGTTATTCAGTCTGCCTTCCGAGCTATGAAAGCTAGAGAAACGGCAAGGCAACTACGAGCCGCAAGAAAGATTCAGTCTTTTCTTCAGATGGCTGTGCAGCGTAGAAAATACATGCAACTCAGAGCAGCAGCTGTTACATTACAATCCTATTACTTAATGCAGAAGTGTAAATCACAGTATAAGAGCTATAAAAGAGCAGCAGTTGTCCTGCAGCGGCACTACCGCTCCCACCTGACCGTGAAGCACCAGAGAATGACTTACTTACAAACCCGCAGGAACATTGTCCTTGTACAGGCCACAGTCAGAGGATACATCCAAAGGAAGAGGTTTCACAAAATTAAAGAAAGCACAATAAAACTTCAGGTACTTTTCAATGAATAGTACTGGGATTTGGGTGTATTTTTGTTTTCATTTGTAGGTGTTTTAAAGATTTACTGCTCTTGCAAGCCAAGTTTAAAGCTAAAGTAGTATCAGTTTCTGATGTGTACTACAGGGCAGATACATAAAGCTTACTACCACAAAACACAGCAATAAGGATCTTTAAGACAACCGAATTTCACCTCTGAACATTAGTGGCTTAATGAATGTTTTCTTTGATGGGAATATGAATAAAAGCCGTCTTCATGTATTGTATGAGAGGGCACTGGTAGTGGGTATAAAGTGACATAAATGGCAAAAAACACGATTGCTACATTCTTTAGGACTGGTGTTTAGGTAGGTGTGAGTAAATTGATCATGTTAGTCCTCCTAGGTTTACTAATTGGCCCTAGACTAATCTAAGTGCCTAACTAACATTTTGAAGAAGAATTTAAGGAGGGAAATAAATCATCTCTCATTTGTGGCCCTGAGCAGTCTGATCTAATGGGTGGCATCCCTGTCCATGTTGGATGGGTTTGAACTAGACCATCTTTAAAGGTCCCTTCCAACGCAAAGCATTCTAAGATTCTTTGAGAATTTCTTAGCTTGGTTTTACTCTTGTTGGAGACCACATGCTCTACTTAACTAATAGAAATCAGGTGTGCTTCCCTCACCTCTGTGTTTTGGGGGTATTGGCAGCTGCTTAGTTATTTTCTGAATATTTAACTTATACATCCTGAACAATATAAATATAGTTACTTTCCTTAAAAGGTAGAAAAAAAGAATGAATTTTGAAATGGGAATATATTTATATTGTTGTTTTTATAACAAGCCAGTGAGTACAGCTGTACATAGAAATATGCAAACATTCCCAGCTGTTATGATGCAAGTGAAATATTCCAAGTTTGTCTTTTTCTTTGAAGGCATCTTTCCGTGGATTTATTCAGAGGCAGAAATTCCTTCGGTGCAAGTTTTCTGCTGTGTTAATACAGCAGCACTACAGAGCCCATCGGATGCGAAATATTGATCAACACAGATTCCATCAAATGAAAAGAGCTGCCATTACCATTCAGGTAATCATAAAAGTGCCTTTTATTGAGTGTTTGTTTGGGTTTTTTAATCTCTCTTGTATTTGTTTCACGATATAGTTATTTTTGCAGATTAATATTAAAGAGTGGCATTTGTGGTATTTTTCTGAATGTGTTTCATTTGCTTTTGAAAACATCATCTAGTTGGGAGAAATTAAATATTTGTAGTACTTTAGAGATAGAAATCCTAAAAGTTGTTCCTGTTCATGTGATATTTTTCCTTTTAGTTTTGTTCATTCCATTAAAAGTTCTGATTTATTTCTGTTTTATTTTTATTTCTCTAATAGGCAGCATACAGACGATATAAAGCCAGGCAGTGGGTTAGCGAAATGAGAGCAGCACAAGTCATCCAAGCCTGGTTCCGAGGTTACAAGGCACGAAAGGAATACGTGGCTGTGCTCAGAGCTGCCCTTGTTATTCAGAGTCACTTCAGAACCCGACAGCTGCGGACTCGGTAAATCCGAATCGGAGAGAAATCACTCTACTTTTCAAAGCTTTTATTATATAATTATTCAGTGCTGCACTGCACTCTTTAGGTTCTCAGGCTCTGCCCCTGCAGCATCCATGTGAAATGCATGAGTATAACCCTGTTGGTGCAGGTGGGGTTTTTCTTTTGCACAAGATTTTCATTACATTCAATTGTTTTTCTGCAATGGAAGCTCCTTCACAAATTTAAATTTTGCTTATTGGGCTCTAGAAAGAGTAGGCCTTGATCTTTTTTTCACTTCTCTGTTTTTTGCAAGAAAAGTGTTCTGGATATTGTTAAAATTCTAGTGTACAACTCGTAGGTTGAAAAGCTATTTCATTTTAATCCACAATGGAATAGTTACACTGGTTTATGTTTATTTTGCTATGAGATCAGCCTGGTAGTTCACCTAATGAACTGTGTCCATGCCAGTAGCAGTAGAGGATGCTGTTCGGGGATACAAGGTCCTCCCTCAGCATCCCTGCTCTTTAAACATCCTTGCCTGTTCCTGTTATTATCCTTTTATGGACCTGTTGTATGTCAGTCTGTCCAATGCCTTTCAAACTGCTGTGTGCCTCCCCAGCCTCCTTTGGCAGCAAGTTAGGGCAATACCTGCTATGGAAAAACAGGAAGCATCTTCTGTTTAAAATCAGTCCTTCTGCCAACACTGCTGGCTAGTCCCATTTTCTAGTGTTCCAAGACCTGGTTGATAACAGCTCTGCTTTTCCAATATCTATCAAAATGATTTCATAAACCATCACTGTTTTCTTACTTAAAAATGCATTTCTGTGGTAGGTTTTTGAAAATGAGGTCCTGTGCACTTACCATCCAAAGAGCCTGGAGAGCGACCCGCACTGCGCGAATGGCTCGGCTGCACTTTCTGGCAATGAAGGGTGCTGCAGTTAAGATTCAGTTGGCATACAGGCAGCACAGGGCTAGGAGACTTCTAAGAAAGGTATGTTTTCACTTGCACTCTAATATGCCATGGTTATTTTAAAAAATTTTAATATATTTGAGTGATTTTTGTCATCAATGTGCAGAAGCATAGAAAAGGTGGGACCAGAGAGAAGATTGTTCAAATCAAAGCTCTTCAATGTTCACCATATTAAAGGTCTGGTTTTGCTCTAAGTAACAGGGTTGATTCTTGGTTTTGAACAGTTCCAATTGTTAAATTACCCCTCTATATACTAATAGCAAAATGAAATGCCAAATTTTCTGCTGGCTTTACTGCTTGCGAAAGATTAGGCCCACATTTTGATCCCATTTAGGTAAGTGAAAAGACCTTCCAAACTGTGAAAGTCCATTTTATATAAACTGGTACTGTTTGAGTTTACTTGTATTTCTCCTTCCATTTTTGTGCTTATGATGGAAAAAAACACCTAGAACTAAAAATAAATGTGTATTGATCCTAACATGAGTGAACAAAAGTTTAATTATCGATTCATTCTTTAAAATCTTTTTCAGAAGCACCAGGCTGCATGTCTGATCCAAAACACATATAGAGCTTTCAAGGCAAGAAGGAAATTTGTTCAACAAAAAGCTGCTGCTGTAATTATCCAGAAACATCTGCGGGCTTGGCAGGAAGGCAGGCTTCAATTTAAGAAATACAATGAGACTAGAAGAGCTGTCATTAAACTGCAAGCACTTATCCGGGGTTATTTAGTCAGGAAAAAGGTTGGTGTAATTCAAATTAAAACTATGCTTTGGATGTAAAGTATCTCTAGAGCTGTTTTACCATTAATTTTGACTGGCAAGGAGAGGAAAAGTTGATTTCTCGGTGTTGAAATCACGCTCTTGTTGTCCACTTTGAGTATTGGGCAGGTCAGAATAGATCAAACACAGTCTGAGCCTTTTCTTACAGTCCTTTAGAACTAAAGTAGGTTTTCACTGTTGGATGTTGTTTTAGCTTCTGAGATCTTTGTGGCTTACTTAAACTGATACTTCTGCACACACAGGCTTACAAGGAAATTGTTCTCTGCTAGGTATTGGTGTTGTTGCTTACAATCACTTCTCTGTGTTATCATTTAGAGACCTGCAGAGAGGTAGCTTCCTTAATTCTGAGGTGATTTTCCAGTATCTAGTAGTATATTTCTCTGTACTTTCTTCTTTGTGTGGACATCCAGCTACCTCTGAGTATGAAAATTAATGATGTTCCTTGTTTTGTTTTCCTTCTACAGATTTCAGAACAGAAACAAAAGAAGAGACTTCTTTATTTTGCAGCAGCTGCATATCATCATATCTCTGCAATTAGAATTCAAAGGGCCTACAGGATTCACCTCACCTTAAAACTTGCACAAACCCAGATCTCATCTGTTCTTATAATACAGGTTGGTCTGATCAAGGCTGAATGATTTGTTTAACAGTCTAATTTGTTTTCTGTGAGCTAAGACAATGTAGTTCCTTCACAAATGAAAATAAAGCTAAATTTTGAATTCTGTGATTTATTAAACAATGCTGCTTATACACAGCTAAGAAAGCTTTGGTGGCTTAAGCATTTTAAAGCTGAGGACGGATGGAAAGTTTGTTTCCTTCAGACCCTCAAGCTTGCTAAAGGAATCTGAGTGCTGTCTTAGCCTATTTCTTTATATTCTACTGGAGGTAGAAAAGATCAGACACAACAACCTGTAAGGTTTGTGAAATGTAGAACATCTCCTTACATGAACAATCCCTTGGGATAATGTGATTTATTTGGTTGGATGCTTCTGATCTGCCAGTGGTACCAGAGCCTGTGCAGGTTGCAGCATTTTAATATAGCCAGGTTTTACTCATCTAAAAACAAGATCAAAAATCAGGTCTGTATCGCAGCACTACCAAATTGTAAAAATTATTTTCGGGTCTCCAAACTGACCATGAGCTTAGTTCCAGTATGGGAGGTCAGCACTGGGTAAATGGAGAGGCTGAAATGGGAGCCCTGAAATAGCTGTTCTCTGTCAAGATGTCATAGCAAACTTTGCCCTACTATTTCTCCTTATGTACAAATTGTTATTTCTCCCCAGAAGTTAGATTTTCCCTTTAAGGCAAGAGAGAATGGATGGAAAAGGGCTTTTTTGCTCTGATTTGGCACACAGAACCCTGTGTCTCCTCTTGGTTTATAGAGGGGAAGAAGCAGAGCTGGGAAATGAGAAAAGTGGGGTGGTGGTTCTTAAAAGCCAGCCAAGAGAAATAGAACTCCTAGGACATAGTAATGCTGGACACAAGTATGAACTGGGAGAGTTACATATTTTATCTTTTGGTCAGACAGTTGGTCTGGATGATCATTGTGGGTCTCTTCCAGCTGAAAACTATTCTATCTATCCCCTCCTCTCCTCAGAATGCTTCCCTAGTGGCTCCTAGTTAAGATTTCATTCTGCAGTCTTGCATTTCAGCTACCCAAGGCCAGTGAGAGTCATGGAGATTATATATGACTGATGATGTTTTATAGTGCCTGTACCTGTCAAAGATCACGTTAAAACACTCAGTTTTTATCAGTGCTCTTTTAGGGTGGGAAAAGGGAATTTAGGGGAAGAGTTTTAAATAAACAGAAAGTTCTTTCATTTTAAACAGAGATGGTTCCGAGCAAAAATGCAACGAAAGAGATTTTTAAGAGATTATCAAAGACTCATTGGACTACAGCGTGTGGTTCGAGGCTGGCTGAGTCACAGGAACAAGGCGGCAGCCCTAATCCAGAGAAACGTGCGCAGCTTCCTCGCCTGCAGACGCAGAAGAAAATTTGCAGTGGGGATAATTAAATTTCAGGTAAATACCTTTTGTAAGAAAATGTTTGGATTGTTTGTTTATTTTTATTATCTTTATTCTTTTCTCATGGGGTTTTGGGGAAAGGAAAGATGTTTCCTTTGGTTGATGAATTTACCAGTGAAATTGCAAGCTGAGTCAGCTTTGGTTTAGCCATGGAAGCTGAAGGCAAACAGATAATGGAGGGATATTAAGCAGATACTGCTTCAGGTGACTCAGGTGGGAGTGTGTGTGGGCTGTACAGGCATGGATTTTCTTTTGCCTTTTGTCTTGAAAGTCCAGCATAGGAAAGAATAACACTGAGTGTCAATGACTTAAAATTGAATACCCAAGGTCATTCAATACTTTGCAGGCTTGTGTAAAACTGATTTGGAATGGTGATGTAAGTTCTCTTGTCTTGTCTCTCCTTTACAACTTTTTCTCTTTGTGGAATTCCTTTCCTGTAGGCATTGTGGAGAGGATATTCTTGGAGAAAGATGACTGACACAGCAAAAACCAGAGCTTTAAGACGCAGTTTAGAAAAGGCCAATGAAAAGAGCAGAGAAGAAAACAAACTGGGCAACAGAACTGCAATTGCAATTGAACACCTTCTAAAATATAAACATCTCTCCTACATTCTTGCAGCACTAAAGCATCTTGGTAAGTATTTTGTTTTATTATAACTGATGGATTTTCAGAATGATAAAAACTGAATTTTTCCAGCTGAGAAGAGTTCGTAATGATATTTAGACTTTCTCCATGACTGTAAAATGTGAACATTAGAGGGTAGAATGGAGGGTTTTCCAGACTAAAAACACTTTATTGATTTAAGAACAATATTTAAATGGTTATGTAGAGAAAATCCTGTATGATTGCTCTAATTTCCTGTCAGTCCTAGTAATGCTATACCTTACATAAGTTTACTATCGTTTTTACTATCAGTAGATGTTCTCTGTGATTGTTTTTGTCTGCTTAATTTTTAGTCTGAAATATTAAAACTATTGCTTTAGAAACGTTTAAATCAATAATTGCAGTTTTTGCTTTGCGCTTCTACTTAAAAATAGAGAATATCCTATTTGCAATTATTTTGCTTGAACTTCAGAGTTTTCTTTGCTCTATTTATTTTTCTTTAATTGTTTTAGAGGTGGCGACCAGGCTGTCCCCACTGTGCTGTGAAAATATGGCCCAGAGCAGAGCAATCTTCAGTATTTTCGTTCTGATTCGAAGTTGCAACCGGAGTGTTCCATGCATGGACGTGATCAGATACTCAGTTCAGGTTCTACTCAATGTTTCAAAGGTAAACTGACTATTTTCTTTTGCAGGTTTATAAGCAGTAGGCTACTTGATTGTAGTACTTGTTTATCCACAAAATTTCTGGATAAATCTGGAACAACAAAAGTTGTAGTTTTGAATTAAAACAGTTCATGATCTTTCACTGTTATTTTGAAACCAGTTATTTATTTACCTTGTAATAGTTATGAGGGGGTTTTTTTGCAAAAAAAAATTATTTCATGGCCTTAAGGCATTGCAAGGTATCACAAGTATTTTTAAATTTTTCTGAACTTATTCTAATTTATTTCTTTATTTTAAATATAAAATCAGACTCTATGGGTTTCCACACAAGGGGGGAAGCACAGAAAGTACCTTTTTATAAAATATCTGTTACAGTTGTGTAAATACAGAAGCAATTTTGATTACTTGGTTACTACTTCAGCTACAAATTTATTCTAGGGGAGAATATGGGCTTTTCTTTTTCCTCTAACCTCTAAATATTAGCCTCTAAAATAAAAATATTTTACAGATCTGTCTATATAAACTGTCTCTTCCTTTTTTAACAGTATGAAAGAACTACTCGAGCAGTTTATGAAGCAGAAAATTCTATAGATACTTTACTAGACCTACTGCAAATGTACAGAGGCAAAGCTGGGGACAAAGTTTCAGAGAAAGGAGGAAGCATTTTCACTAAGACCTGCTGTTTGCTGGCCATCCTTTCAAAGGACTCAAGAAGAGCTTTGGTAAGTCCTAAATGTTTTGGGTTTAATAATTTAATTTAAAATACTTTTCTGGAATGTTTTGGTGGTATTTGTATTTTTTTTTCACTCCCTCTCTACCATACCTGTTATGGCTGTAATATTAATTATGCCTAAACTCTGGTTTAAAAAATATGCGTTTCCAAGATGGTGAACACACTCACATTTTCTCGATTTAAGCTGCTTTTGAATTTGCAGTATTGACTGTCTGCTGTTCCCACCTTTCCTCAGGAAATCCGAGGCATGCCAAGAACTGTTTCTTGCATCCAGAGCCTCTATAAACTCACAGCTCGGAAGCACAGGATGGATGCAGAGAGAACTCTCATGAAGCAGAAAACAAACACTGCCTTAGGTGGGAGTTCCTCTGTTCCAGTAACTCCTCTAAGAATAAAAACAGTTTCAAGGTAAGTACTTAAAAATCAGTCTTCTATTTCTGCTGTGACATTGAGATATTTTAATGCAAGGCACTAATCTTTTCACAGGATTAAACCAGACTGGGTCTTGAGGAAAGATAACATGCAAGAAGTTGTGGACCCTCTGCAAGCAATTGTGATGGTGATGGACACACTTGGTATTGCCTGCTACTGAAATGTAAATGATGTATAGGAAGATGTATTTGTACAGTGTGTATGTAGTAGATGGATAAATGATTTGGAAAAAAAGCTAATAAGTGTTAAACTACCCTTGGAAATGTTTTTTTCTGGATTACAATTAACATTTTGGTAACTTTTTATTGTATACAGTTTTGAAGCCCTGTTTTGTACTACTGCCAAAAACAATTGTACAATAAAATCAATTCACTGGATTTTACTGGAAATTTCACTGATGCAGTAATGTATTGTTGTCACACAACTGTAAATATTACAAATAGCATGGGATTCTTCACTCTGATTAGATATTGTAGAATTCTATTAAAAGCAGTTGTTTAGCGGGGCCAGTAATGTTGTCTGATCTAGGGAGGTGTAAACAGGGAGGCTTAAGCTGTGGATTTCAAAATTGGCTGGTTTTGGGGAGCTTGAGTCTACTTTCTAGGAATGTCTTGAGAGATCATGTATGACAGCAAGAAAAAAAAATATAATTCCTCTGTTTTGTAAGCATTTCAAGATAGTGATGGAACAATAGGATGTTGTAAGGGTGAATTTAGAAATTCTGACCTGACCTTTTAAGGGAGGTGATCTGTGAGTTTCTTCCTGTCAAGTGAGCAATACACACAAGCATGCATCTCCTCTGGCTGAATAGTTTGTGTTCATCACGGCATCCCTTTTCATTCTGTTCTCTTCTGCATTCTCAGAATTGTGTTTTCTTAGAGAAAGGCCACGAAAATGCAAACTGTAAAGTTCTACCCTCCCACTCCCAAAGTTAAGCATTATACCGCTAATGATGCTAAATCAGCTGGTAGCCATTAGTCAGTCAGGTGACTGTAAATGAGGTTCATGAGATTTTTTGATTTTGTTTAAAAAAATATTTGGAAGAGGCTTGCTGTGTTCAACACAACTCAGACAGATAATAACAGTGGCTATGTTGTCCATGTAAGAAACTCCAAAATCAGGAATATCTGTAGAATGCAGCTGACTGGTTTACTCTGGGGGTAGGCTGGAGGATGGGGGAATTCTCTGATTTCAGCCAAGGTAAATAATCTGATAACAGAATGCCCTTTAAACCTGGCACTCAGGAGGTTGTGAGGGGAGCAGTGATCAGCAAGTTTAAAGTGTTCCATAAGCTTGTTGCCTGATTTCACTGTAAAATGATAAATTACAGATGGCAAAGTGTGTCAAGTGGAAGTAGAGTCCTGCCAGTCTGTGCTAAGGTATTTGGAGAACTAAAATGAAAATAGTTTTTCCAGTGAATCAACTTGTTACAAAATACCATAGACATTAAGGCATTTGTTGAATACCTTTGAAAATTCAGTTAATTATTTACAAAAGTAATACTTAGGGAGTTTTCACAGGTGGTGGGAACTGTAGATGGAGACAGTAATGAAGATGAGATTTAAAAGCTGTTTTTTCTTCCTAGTTACGGTGTGTTCAGGGAAACTCTTTGCAGAAGGTAAATACACCGAATTCTTTTGTACATTGAATCTAGAATATGCAGTCTTGGTAACTTAAGGGCAAAGTCTTTCATCTCTTTGAGTAAACACTGCTTTCTAAATTCACATACAGTTCTGTTGTGACATGGCTAATGATCACGATTCAGCCGTAACTGATTCCTGTCTAAGTCTCAAAGCTGTAATATTGAAATGTTCCGACTTTAGTTCAGAAGAAATTTCTTTTGAAATGTCTTTGAGCTGTTTTGATGCACTTACAGAAATGGAATTTTGTACTATTAAAACTTTTTATATATTGAAGTGTCTTGGGGATTGAAATGTTTTGTTTGTTACAAAGCAAAGCAGTGGGAGTTAAATGGAACCTGCAGAAGGTAATCTGGGGGGGGTCCTGCATTTTCTATCCCTATTTTCAGCGTTGATTTCTTCTGTTTGGTGTTTTGGGTTTTTTTGTTCGGTTGGTTGGTTTTGTTATTTTGAAGTTATTTAAGTAACTTAATGTCATATTCAGCTCTACTCTTTTTAAAGGTCTTCTCCTATAACTGGAGGGTTCTGTTGGTTTTTTTCAATTGCCATTCTGATTGTTTTTTCCTTAATCTCCATTTCTTCTTTCTTTTCTGTTGACTGTTTTTAAATTCCCTTTCTTAAGCCTAACTCATATCCTGCCTCCTGGCAGTTTGTCCTACTTTTCTGGTAACACTTTCTGAATTGAGGAGCTGAGGCACAGCTAATCCTGACACTTGGCACTGAATTTTACAGTAGGCATTGGCGTGCTTGTGCAGCAAAGGGTGCTCATGCTTCTGGGCAAAATAGAGTAAAATAAAGGTGTCCTGCATCAATTTTGGCCAGTTCACATTAGGAGGTTTTATTCTACAGCTGATATTCTTGTGAACCCTAAGAGCAAAAGCTGATAAAACTGTAGTATGTCTTCATTTCAGCAGGTCTTAAAAGGCCCTTCATGCTTGTAAGTATTCAGAATTTTGTTCTTGTTTGAAAGCCTGAAACAGTCAAGCTGGTATTAAATAAATTAACGCAGAAACATTTGTATCTGGGCTGAAATTTTAGTGGGAAATATATTTATCTTTTTGCAGATACACCTTGTGATTTGCCACATATAGAAAATGGAAACATTGGCCAGTACTATTACAGTTTCAAAAGTTACTATTTCCCTATGCAAAAAGGAAAAAAACTCTCCTATTCTTGTATGGTTGGTTACACGACTGAAACTGGCACTCAAGATGGAAGAATAACTTGTACGGCAAAAGGATGGTCTCCAGTGCCACGATGCTACAGTGAGTTAACTTTATTCATCTCCTCATTGCTTCCAGCAGGAACATTTCCTAGCTGGTTTTCCTGGGACATACAGGAAAAGAAGCTGCATAACAGAAGGGATAAAATGTACAGGGTGCAATCAATTATTTATATCGAGACCACATAGGTTTATATATGGAATATTTTTACAATAATACATATTTTATGGGCTCTTAACCATTTATGTTTTTTGTAAGAACATAAGAAAGTTGCCCAGTTTTCTTAGTCTGGGAAAACTGTTAGTTTTCCCTTAGATATATATCTTCTCCAGTCTCCTTAGCTCTAGATTCCTTGGCTGTATTTCATGTTGTTTTACTGGTGGCTTGATGTATTTTTTGATGATTGGAGCAGAGTTTCTTCAATAGGTCAAGAAAATAAGATTAGATCAGTATAGCTACAAACCCCTTCTTTTGTTACCTGGAGAACAAGTTATTTCATTCTTTCTTTCTAACCAAGCTGTCTTCTTTCCTTCAGGAAAATGCAACAAGCCTCTTTTGGAAAATGGCTCTTTTTCCAGTACAGAAACGGACTTCAAAATCCATGAGAAATTGCAATATAAATGTAATCCAGGCTACCACACCCCGAGTGGTGGCACTGAAGACACAGTGCAGTGTCAGCCACAAGGGTGGTCCTTCCAGCCAAGCTGTACTAAAAAACTTGGTAGGATTCTGTATTTTTCTCCTTTTTAAGCCATTGCAGATGTATTTAATTTCACTGGCCTTGCTGTACCTGTAGGGCCAAGCTGCCTGTGACAGGCTGGCATTTAAGTACTCCTAAAGCAGATTCTCAGCTGTTCCTCTGGGGAAGAACTTGTCAGGTTTCAGGTAATGCTGGTTTTGTGCATTTGAATAGATGCACTTACATGTAAAATGAATCAGTAGAGATGAAATCACACTCTTTCAAATAAATCCATTGCCATACAGACTTTCGGTTCCAAATGACAAGCAGAAAACTTGTGCCAACAACTGCATTTGTAATTATTCATTATTTACCAAGGTTTTGCCTGTGATATGACAACTTTTAAGGTGTATTTAAGGAAAAGTTTGGAGTACTCACAACTAAAAGAGTCATTAACATCATGCCTGTGCTTTATTTCTTTGAGAGTCGTGTCAGGTGCCCAAGTTACGCCACGGCAGCTACTCCAGGGCCCTGCAGGAGGTGCAGCTGAACGGGACACTGCAGTACCGGTGTGAGGAGGGATATCGCACGGCGGCAGGGAACGCCTCGGAGGCAGCGCTGTGCCTCGCTCACGGCTGGGCCCTCACCCCCAGCTGCACCAGTACGTCATTCTCTCTGAAAACTGATTTATTTGATGCCTTAGGTTTTAACTTTTATATTTTTCAAATTCTGCATTCCCAGTGTGTAACTCTGCAGTGTCCTGTAGCCTGTGAGCTGCTGCTCTCTCATGCTGAGACAGACAGAACAAAGCCTCTCCAGGCTGCTCTCCAAGGACACCCAGCCCGGCCTAGGCCCAAAATGTGTAACCCAGCATCTTGAGAAGGGGGGCAAGCTGAGGGGAAATTACATCATTAGCTAAAGTTTAATTGGTGAAATTGGGTTGATATGCAAATGGACCAAACCTATAAAAGTGTGAAGAACTTGTGACTCGGGGTCCATCTTGGGTGTAGCCTTTGGCCTGCCCAGGGTGTGCCTCTGAAGGCCTTTCTAATAAATATCCACCTTTATTGCCTTACTCCTGTCTGGTCTCTGTTTCTAGGTTGGCCTCTTTTAGGCATCATATTCTACACACAAACATCAGCAAAGAGGCTTCTTTCATCAGCTGGTGGGGGGAGCCTTCCTCAATTGGTTTTCACTGCTGTGTTTTCTTCCCAGGAGTAACCTGCTCCTCTTTGAGTGAAGTTGCTCATGGAGGTTTCCATCCTGTGAAGAAAAGCTATGAAGAAGGAGATGTAGTTCACTTTTTCTGTGACAAGCATTATTCTGTCACCGGATTTGACTTAATTCAGTGTTATGCTTTCGGGTGGTATCCAGACCCTCCAGTGTGTGAAGGTACCCTGTTTTTATAGTTTTACTATGTCAAATTCGTAGAGAAAAGCTCGCACCATCTTTCAAGAAACGCTTTATGAATATAAAATAAAAATACAGGGTTTGTACCAGTTTGTAGCATAAATCTGAATCAAGTGTGAGCCAAGATAGCAGGGAGGAAGGCAATGGTAATTGGAACTACGTTTCAGAGAACTCTAACAACAGAGCAGATACCGTCTCTTACCGTTTCTCTGTTATATCCTGGAGAAGCAGGAATCAACAGTTACAGGGAATTGTTCAGACCCTGAAGCTCAGTAAACTGTGTTCAGAATACATGGAGGTTTAACCAGGCCTGTTTAATCCTGCCTTGTGGGGCAGGGATGTACTTCTTGGCAAGCATTAAAAATAAAACATGTAACAAGGTCCTCCTTAGCTTGTGGTACTTTTCAGGGTCGTACAGCCTCCCCAAACTTTACTTGTTTTGAACAGAATTAATTAAAAGGTTGTCCCGAGGACAGAAACACACCTTTAGCAATTGCTATCACTTCCCCAGTCATTGGGAGATAATGGAGAGTCTCAGTTAAGAAAGTTCCAAAAGAATGAAAGGTGAAGCAGTTGAGATAGAGAACAGAGCAGAAGGCAGCACAAACCAACCTTCAGCACAGCTTAGACTCCAGCCCTGTGTTTATTCTCTTGACACAGCAGGAACTTTTCTTGAGCGAGTGCAGAGAAGGTGGAGATGCTCAGGAGGATGAAAACAAGGCCTAAATCTACTTTTGAGGATACAGTAATCACAAACTTAATTTGGAGATAGGAAATGGGCTATGATTATTGCTCCTTCTGTAGCATTAAAATTAATACATAATCTGCTTTAAATATTATATGAATGGAGGGGTATGGGAAATCTCTATTTCCTGGAGTCCTTTAAAGAAGATTTTATTAAGTCTCTGTGGAGAAATTACAAATTTGTTTATAGCAGTACAATGACATAGTATTTCTATTTTTATACTTGTTGAATGAAAAATCACTTGTTTGTTCAGATTTGCCATTCTATTAAGAAAATTGAGAAAATTTTATTAAGATGTTACTCTGGATTAGCCAAAAAAGCCTTTTGAGTGATAGGCTTGCATTGTGTATGGTGAGCTTAATTGTGTACGGTGAATTTTTTTTGCTCAGTCTTTTTGGTACGAGACAAAACAATATGCAATTTTTTATTTTCAGATGTAAAAAATAAATGTCCTCCACCACCACTCCCTCATGGCCATATCAGCACAGCCAGAAGAACGTATCATAGTGGAGACAAAGTTCGTGTGCAGTGTACCTTGGGAAGAAGACGATCTGAGGAAATCCAGTGTGAAGGAGGAAAATGGACATCACCCTCTATCTGTATTGGTTAGTACTTCTGTGAAGGCTGCCAGCTGAACTGAAATGATTCTTCAAACCTTGCCTTGATTTTCTGGAGACCTTTCGTTTCTATATCTGCAAAACTGTTTGCCTTCCTCTGTTGAAAGGCTTGAGAGGCAAAGTGCTGCATATTTTGCAGGCAATCCGTGGTTCCCAGATTAAAAAGAAGGATGAGCTAGGTGAATTTAGCTGCCACCTGTGACATCTTCCCTCGAAAACTGGGATTATTACATTTTACAGTGCAGCATGTCTCTCTGTTGTAGTATTTTCAAATGAGCTGTTTCTGAGAAAACTGGTTCTGAACCTCTGCTATGGTTACAGGAACTGTGGATAAAGAGGAATCTGACGCACCACCACCACTTGAGGCAGATGCAGAAATAAAGGCAAGGCAAACACATCACAATGAAGATATGAGTAGGTGAACATTGCTCTTCTATTTAAAAGGGACTCTCCAATCCAATTATAGGCATTTTATGACTACTTTTATTCTTTTGCTATAGGACAGTTCCTTATTCCTGAAAGTGCTTGCATGTGCTATAGATGTCAATGTAGCCAATTAATGAAAGACCATTGTTGCTTATTTCTAAATTTCACCAATAAGCCTGCTCTCTATTTGTCATTTTATTTCCTGCAGAGCATTTACTTTCAGTCATTTTGTACCCTTTAATATTATTTGAACATGCAAATTCATGTATTTTGTTGTTCCTTTGATTAATAGTTCCAGTGCGGTTTCTTTTGTTTATTTTGAACCACACATGGCTGAAACATTTCAAGTAACAAATAAGATGGTCTTGTCACATAAAAAGTACTAATCTGTGTTGAGTGTAGACCAGCAAGAGTCAAAAGTAGACATAGATGTAAAGTGTAGAGGGAAATAAAATGCATGTCTGCAATTCAGTAAGGCAAGTGTAGAGTTTCTGAAAATGAAATTTGGAAAAGGAATTAGATTGGTTTAGATTTTATTTTTATGTAATTTTTTTTGCTCAGTCTATTGGTCTAATACTTTCACCAGTGTTGACATTATTGTAATCTAATCAAAGATCTAATTGTCTGTTTCTCTATCTCATATCAGAAATGCAGCAAGACTGTGCCTCTCCACCTGTGATTAAAAATGGTGGTGCCCTGGGCCCGTTACTGGCAAGTTACAAGAATGGTTCCTCAGTAGAATATGGCTGCCAGCGTTACCACATTTTGGATGGGCCCAGTTCTGTTTACTGTGACCACGGGAACTGGACAGAACAACCAAGCTGCTTGGGTGAGTCCTGGGAGGCAAAGCGAGTTTTGTCATATGTAATATAGAAAGGGAAAATTGGAAAGAACCTCTGAATAATCTTTTCTTTACCATCTTTTCTCCTTTATTGGAGTTAATAAAGATTCCAGAAATACAAGGATGAACCAAAATTAAATTATTAGCAGGACTCTCCTGCTGGGTGTCCTCTGGCCTGTTCTTAGAACTACCCAATTAAAAAGATTCTTCTGTTTCCTGAGCGAGCTGTTCTAGGATGTAGCTGTCCCTGCTTCCTGGGGGGATTCTCCAATTTCATTCCTCCATATTGTCCATTCAGTTAATTTCTTCCTGTCTTTCAATAGATGATTGAAAGGAATGGTGTGGCTGTTCCCAAAATAGATTTTAGATACAATTAACAAAGAATTAGCAAGGACTTCTTGGACCTTTGTTTTTAAACTTTCAGCCATTTTTTTTAATTATGTGTCTTTATATCTGTTGTTTCATCCTGGCCTGGACTTTTTAACTTTTCTGTGCTGCTCTTATGTATGCTGCTCAAAACAATGTATAGAACTCCCACTAGACAATTACCAATGCTAACAGGAATACAAACAAGAGTTGTTTGTTTATCTTTCCTTCCTTCTTTTAATGAAATAATTCAATTTTACTAACATCCGTTGTTAAATTGGCTCACCTTTAAGTTCTTAATCTACCGTGAAAATGAAAATAAACAACCAATTCAATTCTAATTGCTTACTTCTAAATGAACAAAAGTTACCTCATCTAGACTGAAAGGTCCAGGTCAGCGTTTTTGGATCTGAATACTCAAATTTAACAAATCCGGTGAAATAATGGAATCTCATTTCCTGTGAGCATTATTTGTCTCCTAAGCATCCAAAGAAGCCCATCATCCTTTGCATGCTTTCCGAGATTTCTTTTCAAGGCTCACCTAATCAGAAAGAGCACATGCTGATGTTATCTTCAGAAAAATTCCATGTGAATTTGGTGTTGCACTGCTGTCACCAGACTGCCAACAACTGAGCTCTCCTTGCCTTTCCCTCAGCAAAGCATCAATAAGGGCCTTTATCAGCCAATGATTCTCGTGGAACTTGTAGAAATTTATTTTGTAGGTGACCCTCTCTCAGTCTTTGTTGACATTGAGCAGGGGTTTCAGAAGTTAACGAGGTTAATCATCTAATGGAAGGCTGCACTCCCTGATGTGATGCTGGCACTGGGTTTTAAGAACCCATCCATGTCAGAAAGCATCCATTCCCTTTGCATGTGTTTGGTTTTTGTTGTTACTTCAGACCATTTCTTTCTATTTGCATTTTTTTATGCATCTGTAGTTCTTTGTCTTGCAAGATTCAGAAGCATTTTAGAACTACTGACTCGGGGTTCTCTTTCTTCACTCCTACAAAAGGGAGCTAAGAAATCAGTTTAGTGGCTTTTTATTAAAATACACTTTTATTTCCTAGAACCATGTACTCTTAATGTAACTGATATGGACAGCAACAACATAACATTGAAATGGAGACGGGAAGAATTAATTTTCCTACATGGAGATCTCATAGAGTTTGAATGTAAACAGGGATATGATTTTCTCCAGATTGCCATTCCATCTCCTGGGAGGACACAGTGTGATCATGGCAGACTGAAATATCCAAAATGTGTCATTCAAGGTAAAATAATAATTTTTTTATTGCCTGTTTGATTAATCAACCTTAGACCTATTTAGAAATGATTTGCTTTGCTTTTACTGTGGGTCTGGAGTGTGTTGTAAATAATAAGTGCTTAGGCTTCAACAATACAAACGCACAAGGCAACTCTATTGTTTAATATATCTAAGCATGGAAAAGTGATACACCTTCCTTCGATGGGCAAGGCTGGAGAAAGGAGGGGGAAGCTCTTTTGCAAGCCCAGGAAACTGAAAGCTCTGTAGAAAGAGAGCTGTAAAAAGAAAACCTTCATGTTTATTTAATTTATGATAAAGCTGTCAATTTGTTAGTTTCTTATGCTGAATGTTTCTGGAATGTTTTTATTGTTGTTGCAGCTGCTACAGAAAAATGTGGCTCTCCACCATCTATTGCAAATGGAGCTCTTAGTCTCCCAGCACTGCCCCAGTATGACAGTGGTTCTTCAGTCCAGTATCTTTGCTCTGACTATCATTTTTTGCAAGGCTCTGAGAGAATCTACTGCTCTGAAGGACAGTGGTCTTCACCACCAGTTTGTATAGGTAGGTGTAATACATAAGATAAATAAGCACTTATTTCTCTACAAGATTCGTAGCCTCAAGGAACAGCCTGGAAGTGACGTGTAAGGGCCATCTAGTCCAACCCCCTGCCATGAGCAGGGTTGCTCAGAGCCCCGTCCAGCCTGACCGTGGATGTTCCCAGGAATGGGGCAACCACTGCCTTTCTAGGAAAACTGTTCCAGTGTTTTACCACTCCTCACGGGTGGTAACGTCTTCCTTATGTCTAGGCTGAATCTACCCTCTCTTAGTTTAAAACCATAACCCCTGTCCTATTGTTCCAGGCCCTACTAAAAAGTCTATCTTCATCTTTCTTATAAGCCCCTCTTAGGTTCTGGAAGGGTGCAATGAGGTCTCCCTGCATCCTTCTTTGCTCCAGGCTGAACAACCCCAATTCTCTCTAAAATCAGATACTTAAAATTTATAAATTGAGTATTGTCAGCTAGAACTTTTAGATCTCAATTTTAGTTTCTTCAGTGACAGATGAAAGTTTTAATAGAAGCAAGTTAAGCTCATCTGGTGTTCTTTTTATTTCCTTAACTGTGATATGCCTGCAGTATACTAAGACAACAGGGAATAATTTACAGTTTTAGTGTAGCCTGGTCAAATATTCTGTTCCAAAAAGAATCAATTTATTAGCACTGATCAAGTTTCTCTTTTTTAGAGCCATGTACTTTGTCAAAAACTGAAATGGAGAAAAACAATGTGCTGCTGCAAGCATTCTATGCAGACCAAGTTTACTTTTACCACGGGGATTATGTTGGATTTTACTGTAAACAGAACCATTTTGGAGCAGAATCTGGCACAACTTTATTTCAAGTACAGTGTAAGAGAGGACAGCTGGCATATCCAAGGTGTGTTGAAAGAGGATAACAACTCTGGACTTGAGGAAAGGTATGTACGTGTTATTTCCTAGTAACAGATGAATTAGGGTGGCCTCGTGTTCTCCAGGTCACTCCACTCAGCTGTGGGAAATGAGTGCTGGGTCTGAGCTGGAGGGGGACAGAAGGGAAAGGCCTTTGTGGGATGAAGATGAGCAGTGCAGCACAGGGATGCAATATTGGCATACACATGGAAAAATCTGAAGGAAGGAGTTGTACAGCTTCACAGCACTCATGTCTCCCTTCACAGGTGAGGAACCCCTAAAGGACAAAGCTTGAGGAACAATAGAAAACAGCAAGTATAAAAAAAAAGTTTTGAAGGGATCTGTAAAACTACTTCAAACCTAAAAGTAAACAAATTTACTGAGTAGTTAATTATTATTCTTAAAACTATTTTAAGAATATTAAAATCCAAGTACTTTATATGATACCCTATGACACTTAAATATCGGTATTCTTAAGGTTCTGCCTGTGAACATGTGTGACTACAGCTATGAAGAAAATCCAGGAATATACAACATTTGCCTTGCATCCATTTTCATCTGTTTTAATAAAAAAGCCGATCTAAGGGTGTCCTGTCTTTTATGTCTAAACTCATCTGTCTGTGAAATCATAGCATGTATGGTGCTATGTATGGGTTTCCAAGGCTTTTGCAAGACTTACATGAATGAATAAAATGGAAAAAGAAATGAAAGCATTCAGGAATAAACAAATTCTGCTTATTTGATCAAATCCCAGTCAACCACTAGGTGGAAAAAAGGGTTGATAGAAACTGGGTGAAATGGAGCAAAAGGGATTAAAAGGCCTTTGCTGGAACAGCTGTTGGAAGTATAATTCATTTACCCCACTCACTTCCTCTGGATGTACATGCAACACTGGCTGTGTGGCTGTGAGCACAGGACCAGATCAGGGGGATTGCAGACATGAAGGCAGCATCTTGCTGATGGACTTTGAGGCAAATAATGCATCAAATACTCAAGCTTCATGTGGGGCTGCTGCCACTAAATCACCAACCTGGTTTAGTGACATGCCACATTTTCTTATTCTTTGTTTTAATCCTAGTGGAGGAACAGAATACTTGCTGTCCCTTGCAAGTGCCACTCTGAGCTTCAGTTTTTCTAACATAATCCATACATGCCACATCAATGCCATGGCTGGCTCACCTTGAAGCCTGCCTTTGCCTCAATCCCCTGTACACTGTTACCTTTCTGCTTCAGAGATCTCTGTGAAGTCTCATACTAGATAAGCCAGTCCAGGTGGATGTGTTGTTCCTCCTAGAGATGAGAATTGATTAATCTTGTGCTTGCAGGATCCTGTGCTTCAAGACCTATAAGCTTTTCTGGACTCCTGTGACTCCCAGGCAATCCCATCTACTCTTTTCCTAAATAAGTCAAATTCTGCTCTCGTAAGGTACATGATTTGTACTCTGGTACTTGCTTTTCTCTCTCCCTTCTGAATCATGAACTGCATTAGGACATAGTTACCACAGCCAGGCTGCCCCTGCTTTCCACAGGCACTTCCTCCTTGTTTGTGAAGGGCAGATGGGGCTGGGGGTGGCACAAACTAGCCCATCCAGGACCTGGACCAGGAAGTAGTTCCCACCTCCACCTAGAAACTCCAGTTATTTGCACCCCAACATCTTGCTCTTATAGGAAAAATCTGGCTCAAGTCCTCCAGAAGAACTGGTTCTCGCTAGAGCCATCCTTGAGTTGTTCAAAGGAGACTCCACTTACTTGCTCTTTCTGCTCAGGCACTCAGGACACTCACCCGAGGCTCATTTCCAAACAAGTGGAAGAAGGTAGGAATAGACAAGGCCAAACATGCTCTGTGTGCTGATAATCAAATTAGCTGTCAGTTTTAATTCTCATCTCAGTATGCCACCAAAGCCAGCCTGTTTTCAGGACACAATTGTTAATAAAATAACAGTGAGATCAGTATAGGATGGATAAAATGGAAGCACTACCCTTTGGCTGGATAAAATGTGAATACATTTACAAAACTAGATCTAATGTGGATAATATGCAAATACAATAATCCAATAATAAAAACAATAACAAATTCCAAGAGACAACATAGGCTAAGCTGCAACCAAAGCACAGCAAAATGGGAAACACCACAAAAAGTTGAGCTCAAATCACTGGGTTGGTTGAGGGCGCTTTCATTTCCACAGCTGGGCTCCCTCATTTCCATCTACCCCTGCCACCATCCTATGTAAAGAGAAAAAAAGGGGAAAAGGCATGAATACCAATCCTGACACACCACAGGAACTCCTCAGAGCAGTGGGCAGGCCATTTCAGCAGAACTGCCTCCTACAACCCCTGCCCCGTGGCTTTGGCAGCGAACACTTACCTCCGCACTCAGGATATGCAATCACTCCGTTCAGGCACTGCGCTCTGAATTTCTCTGTGTGGGAAACTGGTCGGTACCCGTGCTTGCACTCAAAGACAACAGGGTCCCCCGACTGATAGGAATGGCGCCACTGGCTGGCTGACTGCAACTGAACATTCTTCCTTTCCATAGTGCTCCTATCCAGGGCACAGTTCCCTGCAAAAAAGTACTTCTGTTATTTGCCTGTAGATCTCACACTGGACAACTGATGCTCATTTGGCACCCCCTGAGTGCCCCGAGTGCCCTTTCCCCAGCAGTCTCTGCAGCTCAGGTGTGCTGGGCCATGACTTCTTGGGGGCACTGTCCCTCCGTGCCTGCAGCTTCCAGGAGGCTCCCCCACCCTGGCTCCTCCCAGGTGCTCCCTGAGGAAAGGCAAAGGCTCTCTGCTTCCCTTCAGCACTAAAAATGCAACGACAGAGCAGCTAAGCTGAAGAGGGGATTACTTACTTCCCAGTGTGCATCGTGGGTATTCCAATGTCCCCTCCACACACTGTACTCTGAGGTTGGGACTATCTGGGTCTTTCAAATATCCCGATTTACACTGGAATTCAATATAGTCACCCGATGTGGAATACAGCTTGTTTTTTGCAACCCATTTCAGCTCAATATTGTTTCTGTCCATATCTTCTTCTGATGCTGTACAAGCCACTTGAAAAAGTCAAGAGAAGAATGTCAGCACTTCATACAGCCACACCACAGGTAACTGTTTTGCCCCTAGGGCCGACAGAAGTTCTTCACATCAAAAAATGCTTCCAAGTATTTGCTCTGACCCTCTGTTACTTGCAACGGAAAAGACATTCACATCCAAGCTAAAGGGCAAAAAAAGCCCTGGAGAAGCCTTGTCACACTGACAGTCACACAGGGCAAGAAGGAAGCACAGGTGGGGAAGACACCAGGCAGCAAAGAACTTCCCCATCTATTTTTTGAGAGCCCTCCTGCCCTTCTGCTCAGTACTTCTCTAAATTGGTTTTCTCATGACAGAGGCACTCCTGGCTTTCCCCAGCATTGCCACTCATGCAGACCCATCGTGCTGCGTGGAGCTGTGTCCCCAGCTCGGGAGCACTCAGGAGCTCTGCACAAGTGATGGAGATGCCCTCACAGAGCAGGGTTCAGCTACCTCCCCTCCTCGTGGACCTGTTGGCAGCAGTGGGGACTACACAAGCTGACTTCAAGAAGAAGCTCCTTTGGGACAAGAGGACTTGCTGCCATTCTGCCCTGCCAGCATCGTGGCCCCAGCACCAGTGCTGCCCTCAGGGTCTGAGAAGAGGACCAGAGGAGCGGTCACACAGCCTTTAGCCACCCAGCACATGCTTCAACCTACCTAGGCAAACTGGGGGCCTTGTCCACTGCCCATTAAGACAGGTGATTGTCGGAGATCCTTCCAAGACATAGAAATCTGGGCATTTGTATTCCAGAGTATCACCTTGTTGATATTCATGCAAGGGGAAGACAAGAAGCTCGCCATTTTGAATAGTTGGAGGCGTGCCACATCTCCCACTTTGTCCTGAAAGAAATTTCCCAATCAGAGAGGAAGTTCATCTGCAGAGGAGGTCTGGTCAGAAATAACAGGCTATTGTTGGCACTACTTAGAGAAGCGGAGGAAAGCGGAGAGAAAACCAACCAGCTGACAGGAGCAAGAGTTTCTCATTTCTCCAATGTTCAGGCTCACAACTGCCAGCTCACCCCATTTGAGCACAGTTTAAGTGCTTGCAGTCCAGCTGTCTGAAGGACTTCATCTTGTCCTGCATAAGGTGTGGCATTTGGCCCTCCTGAGTGAAGCCACCTGGGTCACTCAGCTTGGAACAGAGACCTGAGAAAATGGCCTTGTCCTGAGTGTGCCAGATCCATTGCAGCTGTGCATGGTGAGGGCATGGAGATGCTAAATGCCAACGAGGCAGCATCCTGATGCTATTGCTGACAGGAGACTGAATGGAGAGAGAGAGAGAGATAAATTACCTTTGCAAGTTGGCAGCTCTGTCCAGGTCCCATTCTGGCACACTACAGTGGAAGGCCCAGTCATCTTAAAATTTTGCCAGCACTGATACTTTGCACTCTCCCCAGGGATATACCTGGGCTTTTTAGTACCATCAATTCTACCACCAGCAATTTCTGGAGGAGGTTCACATGTTATATCTGAAAAGAGACAAGGCTGCAGTCACCTTTGCAGTTGTTAAGATGTTAATCTATACAACCAGAAGTGAAAGGAATTAGCCTTGTTACAATTTCTGTACAGATTTTCTGCCTCAGGTGGGTCACAGGAGCTCACCATGAGGAAAGCAATGAGGTGTAGCAGTGGCAGCAGCTGCCTGGGACTCTCAGGAGATGGCAGGGTCAATAGGAGTTTCTGGAAAAAGCCAGTGTTTCTGTACTTGTGCACAAGAACCACACCACCCTCATCTCTCCCCAGGGAGCCCTGGCCTTCCTGGAAACCCCAGGGGTAGCAGCCAAACTTGATTCCCTGCTGAAGTGCATAGCTCTGGAGGGCTGGCAGTGCTGAAGGAGCTTGTCAGCCTGTGCTGCTCAGGGCTGGGTAAGAACAGTCAGCTGCAGTGTGCTCACCCTGCACCCACAGATTGGGACAGGGGACTGGAGCACAGCTCCAGAATGTTCCCTGTCACAGGAACGATCTTTCCACTTCCATGGCCCTAGCAGATCTTACATGGTTTAGACCTGGGTCTCTACTGGGGTCTGCATTGGTCAGAGTGGAGCACTGCAGAAGAAGAGCTGCTTCCCTGCCCTACTGCTGCTTCCATTCAGCTTTGAACCAGAGAGCAGCCCTTGCGTGTCTGTCCACTGAAAGTCACTGAAGCGGTGGACGCTGGGGAAATACCAACAGCACACAGGAGCAGCACATTTTAGGCTCTGCTTCGTCAGGAATGTTTTTGCTGCTGATAGAAATATTCCCAGTATTTCTAGAAGCATCAAGTTAAATTAAAGTGCTGTGCAAAGAAGCAATAGCAAGTTCAAAGTTGGGGTAGCCAAAGAAAACAGAAGTCAAAAAGGTAAAGTCTTTAAAGTATTTAGGTACAGAACCGGTCGCCTCTACGCTAACAGGCAAGTGGAAAGCACAGATTCCTACCTCTGCAAACTGGTGCTTCTGACCATTGACCATTTGAGCAAATGACGTAATTGCCACCTGTCATCTGAAAATTGCTTTCACACTGATAGTGCACTCTGGCCCCGGGCAGGTACCTCTGCCGCGGGGTGCTTGCAATGCGCCCATTGGGGATTTCAGGCGCAGCTCCACAGCTGACATCTGGAAAGAGAGGAGTGTGTAGTGAGCAATACAAGACTCACACAACACAGCATTCCAGAGCTCCTGGTGAGAAAAAGCACTTTGAGTAATGCATATCATTTTCTACAGGTAGAAAAAGAAGATACTATGATTTATTCTGCAACGCTTCAGCACCCAGTATTACGTTTGCCTAAAAAGAGAGAAGTCACAGAGATCAGCCAGGTGTGCTGTAGAGCATCGTGTGCCACCAGGCTGGGGAGTGACATGATTTATTTACTGTTTGAAGGTACCTGTCAGCAACTGACATGCTTAGTGATGTGAAAATAAGATCCATTACCCTACAGTTATCTCCTCCTTTGCAGCCAGCATGCATTCCTCCATAAAGTCTGCCTGCTTTATTTCAGCAGAGAGCCAGGATTCAGCTACCAGCTCCAGCCCACAGGAAGATGATTGCTTTGCTGATCTACCCTACTTGTTGTTTCCCAGAAGCCAGAAAAATAGGTGTTGTAGCAGCCCGTTCAAAGCAAGTCACCTGTTGGCTCTATTGGCCTGACTCACCTGCATGTCTGAGTTAAAATTACTTTAATTCACAACATGAAATGCTAAGAAGAATCATGGATTACTTAGAAGTAGAACCTGTACCTTCACAGAAGGGTGGTGTCGTCCAATTTCCTTTTCTGCAGATAATTTCAGGGGAACCAATGATCAGGAACCCTGAATTACACTGGTAGCGAATTGTTTCACCAGGCTCATAAAATTCCTTGTTTCGGCCTTCAAACTGAGCATTGGAAACTTTTGGAACACTTCCACATGGCATTTCTGAAAAGATAACAGAAATCTGATGCTTGTGCTACTGTGATACACATTGAAGAAATGTACTTTTTCCATCAAATAGATGCTTTAGAGAGCTATTTCTAACATCAGCGTAGTCATCTGCTGACAGTGGATTATATAATCATATAATTATAGTTAGTTAATAATTGCACAAAAGGTAGCATACCGAAGATTAAATAAGTCATTTCCCCAAATATACACAGGCTTCAGTTGCTGAAATTCTTTGATTCTGTTTCTAAACATGCCAGAAACTTTTCCTAGAGGCTTTTGTCCCTTGCTACACTGAAGTGATTTCCATCACTGAGGCACCACAGCAACTTTTAGTCACCAGTGGACTCTGTTGAAAAGAGATCCTTGGATCACAAGGATATGCTTAGGACTCATCTGGCAGAGACATGAACTGAAAAAAGATTGCAAGGATATGATGGATTATTTAAAAACTAAGCTGCATTCACAAAGTCAGTTTTGCATCCAATCAGGATTGTTCTGAAGACATCCATGATGGAAGATAAGATTCCACAGCAAAATATGGAGTGGAAAAAGAAGCTTTTACTGATCAACCTCTAGTTTAAAATTCTTTCAATTTCGTTGCTAAATGCACTTGAAAAAAAGTAATTTTTGATATTACCCAAGCACGAAGGAGCTGCAGTCCATTTTCCCATAGAACAATTTATCTCTGTTGGTCCATCTAACATGTATCCAGAATGAGAAACATACTTAAATCTAGCACCAGCCAGATAAATTGTTTTCCCTTCTCTTTCAATTTTTAAGATTGGATTTTCCAGCCTGGGAGCACCAGCACATTCTATAAGTTGTGGTGGCAAACACGGTCTTTCTAAAAAACACAGACAACACAGATAAATAATAATGCAAGACAATTAATATTGCAACTGTAACTAAGTAATAAATAATTTACAGAATACAGGATACTATTTAAGCCCCCAGTTAAAACTGAGACTCTGTTATGCAATATACTAAACAAACAAATAAGTACACAGCTCTTGCGGGATTACCTGAAAATTGTATATGCCATCTCAGATAAGTCTGTGTAAATGAAAAGATGGCATTTGTTTGCACTGTTTTTAGCAGCTTATGTTCTACTGCTTTCCTGCAGTTACCTGTTCATGATAATCTTAGGTAAATAACATCAGCCTCCTGCTCATGATGACTGCAAATGAGTAACACAGATATTCATAATACAATGATGGAAAAGAAACATGCCGGTACTGACCCACACAGTGAGGTGGTGATTGCCATTTCCCTTCTATACAGGTTATTTCCCTTCTACCGACGAGCTGGAAACCATCAGCACATGAAAAAGCTGCTTTACTCCCATTCCTGTAGTTTCTTCCTACTGTTGTCTGCTGAGCACCAGACACCTGAGGTGGAGGTGGGCACACACTCTCCTCAGCTAAGGACACATATTCATGTTACAATAGAACAAAGTGTAGCGGTTCATCAGAGATTACAGCACAAACAGCCAAAACAACACTGGTGCTAGATAACTCCAATAGCTATCTCAGGCTTCCATTAATACTATGGTCATCTTGTTCTGCTTCAGAAACATCAGGTGCTTATCTGCTTCCAGAGTCATAGAAAAGACAGTCACAGTCATCTACACCAAGCTAAGATGGAGTTTCTTGTAGTCCCTCCTTTCCCTTTCACACAGCTGCATATTCTTGTGTGCTTTCCCTGTTCCTCTCTCTATAATGAACTATTTCAGGAAAACTGAACCAACTTCTGGAGTTCTTGTTTTGTTTTTTTCTTCAAACCAAGCTGATAGAGCTAAATGAGAAAGCAAAAAGAAAAGAAGGAAATAGGCTTAAATTTTCCCAGTCCAGGAATGAAGGGGTCTTTCTACCAAAGGAAACAAAAAGGGAGAGAATGAGGGAGATCTAGGATAGAGATCTGAGGAGACTTCCAGAGCTTGGTTTCTTGCGTCTAGTGGTTCCAGGAAACTAAGGTACGGACAGTGATTGCCATACTTCTCCCACTTCCATGCATTTCCCACAAGTCTGGTATAACCAAAGAAGGGAATGAGGCAATGGTTGTTTTACAGTCACACTTTCTACAGACAGCATCCTGCTCTGCCATGCATAAAGGCAGCCCTGAAGACATTGACCTCTGCTGTGTGTTACATACGGGCATCATCCTCTGGGTCTGTGCTTTTGCAGTGGCCAACTCAGCTTTTTTCTCATAGTTTCACTAGGAAGCAATTGGAAAAATGGAGGAAAAAATAGAATAGAAAAACTTTGAAGGTTTACAGGAAGTAAAGGAACTTTGGAGCTTGAGCTATGTGCTCTCTGATTTGTATCAGGGTAAAGCCCTTTTGAAGAACTGAGCTTAAATTTATCATTGCATCTTTTCCCACATCAGAAGTGCCAGTGACATCCATTCCAACTGTCAGAGTAGAGAGCATTAAGTCTGCCTTACTGAAGTAGTGCATCTCTAAACCTAGTTAACTGCTCAAATGATGGCCACAACTACCCTTTAGCACACGATCAATTAGCATTTCTATTTCAGCCTAGTGATACAGCAATGCTAAGCATCCTTAATACGAGCATTTTTCCTGCCTGCACCAAAAGAAATGGTGCAAATGTAAAAACACACCTGCACAGTCAATCTCCGGTGTCCATCTGCCAGACACACAAGTTGCGTGTTTAATATTTCCATCAGTTGCACATGTGTAATGTATAACTTTATGGAACCCAGTCTTCCTTCTTGACATGCGATACTGGCCGGAACGCACCAGCTCAATGTCCTCCGGAACTACACACTGAGGGGATGCATCTGAAAAAATATAAAATGAACTTAAAAAGTAGATTTAGATCTGATAATATGTACTGATGAAGATATCACCAGTTGTACAGAAGTTCCATATGGATATGAGGAAGAATGTTACTGGGTGGATGCTTGAGCAGGGAGGTTGGACCAGATGACCCACTGTGGTCCCTTCTAACCTTACTCATTCTGTGGCTCTGTGAGAAGGACTAATCCACATGAAAATGGTTAGGGTGGGATAAGCCTAACACATTGTGGCTATTAATATTACCTTTAATTCCTCTTAATACTTGATTTTAACCACTGTGCAAGTGTCTATTTCCTTCTCTTTACAAAGCTGTAGGTGCAGAGTCTTTCCAGGACGAAGAACATGCTTCCATTTAAAAGGAGTAAATTAAAACCACTCAGCTGTGATGCATGAGACTATAGCATGTCTGGCTACCTACTGATGGCCGAAGTCCTTCAAATTTTGTATACAACTATGTTACACTCACATCTGAAATATTATGGAAACAGATTACCAGCACAAATAGGTAAAGGCTTCCATTCTCCATTGAGACATTTTATTTTCATTTCCTCAGTATTGTCAGAGCCCGGTTTGCATCCACAAGTTACTTCATCCCCGTGTGAATACTGGGTCTGGTCTGCCTGACGTAGGACAACATTTGGGATAGAGGAAGGTGATTCACATGGCATTTTGTCTTCTGTTGAAAAGAGCAGAAGTATTCCACAATAATAAAGGAATCACATATCAATAGCTGAAAAAACTTAAATAAAAATAACTACATTTGCATTTGGTGAACCACACCTACACCCACTCATTGTAGCGACTAAATTTCAACACAGCTGGAGTACGTATATCTTTAAGTCAGTTTACTAAATTGCTCTCCTGTCTTTTCCCCTCCTTTTCCAACACTGCTGTGATCCACAGGTAGTTTCAGCTGACAGTACTTTCCCAAACAATTGGTACATAAACCATAAAGAGTAAAGAAATCTTCAATTAATTCAAGTCACCTGAATCTCTGACTCTGATCAGTCAAAATTATAATTGATCATACGCCTACACATTTGCAATGTGCCCTTTCAGTTAGAATTATTACAAGAACTGAAACCCATTGTAAGGTCTCTTAGAGTACTGCAGAGCTGTCACCTCTCTGTGAGAACTGCTCTGGGCTGTTGCAGTGGTAGTGACAGCACAAGGTACTGCCTTATCATGCAGTTTTATCTTATCATTTTATTACTTTGAACACAACATTACACCTGCAAATACGTAATTTTAATTGTGCAAATATCTATGATGTAGTAGCCTGCAGAGAATTATAGACTTCTCAGAAGTAAGAGTTGTGTAGATTACCAATGCAAGAGGGAGGAGGTGACCACTGTCCGTCAACACATTCTATTTCCTTTGATCCAACCAACTTAAATTCGCCATTACATTCATATTGCTTTCTGTCCCCATGCTGGTACTGTTCCACAGAGCCATCAACAACACTTCCATTGGTAATTTCAGGGGGAGGTCCACAGCCTCTGACACTCACTGAAATCAAGAGATCAAATCTCTGCTCTGAACTCAGTACTTTCACCACAGTTATATGTTACGTACAACATAAAGCAAATTGAATGTATAATTTAAAATTAAGAAAAATCAGTGGAAAGGGTTAAGCAGGTCATTGATTTATGCCTTTGAATATCTGGATTCATGGTGGGCTGGAGATCACAAACAGATACGTGTGACCCTGGCTCGCTCTCGTCTCTCACTTCCATGTACTGTCAATGCCTGCTCTGAGAAAAGTTGTTGATAAAACCAACCCAGTTTTAAGAGAAAAAAAGTGTTACAAGAATAGCAATTTCAGTGTTCTGAAAAAAAGAAAATTGACAGTTCTGCAAGGAATAACCTATGTCCTAAAAATCACCACGCAAGTGATTGATATATATATATATATAGACACACACACTGTATATTAAAGGAATTCACTTTTGATCCAGTGAGTGGAACTCCTATTAAGGGACCTTAAAATATTCCTGAGGTAAAGAGCCAAATATATGAAACAGACTTGCTTTTATATGCAAAAGAGAGTGAGCAAAAAGGAGGATGACAGAGTGAAAGTCACCAAGAAAGCTGTTGAGTGGAAAGAAAGGGAGGTCAGAAATACGAGGTTCCTTCATTCGCCCAAGCTTTGTGAAAGCCTATGCACCTCATGAGAGGGCTCAGCCCCAGCACAAGAAACTCTTCTCAGATGCCAGGAAACTGTGCTCTAAGTTAAAAAGAATGGTAAGTACAGGGGTACATATTTTTCCTTCTGCATGAATTTGTTCATCCTACTATATGAAACTAAGAATTTCACAGGAAAATTCTTCACTGACTGCATTTCTTTTGTTTGTGCCCAGCTCTGTGTCATCTCCAAACAGTATTTTTTTCCTTCAATTTAATGTGATCAGAAAAAAAGAGCACAGGACGCAATATCTGATGGGTATCAATATTAGGCAATGGCAAAACTTAGGACATTTGGGATATAGTAAGAGAGGACACTAATCAAATTACTCATTGCCATACTGCACATTATTTATGCAGTTTTGAACATGAAAAATTTTTCAAACATTCAAGTCAATACCCTGATTAATATTTTGTGCAAGCCATTTACCAGCTCAGTTTGAGTTATTGCAGAAGAATTACCTTTACACACTGGTGGTGATGGAAACCATCCAAAGTGGTAGCACTGAGTGAAGGCAGGTCCCACCCTGATGTATTTGTTTGCACAGGTAAATTTTACAACAGCTCCATTGGGGTATTTACCCTCCTTGGGAGTGAAATCCCCATTGCGCAGGGGTGGCAGTGCACATTCTATTTCTGCAGAGAAAAAATATTTTAACATATAGTGTGCAACCTATGAAATGCTACTGGTTAGAACAAAACCATAAGAAGCCTTAAAGAAGAAAGGTTCACAGAATATACAGAGAGTCACACTGATTAACAAACACAAAAATATTCACCACGACACTGGGGTGCTGGACTCCATTCTCCGTTTTTGTCACACATTGTGGTATCAGTTGGCATGTTATTTGTAGTTTTATATCCCTTCAAACATGAATACTCAATTGTATCTTCAGGCATGAACACAGTTTTATTTGTGTGGTTAATCAAAATGTCCCCTGGTGCTTTACATGATTCTGTAGAATAAAACAAAGTTAGTATATTTAGTTATCCAGAAACACTGCCCTTTGGAAGCATCATCCCTGTAGGTATATTTGAAACATCAATAATTCTGCATTGCAAGAATATTATTGTAGAATATGCAGCATATTCACATATTATCTACTGCATTAATCTTCCAAAATGTGTCCAGAAGTAATATTTAGCATAAATATTTCTTCCTTAGATTCAATTATTTCCTTTTGCTACATATTATTGTCAGTATCAGTATTATCACTGTTATTAATTTTGGTGTCACAGAAAATGGTTTGTACTGCTGTTCTCATGGTCAGTTATGAGTGGGTCAGAAAAGAAGCCACAAAATCCTAGATAAAGGCAGTCTGAAAAAAAAGGACAAGATAGAACAGCAGCTAAAGTTGGTCAATATTATGACTACATATAACAATAGAAGATTAAGTCTCTCATTCTACTACACCTGTGTTCAGGAGAAGAAGGAACTTTGAAATAATGAATCCTATTTCCCTCTAGTTTGGTCACATTTAAATAAAGTTCTTGGCAGAATGCCTTGGTTCCCAGATGTTGTTTCATAAATTGGGAGTAAATTTGGACAAATGTACGTAACATCAGGTGAGAACCACTGAAGAGGGCAGTGATTACCATTACCATCAGTGCTAAAGAGATCCAAAAAGATTCTTTATGTTTTCTCTCTATTTCTTGGAGCCTGAGAAAGGTTAATCTCTGGAGGATCAGCCCTCTATCTGAGTCTCCCTCTGTCCAGTAAGAAACCTCCACAAATCAAAGTGACAAATCTCTGAGTCCACAGGACACCATGTCTGCACTGGTGACAATGACAGGGAGCTCTGAAACCTTTAGCTACTCACTGATGCACTTTGGAGGTGGAGTCCAGCCACTCTCTTGGCACTTTGTGCGTCCTATTTCTTGTCCTTCTGGAGTCACAAAGCCAGCATGACATCTATATGAGACCTCCTCTTTTAAATTGAACGTTGTCCTCCTCGAGTTCCAAAAGCCATTCTCAAAGTCAATATTCTGGCATTTTTCTGAAAGAGAGAGACAAGATTTCTTCCAAGTAAAGCACTGCTAAACTACATGCATGTAAATCACAGCAGAAGGATAACAATAGAAGTATCAGTAGGATTTAGAAAATTTGTTTAATACATGATCAATCAAATACATTTTCAATTTAATACACTGTTAAAAATAATTCTTAATATGTTGTTTAAATGGATAGAAGTCTTGGTTGGATGTTTCAATCTTATATTCTGAGAGAAAATTCCTGTAGTATGTTAAATTCTTTACTGCTAAATCCTTCTGTGAAGGAGAGTCCTCATTTTCAGAAATTACCACTACAACAAATAGTTTTAGATAGAAACCTCACCAAAACCCGAGCACACTCACTTTTACGGGTACATCTCGGAGTGGGTGCCCAGCCATTCCTTGTGCACGTGACTTCTTCGTGCTCAGCTTGGTCGTCATTGTAGCAACCATACCTGACTCTTTCACCTTCCTTGTAAAATTCGTCCCAGCCACGGCGTGGGATATAAGCATTTTCCAGCCCTCTGATGGAACATTTTTCTTAAGAAGGAAGGAAAGTACATTAAACCACAGAAATGTCTACAGCAAGAACTGAAGGAAATTAATCCTTAGGAAGACATTTACTAACAAACAGGCCTCCAAGCACCCTTCTGTAGCCTTGTATCGCAAAAAGACACTCATGTGCAACTCTGAATGAAAGCATGTTTTGTTTCAGTGCTTTGTGATTAATGGATCACAGGAACAGAAGTGAAAGTCACTATATAAAGTGATATGAGGTGGCCTAGAAACCAAAAATGTCCAACCTATTGTTCACAAGCAAGCTTGGCTCACTTCAGTGCCTCTCACATCACTTTGGTCTGGTATGTCTCTAAAATGTTGATGTATGACCAGAGTGAATTCCAGCATTTGCCTCCTGGAGATTTTATCATCTCTGTGGAAGTGCATCAGCCTCTCAAATCAGCTCTAGAGATTTTAGCAACAGCTTAGCACGCTGCTTCTAAGGCCTCCTGTCCCCAGGAGCCCAGACATAAGGCAGATGGCTGAAGGGATGTTATATGGTATTATCTGAGTGCCTGCTCCTTTCCTCCAGGCAGGGCTCCATTCATTTCCTGCACTGAGCACCACTCCACTGAGGGTAACAAGGAAAGAGCAACCTTTTCTAATCCACTTTTGTGCCCTACCAGTAGGCAGGAACTTTGCTGTGACTGAAGATGTCTGAGAGGAAGCCTCATCTTGCTGCTTTAGGTTAATTTTAAGTCTAATTAACTTTAAATCTGAGTCAGTGTATCTGGTTCTCTTGCCGATACCATGATCAGTTTCAGCTTATTGCAAAGGCGTGACTCCTTTCCAGCTCTAAAAGTTTTCCAAAGGGACCAGGCAATGGTTCTCAGAGAGGATGAAGACTAAGTGCCAAAGTGCCCAAGGCACAGAAGGGAGAATATATTTACATAGAGTAGAAACTCTGTGTGTTGCATGTTACCCAGAAGCCAGAGAAGAGGAAGGTTTCCTATATATTTCTTATTTTAATGATTATTTTCAGGAGTAAACAATCTTCAAAATCCAAAAGCATAATTTCAGCCCGACTCATTTCAGAGCATCCCCAGCTGACAGTTTGTGCACTGCAGATAGGGAGACAGTCTGGGTGCAGTTCCAGGGGTCAGCTAAAGCAGTTTGACCTTCAGAAACTGTTCTGTCTTGTGTCTATCAGAACAAGTTCTGCTGCACAGACCTCAGATAATTATAATAGAATTGATCATACAGTGGAAATGTACTTACTCAGGCATTTTGGCTCTGGAGACCAGCCCCTTTCAGAACAGTAAATTCGGACCCAGTGTTCTCCAGTGGGGGTTGAATAGCCATCGAGGCAGTAGTAATCTACACTCTGTCCAAATCTTTTTGGAAAGTAATAATGTTTGTAGGACTCGTGTGAATAACTTAACTTGCCATTTTCTATAGGTGGGTAGTCACACGGTTTCCCTTGAAATAGAATGTAACAGCAACAATTATCAACACACGCATGATAAAAAGCTCAGGACACAATTAATTCAGATTCAGCTTCATCATCTGAGTGTTTTCAAAAACAGACAGAACCAGGACTGCACACCCTGGCAGATCCTAATGAGGGCAGGAACAATCACACTCTGCTCCTGGGCTCTTTGTCAGTGCCTAGAGCTGTGTTACTTCCCTCAATTCCATTGCACTCAACAGAAATCCAGCCAGCATTCTCAGCAGGCTCCTGGGCGTGATTCATGAGACCAAAGGTTGGTATTCATTGTACAGAGAGATGACACTGTAGAGGCTCTTGATTAAATTTACTATTCTGACCACAAAGGGAGGCCAGCCATCTGGCTCAGACACAGAAACTGAACTGTGCGCTCTTAAAATTGAGATGACTCCTGCCACTTCCATTTATAACTTTTGGGATCCTGTACCAAAAGCTCTTCCTGACTCTTCTCATTTTTATTTTAAAGCGGCAGCATTTTAATTTTCTTCTCTTGGTTCCACAAAAGAACTGACCCTTTCTAGGAACAAGTCAAGGATACAAGGAGATTCTCAGAAGCTTCCATTCAAGTTTACCCAGGTTCCTTCTGAAATGCTCTGACCCAGAGCCTACAAGCCAGGGCAGAGCAGATCACCCACTGGACAGACCATTCAATAATGAGTGAAGTGGACTCAGAATGATACCCGAATTTTAGAACCCAACTGATATAGAGAAAACATTAACTCAGATACTAAAAGAGCACGTTTCAGAAATAGCTCAAATCGTCTTATCCAAAGGTTCATTTACCAGACTGATTTCATCAGGGTTTCTCTCACATTCTAAGTTTTATTTCCAGTGACCAAAGATCAAAGAGTGTTAAATTATGAAACTGGTAAGGTATATATTTATTTTTTTATACTGTGCCTGCTGAGCAAAACTATCATTGCAGTTATGGGAAGTTTAACCCAAGAAAGAACTCATCAACCATCAAGAATACCTTGCATTGTTATCTGACAGGTTATAAAATAGATAAAATCCTGTGACTGTCCATAACACCAAATTACAATGCCAAGTAAAAATCTAGAGCTGTGATACTACAAGGAAAGATATCTTCCAATCATTCCTATGGTTTGGCTACTTTAAACTCCCTATATCCTCTAAACCTGACTGGGATGCTATTCCTCGGGTGGAGCACAAACCTTCATGACAGTGAGCTGACTATAGCACATTTTAACAGATTTGCAAATACAGTAATAGGTAATACCTGTGTTAATAAACACCATGTAAATCTGGATTATACCATTGTTTTTATAGGTGATTTTTCTAAACAATCAAATTAAGCTTTACAGCACAAAGAAAAAAATAATAAGCAACTGTCCTATCTAATGCTCCTCAAGTTTTGCTCTTGACTTCTTTTCTCAGAGATACTTCCTACAATTCCACATTGTGACTTCATCCATGAGAGCTACTTACGGACACAAGCTGGCTCAGGCAGCCAGCCATTCTTGGTGCATTCAGCTGTGCTTCTGCCAGTGGTCACTTTAAAATGATATCCAGCATCACACTCTATTGTGATTGTATCACCCAGTACGTACTTGTCTTTTTGAGGTATAAAATTCCCAGAGGAAATTACTGGAGGAGAGCATACAACTTCTAAATAGAAACAGAAAAAATTTGTAGAATTTGTTTAAATTTACTGCGTAAGATCTTGTTTTCACAGTATATTGGCCATAACTGCACAAAATTGTTAAAAAGATATTTGTTAGAGCAAAGAAAAGGTTACATTTCTTCCTCGTACTTAGAAATGTATGGTTCTGTAAGAGAAGACTGACAGCTGTTCCTGATATTATGTTAATTAGAAGATTAAAACTTAATTGCAAAGAGAATGGTCGGAGAACACTGGAAGCCATCAAACCGAACCTAATTTTTTCCAGTAGATCATTCTGAAGCTGGGCTATGCTGGGCTCATTTATGGACACTGTCCCAGAGGAGGGCAGATTCACCAGCAGGTCCTAAATGGAAAATAATTATACTTAACTGGGAACTGATCATTCAAAGGCTGCGTGATTAAGAATAGTGTCCTTCACTGACACTGGAAGTATTTCAACAACTGAAAAAGGTCAAGAATCTTATTCTAAAAAACTCAACATATCTTTATGCTCAGAGAAGTTAGGCAAACATATTTATAAACCAGAGCCTGTCTTTTGTTTTTTTGTATCTTCTTCCAGTTCAGAAAACATCACCAACACACTGAGGGCTGGGAGGGGATGACTGTAAGGTAACTACAGGTTGGTCCTGCTGTGGGGTGAGGGTGGGTGAATCAGTTTTCATGTATGCACTGCTGAACCCTCTAGGTCCAGTGATAAGCCCAGTAGGATCAAGAACCACTATCTGAGCACACTCCAAGTACCAGTGCCCAGCACATCACTGTCTAGAAGAATGTTTTGTTTGGCACTCCTCAAAAGCAGTATGTTGCTGAACTGTAGGCAATGCATATTAATTAGTATCATTACTAATCTTGAATCAGAAAGGTCAAAAACTGAGTGGGCCCCAAGACTGACAACAAGTCTTTATTTCTAAAGGAGTCTTTCTGGAAGAGGTCCCAGGAAGGTGGGTGGTGCATAAAATCCTAAACGTTGCCCTGTTGCCAAGACATTTTTTCCGGTTTCAAGATTTTGGCAATTTCTTGAAGAAAATTCAAGGCACTGATAAATTCCCCAAAATTTCATCAAACTGTTTCAGTTGGGATATGACGTGCATATTTCTGTTTGTGGGATTTGGAGATTTAAATATAGCCTTTAAGTGCTATATTTACATGTAAAATAAAATCCATGACCCAGAGGGCTGATGTCAAACAGGACTAGCCTTGGGAATTATGCATTTGTCATATAAACTGCTCAGAAGGCATTTGAGAGTTAAAAAGCAGCAGGGAACTTTAGCATTGTAAATATATTAACTTGTAGAGATTCACAACAAGATTCTGGTTTTCCTACTGCTCTTCATGGAAAACTCTTATCCAGTTGTTTGGTCCCTTCAGCACTTAATCCTTCCAGTCTTCACAGATATTGGCTAGATGTGGATGGATTTGTTATGAATGAACTTATTAATCTCTAAAATTACTTCCAAACCCAACAAAAGTGCAAAACCTCTTTAGGCAAGACTGACCAGTGCAATAAGGAGGTGGATTCCATCCTGATTCAGTGCACAGTGCATCTGCTCTGTTACCATATTTGTATCCTTCTTCACAGAAATACTGCATTAGTTCATTTTCCTTGTAAGACTTCTTTGGAGAACGGACATATCCATGCGGAATTTGTGGCACGTCACAGATAATTTCTGAAATTGAAACAGACAAAAATCCAGGTATTTTCATTTTTATTCGCTAAGAATAAACTTTTATGATAATAAAATTTAGGGGGTTTTTTTGTTTGTTTGTTTGTTTTTTTTTTAATTTGAATTCACAGAAACTTTTGCATTTGGAAGCTGCTTGGAACTTATTTGAGCACTTACTTGATTCTGTGCTCCAGGTGGAAAACGTGGTGTAGCACGGCTTCAATTGCAAATTGGTTCATGATACAGATTTCAGGGCTTTGCTTTGGACTCTAATGGATTTCAGAATCAATAAGGCAGAAGACATTCCAAATCAAGACACTAGGCTAGCTGAAATTTATGATTTTCCATTTTTCAGATAATTTCTTTGTAATTTCTAACAAACTTAATGTGCTCTCAGAGCCAGTAGATTATGAGTTAAATCATGACATCAAAAGGAGAAAAGAATTAAAGTATCTGAAAAATTGACACTAGAATGCTTAATATCTATAAAAGAACATCAGTGTTCCCAGTTCCTTGCCAAACCAAATAAAACCACCAACATCTTGCAGTTTCCTAAAAATGCATTCATAAAGCCAGAAGATACTCAATGTTTTGCTTCCTAGGCCACAGAACAGGACACCAAAGAGTTCTCTGGGATTCTTTTACAGAATTTACTTTGTACTTAGAATGAAATAAAGCTCATGGGAACTGTCATTGTTTAATGAAATTCACTATATTCTGCAAATGTTACAAGAACATATGTTTAATTCCACTTTATGCTGTACAAAATATAATAAATGGGGCTTTCAAAGCAGAAAAATGCAGCACTGAAACCGCGAACAAACCATAAATGTGTTTGCCATCCTGACGTGTATTCTGCTCTTCTAAACACGTACTTCATGATCAAATAACATAGAAATAATCTAAGAAACTTGATGTTCTGAATATTTAAGTGTTTGTTACCATAATCTTCCTGGGATTCATTCTCATAAATTGACAATCCAATCCCATGTGTTCTCTGTTCAGAAACTGGGAGGAATAACTCCATCCACCAGGACCAGCTGCAGGCAGGGCAGTGTGGGGTTGACTGGCTGAAAAGCAGTTTTGCAGAAAAAAAATTGGTGGTCCTGGTAGACAAGTTGGACAGGGGCCAGCAATGGGCCTTTGCAGCAAAGAAAATACCCTGGGCTCCACTGAGAAAAGTGTTGCCAGCAGGCCAAAAGAGGTGATCCTGCCTCTCTGCACCTCTCTAGGTCCCAACTCCCAGTAGAGGAAAGATAGGGACATACTGGAGGAGATCCAGTAAGGGACGGGAGGATAATTAAGGAATTGGAAAAACTTACAGATAGAGGTTTAAGAGAGTCTGGAGAAAAGAAGGCTTGGGGGAGGAGGGACAGTCTGTTTCACATGTGTCAATTCCTGGCTCCAGTGGGGCAGGCAGAAGTAAAGATGATGGAAGCAGACCTTTCTCACTGGCCGGCAGCCAGAGCATGAGAAGCAACGGGCATGAATCGAAATACAGGAAATGCCACTTCAATGTTTTTACTAAAGAGAGTTCAACCACTGCCATGGGTTACCCAGAGAGGCTGTGGATCTCCACCCTTGGAGATATTAAAAAGCTGACTGAACATGTGCTTGAGCAACTTGCCCCAGCTAATTGCTTTGAGGGACCTTCAGAGGTGCCACACCATCTCACTGATTCTGTTGTTCTGTAAAAACAAAACATGAACCTTCTAACTTTTCCAAACACATTAGTATCAAGAAAGAAAAATCCAGCGTGATTTTTTTTGTATTTACCTAAGAATTAAAATCCTACTTGTTTATTAAACTTGGTTCACACAGATTCAAAGTTGCTTCTGATTACTTTGGTTAAATCAACACTGAAGTGGTTGACTCTTATGCAGACATGTCAAAGAATTTGACTGCAGCCTGGCAGAACATATAGCTTGTAGGAAAAATGTAGAACAAACAGATGGTCTATTATGATTATATTAGTATCCAATAGTATTACATTTCTCTTTCTTATCCTACTTTTTCATATATGCAATGGAGATTGTTTACAGACAAACTATGCTTAATTGATGTGAAGTGAAAACTTGGTAGCTTCCCATATGGCAGCCTGTATTTAGGAGTCTGTGAGAATGAAGCTTCTTAATGACGCACAGTAAATAATGTCCTTTTTACCTTTGCACTGAGGCACATCGTTACTCCATCTTCCATTAGCAGAGCAAATGATTTCTTTAGCTCCAATAAGCTTGTGCTTTGCATTGCATTCGAAATTTACAACCTGGCCAAAGGAATATTCTTGGCCTAGCTCAAATGCACCAGACATAATTATCCTTCCATTTTCAGGTTCTTGTACAGGTAAACACTTTATCACTGGAAAAACAAAACAAGGAAAGGAAAAAAAAAGTCATTTTGAGGTCTATTCTGTAAAATAAGTGGACACACAAAGAAGTTAAAATACAGAAAAATCACTGTAATTTCCTTACACATTTAAAAGATATACACTCTAGCTACGTATTCAGATATCATTTGCAGCAAACGCAATGCAAAGCCCCAAGCAAAAAGACAGAGTGACATAGGAAGAAGCTTTTAGACCTGCTCTCATCCTTTTTTCTCTGCTCTTGAAGGCTAAAGACAGAACATCCACTGAATTAGATGACTCACCCAATCAAAGTCATCCTAGGATCCTGCATTCTATGCGTGAGCCTTGACTGACACCACCAAAATTAGTCAAAATCGGTTGACTTTGTTTAGAGTTCTACCAAACTGAGTTTGCTATGGACAGATATCTGGAAGAGTGGTGCATTATAGACTGCCTACAACAGTTCAGTTGTTAACTAAAATTCTAGTTAAGGATAGCAGAGCAATTCTATTACTAAAGTAAACAAACACAGTGTCAGACATTAATTTAGACCTCTAGTACCTCCCCATTTTGTACCTGCAGAAAAAGGAAGAATTAACCTATGTCATGAGGTATTTCTTATTAAGGGGGGAAATGACTATCAAAGCTCATTCTTAAATGTTCACATGGGTATCACTGAGCAGGTTCAAAAGTGGCTTCTGTTTTGTCTACCAAAGCTACTTCTCTCTGACATTTGCCATCTTAAAAGTCATCTGCCTTTTCTACGAGCTCGTATTCTGTCTCCTGCTTCACATTTAGGACATTATACAAATACTTTCTTTCATAAGCAATCATATTTCAGTGAAAACTCAACCATGACAGAAATAACTTAGGAGGACTTTGAAACTGAAGTATTTTGGTGACACATGACAAAAAATGTTGGAAACCCGTGCTCCATATGGTGCAGACAGACCTCAATACCTAAGTGTGAGGGCACTCAAAACCCAGTAAACTAAATGTGAAGTATCTAAATCCAAGGAAATATCAGAACATAGACAACAAACTCTAGACAAGATATCTACTTTCATTTGTTCTTGGAGACCCTTTCCTGGCATCAGATGCTTAACCTAAAGAAAAATGTCACTGCTGCCCACATATGTTAAAATAGAGCAGTTAAAAATTATCTCTGTGAAGAACAGGAACCTTATTTTCATGATCATACAGGTTTGAAACTGGTGAAGAGGTTTCTAAAACCATCATCTGAGCCATCCAGTCTATTAAGTCTTCATGCCTGTGTCCCTGTTGCTCTCACTCTTACTTACTGAATGTCTTCCACAGTATGCTAACAGGGAGACCTTAACAAAATCTTAATGCTCAGGATGTTCACAAGGATGGAGGAGGAAAGTAGCTAAAAAAACACATGCCTTCACACTGGTTTCAAACTCATCATCCCAAACCCAAACGTCAGTTGCACCCATGTTCTGCAGGCAGCTACTCTATCAGGGCTTTTAGGTGAGGCAGAGCTTTAAGCCAGTCTGGCAGTGACAAGACTCCACTTCATGAAGGGTTTTTAACAACAGCTTGTTGGACTAAAACAGCTGAGCAGTCACTGCAAGAGCTTCACTGCTGCTTAACTTGAATTTAAACATATGTGATTTAATACTAGTAAAGCAATCACAGACTATTCTAGAGAGTATCAGACAGATAAAAAGACAATTCGATAGAGAATTAAACGTCAGACTCCATTTACCTTCACAGTGAGGGATGTCATTGCTCCATCCATCTGCCTGACACTCACGGTAATTTCTTAGGCTGAGCATCTGGTATCTTACCAAATAAAAAGTAAAAAATGCTAGAATACAGTTTCATGATGTGACAGAAACAACAGTGCTGCTGTTTTTGAAGCAAAGGAAGAAGGCTTCAGGTTCTGGCATAGAATAACCAAAATGTGACAACACCGAGTAATTTTTTTACCTGCATGTTCCCTATTTGCTTTCTAATTGCATACGGGAAAATATAAACTAAAATCAGAGAGTAGGAAGTAATAAGTAAAAGGCTTCTTCATTACAGAGATAGCAAATTTTGGCTACATAACAAGAGGAAGGACAGCTACTCTGAAATGACAGTGGGGAACGGAAGGGATTAAGGAGAATAGTGATTTTGGAACTCTCTTTGTGGAACTCAGACTGGATTCCAGCAACATAACAACTGCAAAAGCATGGCTAAACCACTGTACCAAAGCTGATTTGCTTTTCAAGAGGGAAATATCCAGTCACAGGCACGATACCATGTATTTGACTTGCTGCATTTTCCACTGGAAAAGATGAATAAAGGAGGAAGAGAGAAGAGTTTCTTTCAAGCATTCAGTGAAGACACATTAGTGAGTCTGGAGAAATGTCTTCCTTCAAACATTTTTCACAACACATAAGCAAGCATTAAATATCAGTAAGACGCAGCTGCATTACAGAGAACAAATCCATAACTGACACTTTAATTAACACCTTGTGATAACTCCCGCACATTGAATTAAACAAGTATTACCCATCATTACATCTGTACTCAACTCTGGCACCAAACACAAATTCATTTCCATTGGTGAGTTCAAAGTAACCAAACTCAGTGTCTCCAGGATGTCCACAGGGCTTATCTGGTCAAAAAAAGAAAAAAAGGAAAAAGCCTTACTTACACCGTACATAGGAAGTGAAAATGTGAAAGACTGCATTTTTCCAGTGAATAGTAGTGAGTATGGGTCTTTGGCCTTTCAAAAATTCAGAAATGTTCAGCATAAGTTTGATTAACCTCTCCTTTTTATCACTATTTTCAAAGATTTCAATGATAACATGCTGGAGTACGCATATTTAAAAAAACAAGACAAAACCAACATACCAACAAAAAAACCCACAAAACAAATTAGGAAATTTTATTCCTTTAAAAATCCTGAACTCATATTCAGCTTTATGACAAATTTATGGCAATTTTCATACAATTTGTGACATAATCTGGTCGAAAGCCTACACTAGAGCATCCATCCATGACTAGAAATTGAATTTCCTCAGTCTGATGGGGATTGTACTGAGTGAAATGGGGTGATCTAAAGCCACAGGAGATATTTTGGTCCTTAGTGCTTGCTGCTCAAAGCTCCCCACAGGACTTTCCTTATGGCCTGGCCCTAACTCTTTGCCTTGGTTCCAAAATAGTGGCAAAGATGAACACACCCTCCCTCTCACTCATCCCCTTCTGATGTTATAACATGGACTGCAAAACAAACTGCATGGCTGAAGCCTGTCACCTTTCCTCAGCAGAAATCTTTCCTGGTTCTTGTCAAGAAAGGCAATTTAATTCTTGGGGCATATCAACATCCTTTTTTACCAAAAAAGATGTGTTTGAGTAGGCCCTAAACCCTTTCAGTGGGATTCAGAGAAAATGGAAATTCATTAACAATGAATTATCAGCGAGTATCAGTGACTTATCAGTTAATTATCAGTGAAATCATTATCAATTTCTGTCTTCTGTGCTGCCAAGGGACCGTGTTCCCTCAGCCTGTGGCAGAGCACCCCCTCCTCTGTCTGCCCATGCTCCTTGCCGGTGGCAGCAGCTGCTCACTGGGTGGCAGCATTTGCTGAAACATGCTCCAAACCACACCAAATTTTCTATAGGTCCGTGTTCACTGACTAGTTACACAATGAAATCTAAACACTGAGACAGAGACTAAGTAAAAATATGTACAAAAAGCTATTAGCAACTTACTCATTCTTACTCGCTGTGTGTATCAATCTCTGAACGACACTCAGGACTTACATTTATATTATCAAACCAAATATTTATACTCTACTAGTGAAAATTTTGTATGCTAGATACACAAGAATAACCCCTTGTTCCTAAAATTCTTTTGTGTTTAAAGCTCATTTATTACAGGAGTATCTGCTGACTAATGATAACAAACTTCAATTTCCTCTCTAATGAATTCTGTATGAGGGTGTGAGATACTTGTAAACTTTTAGCACAGGATGCTGGACATAATAAATAGCAGCTCTCATCCTAATTATGAATTACAGTTTAAAAGAAAAGTCAGGCAAAAATAATTTCCCACTTCAAAGAAATGATAACTTTCATAGAACTAGTTGAATAAACTGTCTCTTGACTCACATTCAGAAGCTAGGTTAGTGCTTTATCCTGCTTAAACTACAAAATCTTGAAAGCAAGCTTCTAAGATCTTAATAATTGATTTTAATAATGTAAATTGGGTTAATAAGGCTGGCCTAAGTTCTTCTGTAAAGAAAAAAAAAAAAAAATCCTTTGACCTGGAGAAAAGTAACTTAAAAAAAGTTCCCTTGTGCACACATACTTTTTAGGGTGATATTTTAAAGAGTGCAGAAAAAGTAATTCACGGGCAAAGATTCAATTTCATATTGACATCACTGGCAAGGAATATGATCTGCCAGATCAAATGTCTGCAGATATTTTGCAGAAATACTCACTTCTGCACTCCGTCACTGGGGGCAGCTGCTTCCACGCTCCATCGAGGCACTGAAACGCAACTCGTCCCATTTTTACATATCCAGGCCGACAATTGTACGATGCTTGAGTACCATGTGGATAGGGAGGTCTGTCCCATCTTTTAGCAGGCACTTCTTTCACCCTTCTCGGAGGGGGTTCTTCACAAGCTAAAAATTTTAAATAAAAACATTGGTGACTGAAGAACATGTTACAAACACCAAAACAATTTTGCGACAGGAAATGTAGCAAGAAAGCCTGGGGCCATTTGTGATCAAACCAGCATGTGTTTTCTACTGAATCAGCCCAAAATAGGAAACTGCCAAGGATCCACATTTTGTAGGAATGTGAATAGCAGGACATAGGAATAGCCAGGTGCCGAGAAACCACCCAGGACAGTGATAGTTCATGAAACAGATTTTAGTTACAAAAGATCAGTGCCCTGATTAGATCAGTGAGATTAGATCAGTGCCCTGGTTCCAGCCACAGACACCTCCTACCCCTCCATCTGCAGGAGCTGCTCCAGGCCCATCCTTCCACAGCCACAGAGAACAGCTCTGTGCACTCTGTAGTTTCCTTCCAAACTGTATTCTCCTCCAGCCACCGCTACCTCTACTAACATTATTACATATATCATTTGATTAAGTTCTGCCAAACCTTCTCTCACCTTTACATTACCTAAACTTCCTCTCCATGCTCAGATCACCTGATATTCCAAAACTTATTACCTCTGGTTCCTTATTTACAAATTCCTTATTACACAATACAATTAATCCTGGGTATTCCCTCTGACCTTTAGCTTCCAAGCATTTTGGGTCAGTTTGGGGAGTGGATGGTGGTGTCTGGTATTTCTTATTGGCTCAATATTAAACAGTCCTTGCCCAGAAGCTCCTTTCTGGGCCTTCTTCAGTGCACATGACATGTACAGCCAAGTCCATAAGAACTACAACAAATGAACCTGAATTAATTAAGAAGTTCCTCAACCGCTTGAGAATGAGAAAAGTCAGACTAAAGGGGAAAGAAGCAAATGTTGGGAAGCTGTTAATGAAAGACTAAGTGATTTTGTCAAGAAATAATTGCCCTAATTTCAGTGACTAATTTTCAGTGCTTGGGTGACTGAAATGTACTCGTTTTAGAAGCTGAAGCTTCACCCAGAGTAAGAGTCTGAACAGCCTAATTAATTAACAGTTAATTAAATGCAATGAACTCTGGTTTTCATCTGAACATGAAAGGTGAGAATTCATCAAGAATAAATAAAACAAGCCCTGAGAAATGAAGCCTTGGAAAAGGAATGAAATCTCTGTATGGAAAGTAAATGGGAGAAGAAATGCCCACCAGGGCAGGAAATCCCTTGGTGAGTAGATTCATCACTCAGCAGAGACCTGGCACAGATGTCCTCTCCCCAGTTTAGCTGTAGGGCCACAGGTTTGAGAAAGCAGCAGGATTCTCACCAAAACCTTCCTATGGGTTGTCCAGGTACTGCCTGGAAATAGGACTACGGGAAAAATATTTAGGACCTTCCCTCATGTGAGGGATGTGGAGTTATAGCTCACTGAACTGCACTGCAGAGATCATAACCACACGTTAAGTAGCTGATGTGGAAGAAAGTGTATTTATTCTGCTCACTTCGTGTGGGAAGTGAGTTTTACTTGACTTTTACAAAGACACACCCTTGAGAACTCACTGTTTGTATTTCAGTCAGGGCGTACCAACCAAATTAGAGGTGTAATTCCATAAAATTGTTTAAAAAGTGGGAAAAAAAGATCTGTTACAAGAAAAAAACTGTATCATTTTAAGTGTTCTGTATGGCATTTTCCAAATATAAAGAAAATAGTGTTAATTGTGAGCTCTAATAACTTTAGTTTGGCTGTTTTAAGTAACCAGAAGAATTAGACAAGCTTTGACAATACTGCTGAGATGCTAAAGGAAGAATGTTCCCACACATTCATGTTTTTTCCAATTACCTTGATAAGTATTCTCCCTCCTATGAATGATTACATCTGAATAAAAATTATTGTTTCTGTGCACTAGAGGGTACTACACTACCATAAAAAATGTAGGAGGGACTTTTTTTTAGCAAGATTAAGATTCAAGTTCTAACAACATTTTTTGCAAAATGTAGGAATAAGCAAAATGAACAGGAATCCTCTAGCTAATCTTTCAAATGAGTTAAAAATGGTTAGTTTACCCAAACAGTTCTTTGTAACGGCAAGAAAGAGAATGGTTCTAACTCCACATATTTTTCATTAGAACCTGTTTGGATTAGCACTTTCAGTTTGCAAGCTGAGAGTGCACACCGAAATCTATACTTTAAAAAATACGTTATTGAGTAGAGGGAAAGCTCTATTCCTCCCTCTGAATTTTATCACATTTCTGTCTCTTGTGCAGAATGCAGCCTCTCAACTCCTCCTTGTTTACATTAAAAAAAAACCCCAAAATGAAAGATAATCTCCTTAGTCTCTTCATCATTACTAAGACGTGCTGGGTCTTGCTGGATTTTATTTCAACTCTTCACCACACCTGCCCTGATGTTAAACTACATGTTACCATCAAGTGTCAGAGTGTGNGTGGCTTGAGGTGAAGAAATCTGCTGGTAGGTTGTACTTCAAAACTATGTTAATTCCATCATGCACTCACCAACATAGGAGGGTTTTATTTCTATATTAGACAGCCTGCACTAAATGGATACCTTTAAATTCCTTAGTGACAGACCAGGAGAGCTGGAATTACTCATTCAGTATTTACATGGGATTGACCTCAGTTAGAAATAGCTCAAGCTGCTTTTTTTTGCCAACAAAATGCTGGTAGCAGCTTCTACAAAGTACAAGCACAATTACAAATCCAGGTACAAGTGGTTTTCAGTCCTTGTGCAAAACCCAGCTCTCAGAACAACTCACACAGACTTTCAGCAGGAAGCTTAAATAAGAACCCTTCATGACCCATGGTAACAGTTGTCCTGGATAAATCAAATTTTGGTACATCCACATTCCTTTCCAGTCTCCCTGACCTAAAGAAAGCATTGTGAAAACAAAGTGCAAATTCAGGCAAACTTTCATTTCAAATTCCAGGACTTTTCTGCACATCTTTGCAAACAAATTAGACTATTAGTTGCTTTGAGGCAGTATTTATATTTCATTAAGATAGGACGTTCCTTTAATTTCCTGATTTTTCAATTTTTCAAAGTAAAATCCATTATTGGATTGTTTTGATTAATAAGGTCTTCGTAACTTTCAACTAAAATTAAAAACAACCTGAACCAAGCAAAGACACGAGCTCAAAACGACACAGCACCCTCTGCACAACACTCTATGCAAAGAAACTCAGACAGAAAGCAAACAAATCAAATTACTGAGGATACACTAAATAATAGAAACTCAAATCAAGAAAAATACATTGAACAGAGAAACAGAAAACATCAGAGGCTTCTGAAAAAAACCATAGAATACTATCTATATCTTTAAACATGAAAAAAGCAATTTATCTAATTTCCTAGACTAAAACCAGTCAGTCAATAGATATATTAGAAGCTTTTCAGTCAATGTAGTAATCATTCATCTTTCTCAGACCATCTCACAGATTATTCCAGATAGAAACACAATACTCCATAAATGTGCATTTCTATTTTAATCTACCAGTTGCTTCCTGGTTTTAGATATTAGAATAATGAGCAAACACAATGAATAGAAAATTAGTCGTCTGGCTGTGGTTTATTGTGATACCACCCATTAAAAACGTTGGGCGGCAGATTAATAACGGCAGCAGTTATCCAAATAAACAGGTGAAAGTAACCCTGTGACAGGATACTAAACACTAAAGGTGCTAAATGCTGCCAGAAGAAATCTCAATTATTGCTGTCAAAAGTTCATACAATAAAGCTACAATGCCTTTACAAATTGCCACCTTCACACACACTTTAAGACAGGAGTTAAAGCTTACCTCTTTGTGCAGCACAGTGCATCCAACACAAGAGCAGGGCTGCATAGCCCAGGAACGACATCTAGAGATTGAAAAACTCAGCAAACACTTCCAGTACTGTAGCCTACTTTTTTTATTACTTTGTGTTATTTCCACTCCTTTTTCACTTAACTGGTCCAGGGACTGACCTTGCAAAACATTTATACTCTGATTTCAGCAGTCACTTCCCCTAAACCTCTTGCAACACACAAGTGTTTCTTTTTTTTAAACCCCCTCTCTAAACCTTGCTAAATGAATAAATAAACAAATGCCTGGCAATTTAGGTCGACACATTCCTTTCCCTGTGGTCTGCTTGTTTTTACATCACACTTTTTTTTTTCCATATTTAGCCCTTCCATGCTCATATAAGGTTATGTCTTTTGATATCTAAAAGCTGTACAAATAAATTATTTTGCAATTCCTTGTGTTTTGTATGCTTAGTTAGGCAACAAATTCATGTTAATTGTGTGTAAAAATGAACTTCTCTACACGCAGAATTCAAGATGTAAGTTGCAAACAATCAAAATAAAAAGCAGGCAAAAATACAGGGTGACTTAGGGGTCACTCACTGTTTCTTATAGAAGATCACCAACTACCCAGAGCAAAGGAAATGTATTTGGTCAAATTCCTCATTAAATAAACCCAGGTGATGTTGAAGCACTTCAGTATCGCATGAGAAATGATAAGATGGAGAAGATTTGAAAGGATTGTAAGACAGATAATGAACTTTCCAAAGAAAAATATAAAATTATGCAAAAAATAACTACATGCCTAACAAAGGAACTTCTCATGGGTTCATGTAAGCAACAGTCTTATCAACAGTTTCATGAAATGTCTTGGCTTTACAAGCGCTCTTCAGTGAGAGTGTAGATCATAGGAAGAGAATTATTTGAGACTGAGAATTAGGGGGAAAAAACGTAATAGTACAAAGGGCTCAGAGGAGATGGACATAAAAACAGCTGCAGGCCGGATGCCCCCCAGTGGTGATGTCTGACTGGCATGGAGTACACACAGATGCATCTTGTGTATGCTCTCAAAAACCCACATAATGTATCCTTAAAAATCACTGGCCTAGTCAGTGTACTGCCATAGGATAAAAACGAGTGTCTACACAGAACAGATCTCAAATCAAACCTGAATTCCACAGCACTTACAGCAGTTAAAACTTTCTATCTTCTTAAAATGCAGGCGGAATATTTTTTTTTAATCTTGGGCTGTGTTTTCAGTCACCAGTTGTAAGAAATGGTCTCAGTAAAACTGGCATTCAGCTGTTTCTCCTACAGGAATGACTTCAGAGAGCACAATGTCTCTCCCTTTCCCTTGACAAATGACTCATGTGGAGAATGAACTCTCACCCTGCTCCATGACCCTGTGATGATCGATCTGCATCCAGTTTGCAGTTACTGGTGCACACCTTATCAGTAAATGGATATTTCATGCACCTGTCAAAGTTGCAATTTCTCCAGTTTTAAGTATTAAATTGTCTGATGTCATGAAGCTCAAACCGGTTCAGGTTTTGTCAAACTGGGTTATTAAACCATTATTTTGGGTTATTAAACCACTTGTAAAATAACTATGGGCTTGAAACACGGTCAAAGATACTTTGAGGTGTAGCTGAACCAGAATTGGAATTGAAATGGTACCATCGATTTCCTGACTGCTCTCTACAAATACAGGCGTTGCTAGAACTATTTAAGCTAAAAGGTAACATCAATATGCAAAACCAGACAGATATAAAATATCCATGAATAAATTTAAGCTGAAAATTAGAAGACTCACCTCAGCTGGTGAAGCTTTGAAGCAGTATTTGTCTAGGCATAGCATAGGCCTGAAAAAACCATCTTCAATCACAAAGCAAGGGACCAGACTCGGTCCTTTCCAGTCCTGGGTTTCGTGATCTTCTTAAGTCATTGATCAGACTTACCCTAGCCAAATGGAGATAGAATCAGGAGCCTAAACTTTCTTTCCTTCCTCATCTCTTCCATGGGCTATCAACTCAAAATCTAATGTCTTTAACTGTGTTTCACTTGGTTTAGCCACCTCCAGCCTCTAGCAAAGCAGAGCATACAGACAAACCATGCCTCAGGACCTCTAAGGCAAGGAGAAAAGAACTCATCTCTAGAGTTCTCCTCCTACTCATGAGAAAGGCAGAAACATCTAAGTAGTTATGCAACCAAAGTCAGCTGGATTTTATCGAAGGAAGCAGAGCTACTGCTCTGAGAACTGGTGTGACTGCACTCAAAATACTGCCGTGGACACGGCCACACAGCCAAAATATCACCACACATTCCCTGTACAAGCAAAACTGCATGTCAAGATGTGAGATCATAGGAAAGGACAGGTTGGAAGTTGTCTTGTCCAAAACTCCTCCACAAAGCAGAGTCAGTGTGAGGTCAGAATAAGCTACTCAGGTTTTTATTAGTCCCTTACTCAACGTGGAGGCTTAACATCAAAGTTCAGAGCGTTGGTTCAAACCTGAATCATTTTGAGAGCAGTGTTTGGAAGCCGGTTTGTGTTAGGAAAACAGATCTGAGGAAGTCAATGTATTCCATAGGGGACTAATGATGACTAGTAATGGGAGCTTAATTAGCCACAGCTGAAATAGCACCTCTGACCAGTATAATTCCAGCATGTTCTAACAGCATGCTTGCTGTCACACTCGAGTTTAATGACCTCATTAGAGCACACAGAATTCTAGTACCAGCCACTGCTTTGCCCAACAATTGTCATGAAAATGTCCTATCCAACTGTATTAATGGTGAGATTATCTTTGCATCCTCAACATTTGTCTCTCCTCACTCTGGCACACAACTTCTGTGACTCATAATTACACTAACACATCATGTAACAGCTACAATCAAAACCTAAAGGTGCGACAGGGAAAAACTGCTCAGTTTACTTTGTTTAAACCAAATCATAACCAAATTGGTTTATTGATTTATTAATAGAACACAATTAACTAGCAATCAGTGGCATATACTTTCAGGTTCAGTATGGGCAATACACTGTTAAACAAAATGCTAATAAACACCTAACAAATAAAGAACCTTTCTTCACTAATCCCCCAAAGTTCTAATCATGCACACAAAGCTGTGCACCCACCCACCCACGGTTATACACCCAATTTCCCTCTCACACCTACCTCTGTAGGAGATGTGGGTACTGATTGTGTACTTGCTGCTCCTTGCAACCTGCTAATGCACACAGCAGGGAGGAGGCACCACAGCCCCAGCTGTGAGTCCCTCCTGTTGCACCTGCCCAGTCACTGCCCAAGCTGGATGAAGGCTGCTGACATGTCCACACAGTTTTTGATGCCAGGAGATGAACAATCGGCATCAAACCCACCTCTGCACCTTTTGACCACTTGCTCCATTCCCACTGTTTTCCCTCCTGTTACAATTCCATTTGTCCCATACATTTCATTCCAAGTTGGCCCTTCCCTTATTTCAGAACTCACTTGGTAACTCCCTAATGATTTGTCATCCCCTTTAATAGGATCAGCTGTGGCAGAGGCACTCTCAGACAGGTTTGGATGCTTGAACTTGCGTTCCTGTCTTAACAGCTGTTGCTGTTCAGGTCATTTTACCAAGAATGGGTCACGGGAGCACCCTTGCAAACAGAAACACAATACTAGGAATTCTTTAGGAATATTCCTTCAGCTTCTTCTAAGGTAAATTAGGTAACAGCACGTGCTCTGGCAGGGTTTTGCAGCAATGACAGGAGATATATCATGTCCAATTCTAAAAGTAATATAAACCCACTTCTGATTAGTTGTGTTTAAGTACCACCTCATTCTCCTGCCTTGGTGCTCTGTACTCAAAAGTGAAGTGAAAATTACTTGAAAAGGTGTTCTTTGCAAAAAAAGATGTTCTCCTCCTATATAAAAGCAGCTGTCAGTAACCCTACTTTTAAATGAAGTAAGTCCTCCTACTCACAGCCAAGTGAAGCTTTACTGGAAGGCAATTCCCAGGTTATCACCATTTCCCACCAGGCTGCTCTCCTGTGACGCAGTGCTGCTCTTCTCTTGTTCCCACAGCTCCTTTCCAGGTCAGCACAGACGCCAGAGGGCCGGGGTGCACCAGGACCCTGGGTGGCCCTGAAGCATTCGCTGGCCCTTTTTGGATCTGGGCTGTGCTGGCTTGGCACAGCAGAATGAAAGGATCAGGTCATATTGGATGCCCCGTGTCTGAAACAACTCTCTAAAGATCGTGCTTGCAGTGCAGACTCCATCTCACTGGGCTATGGAAAACATGCCCTCTACCTACCAACATTTCAGTTTAATTAGATACATCAAACCACCTTTTTTTTCTTTTTTTAAATGCTTTCAGAGGAATTATCAAATTTGAAATCGCTCATTTCGCTTTCTGCCCTAGCTTTGCAGCTTTACAGTGACCTTAAAACTCCCTTCTCACTTTGGGCTATTTCAGTCTGTTACTGTTTCTGAATCACTATCAAACCTTTCATGCCAGCAGAACAGTCTGCTACTGCACAGCCATTTAAAAAAACAGGCATCAAGTGGAAAGATAGGAGGACTCCAAGAACATTTTTTCCCCTGAAGTTTAAACAACTCCAAACATTGCAGCATTACACTCTGGAAAGTATATCAGACAATGAAATAAAGAGATATACAAAATAGACAATAAAAAGTAAATAGTATCAATAAATATTTAAAGGTATGTGAGAATAACAAGATTTGCTTAGAAATAAATAGTCCTTTTAGAAAAAAAAAAAAACCTGCATGGATCAGTCTGGAGCTTGTAAGAAATTATAATTTTTTTTTTTTAAAGTTTCATTACATATCAGTAGCATGCCCCCAATGGCTGCACAATTAAAGTTACCATCAACTCTTCCTGTTACTAGTCCAGCACACAACCCAGCCACCTAGCAGCATTTCTTTCTGCAGAAACTTACTGGGCTACACTGTCACTTTTATGCTGTGGTAATACTCAGACCCCACCCCCAGACTGTACTGTAAGATTGAGAATAAATCAAAACCAGGCCTTATCCCTAAAAGCCAAGAATCCAGTAAGGTGTAACAAAAGTACACTTAAAATAGCAAACAAAAAAAGGGACAAACCCAAAAACCTCATGTTGCCCTAACTCTCTGGCAAGTCCTTTTTAAGAAAGGGATGTGAAAGGGAAGAGTGGGATTGCAGTGACAATTCCTTTGCAGCAAGGGAGAAGTAAGAAAATGATGATGCTTTCAAATTATAATGTGTGGGAACAGAGGCTATTAGGGAAAGATGCAAGACAAGTAGTCATCTGAATAGGAAATGACACAAGAGAATAAGGCAGAGTCCATGCAGTTGTTGGAGCTGAAATGGAAATAAATAGTTCCTCCTTGATCTAACAGACTTGGTGTTATGGTCACAAAAATGAGACAGGCAAAACAGGCTGCCCTTACTCAACAGTAACAGACACACAAAATGGGCCTACGAAATTGTATTTTAGATTACAGGAAGAAAATGTGCAAGAACGAGATATTGTGGAGGTAAGGATCTAAAAGTACAACCTCAAAGTGCTGGGGGCTCTACAGATGTTGCTCTGCTCAACAATGTCCCTTTGCTTTCCATCAGACTCAAGAAGCACAAACACTGGGTAAAGGAAAACCAAAGGCTATATAACTTCCAGGTCATTTTGCCCTCCTCCAACTCAGTGCCCCCTTTGGCATCCTGGCCACGGCACATTAACTAAGGATTGTCAGTGTGCAGTTGTTTTAAAAACCCAAAACTGCAGTCAATGAGCTTAAATCCATTCAGACATTCACTGATGTAGTCTTTAGTCCTACACTCCACATCACTAAACAGCAATCCTGTACCCAGGTAGGTAAAGAGGGAGTGTCCTCAAAACACATCTCTCACCAGTCTTTGCAACTGATTTGATTTAACCTTCCAGATCCATTCAGATTGCAGGATGCTGAGACCCAGTCTAGCACACCTAATATTAGTCTGATAAGGCACATGTACTTTGGATTTGAGATTGCTTTTGCAGCTGATGGCCTGAAAGCCACAGGGAAAAAAAAAAGATGGTAACAAATTCTTAAAAAAATAAAAAACGTTGTTTTCTAACTGTGAAGTATCCCTTTCTTAATGCTGAAATTCTGTTTTCTGATAAAAGCAATATTTATCAGGGAGGACTCTTCAGACTTCCATCTAGGTACATTTCAACAGATATAGTCAGAATGCTTTTTTCTACAGAAGACTCCACCTTTGCAGACTATTTTGGAAGTGAAACTGCAGCCAAAGTAAATCAAATATTGTTGAAGTACAGTTTACTAATCTAAACCCCAAATAGTTTTTGAACTCTGAATGCTGAGTCCCTAAATATTGTATTCAGCTGCCAAAGGTGCAGAACTGCTTCACAGACTTCCAGCACTGTCAGTAGCCTAGTTCCCTGTTCTAGTCTTAAACCCAAAACCACACATACTGGAGTGAGAACTGCTCACCTTGCAGAAATGTGAGAGTTCCAAAGTTCCCAACAGCAACATAAACATCCAGATGCTACTTAATTATGGGGAAGAAAAATTTAAAAAAAAAGAGACCTGGGAAAAAAACCTCAAAATAAGCTTGAGTTTATTTTTTCAGCCTGCCTAGCCCTTTACTAACACCAACAGACAAATAAAGAATAAACACAGAAACTCTGCAAAGAAGAAATTTCCACTGACCATTTCCCACTGCAACCCAGACTCCTCCTTACAGTTAGTGCCTTGTGCGTGTCTGCTGAGTTACCCGAATTCCATCCAGACAAGACCAGACTATCTTCCTTGAAAGGACAATAAATACAAGTCACTTGTGTTACAGAACCTTTAAAAGGATTTACTGTGCATTTTTTTCATAAATACCTCATCCTTCTTCACCCTTTTGTTTAAAAAATTTCTATTTACCAGTGTTGTCTCTTCCCCCAACCTCATACTATTATTTAGGAGAATAAAAACAATGGTTGGGATGAGAAGCTTATCAGCTGGGGATGACAAGTCTCTGAGTCACGGTGGACATTTGAAAAGTAATGGAGGGAACAGGGGGAAGAACTCTGGCAGGACGATTTCAGCACCTCAGTGCTGAGGACCACCAACACATTCAGAGGCTGAAATGGAGCAGTTTATCATGGACAAGATGCTTCTCCAACTCCCTGCAATAAAGTTTGGCTTTGTTTTACCTGAATAATTTAAGGTATCAATACCATCAATAAAGAATGTCCCAGTGAGTATCAATAATTAAACTGATTAATTATAAAGAAAACCTTGCAAGCTTTTAGAGCAAAATATCAAAAACTAACCTGATGATCTGATTTACTTTATTACAGTAGATTGCATAAATCACATTTAGATAGAGGGGCAGAACATCTTGAATTAAGAATAATATTAATAACCTCTGTTTACCTCCATATACACTGCAATTGTTCAAAAAGTCCGGAAGCCATTGCTTCAACCTATTTTATCCATATGCCATAAAAAATATGGTAACCCAAAAAAAACCCTGAAGGTTTTTTTGTTCCTTCAGTACCTCAGTATGCTCCAGGACTTAAATCCAATCACAAGGAATAAACTCAGTTACACAGTTCTTAAACACACTCTCTCTCAAAGTCAACTACTCAGAGCTACCCACCTGTACCTGCCCGCTTTGGCAAACAGAAAAAACTGATTGATTAAAGTCTATTTTCAGTCCCCAGGTCAGGGTCACAGATGCTTCTGACATTTCTCAGGGCCAGAATCATCCCGAAAGTACAAACCTACATTTGTTCCTGAGCGTGGTTCACAGCTTTTCTTTAACACAAACACCTAACAAGGAACACCTGGCTTGAGCACGGTGACCCAGTATCATGGTTCATTACCAGCACCTGTCTCCAAGCAGATGACTCAGTGTCTCCTCTGCTTGAAGACAAAAGTTTCCCAAGTGTTTTCAGTTACTAATCAAAATACTGGATTTAGCTAACTAAAATCCCCTTTCTGCCCCATTTTATACACTTAGAGCTTTTCAGAGTGATCAGGCATCATACTGTCAGACATGTAAAAACACATTTTACATTGCAAAGAGTTTCTATTACTTGGGAGCACAGAATTAAGCATCTGTATAAATTGCATGACTATAGTCTCAGTAATGAGTTTGTTTTCTATTAGCTCTGCTCAACTGCTCACCAGGTTGCTCATTTCCCAGTCAGCAATTACCTGTCTGAAGTGCTTTTCCATGGTAGAAAAAAAGCAAAAGCTTCTCCTGATACTTAGCTCCTCAAGTATGAAAACACACGTTAAATTAATCAACTCAGGTGGAAAAATTAATGAGGCTGCTAGAAGACAGAGTAGAAACACCATTAATTTCCCAACCAGTCTACATAGACTGCATAGACTGGAATCATAGACTTCAGAAAAGGACTGCACTTAGCCTAACTGCTTTGCTTTTATAACAAAACATTTATAACAAAACATACAGGCTTCACCCCACCTCAAGTTTTGGTGAGATGAGAGACACCCAGGCAGAGAGAGGAAACAGTGCTTTCTTACGGGAGAGACCCCTTTAACTGGAGCAGCAGCTGAGAAAGAAAAAGTGGGCAGCACAAAACAAATATTGTAAAGAAAGATCCTGGACTCTTTTTTAAATTAGACTTTTAGAGAGCTCTGACCTCAGAACACAGCATGTTAAAACTGGCAAGAACGTGGATGCAGAATAATTCACTATTTTATTTATTTCCCATATCAGCCAAAGCAAAGAGCAAGTTACCTTTGAACTCTTGCCACATACGTGCATCTGTTTTGCTTCGCCTAACAAGGCTTTCTGAGAAGCACATTGTAAATGCTGAGTGCAGCAAGCTGTGAAAAAGGGTAAGCATCATACTCCAGTGACCCCAGCGTTTTATAGGGCTGGGGACATTGCAGCTCTCTCAAGAAACAGCAATCACAGAAGCTGTGCTTAAGAGCTCTGTGCTAAAGAAGCAAGGAAAGATGCAATGACTGTAACAACAGCAGAGATAATCTGAGTCCTGAATTGAACTACCTGTTGGTTACCTGAGGAAATCTTTGCATCCCAGCATGGAGCTCAGAGCTGGATTCTCAGCAGGGCACATTGCTACGTGATACACTCCAGGCTGCCATACTTGAGCTGATCCTGTATGTGCCACACCAGCTTTTAACTTAGCTTACCTTCCACACAGAAACCCAGCTGAACGGAAAATGCAAGGTTCACTCTTCAATACACCTAATGAATCCATGCAAGCCCCTTATTAAATATATGGCATTTAAACCACACTTAGGAAATAAATTCTTATCACTTAGCTCCTGATCCAGCAAAATCTAAACCTCAATCTAAAAACTGACCAGTGTTAAGATTATGCACGACTTCATTCTAGGAAGCAATTGCTACAACTGAATAGTTGGGGTGAAGACTTAATTGAGGGAAGCATATCAGGACAGGCTGCAGAAAATGCAGTAATGTCCGTTTTTACTAAAACTGTTTATTACAAATCTTTAGTAGAACAGTAGATGATTAGTATGACAGTCTAGATTAAAGTCACCCTTTAAGGGCAAATCTAAAAACATTATTCACTCTTAGTGACAGGGCATTCAATCAAATCACCATATTGGTATTTTGTGCTTCATCAGTCAAGCATGGAATTAAAATACTTTTAGAGTGTCTCACACTCTCAGGCATTACCTACAAATCTCAACCACGGGAATAGTTCAACTTCTCTGTGGGTTTTTGTTTTACAGGGCCTGCACCACCTGCTACATCCAACAGCAATTAAGCTGTTCCCAATTAAGCAAAGGCAAACTTGACCGAACGCTCAGCACGCTCACGCCGGGCGTTTCAGAGGCGCTGGCACTGACCAGATGTGTCTGGTTAACGCGGAGCAGGAGACGAGGCTGTGGCAGCCCCGGGGCGCTCAGATGACCCCACCGCCACCAACACGGAGGGCTGTGTGGGAGATACCAATGGCAAAACACCCATTTCTCACGCTCCGGGGCCTACGGAAAAGCACCCCTGAGGCAGCCCCGGGCGGAGGGGAGGAGGCAGGGGGCTGCTCGGGGGCTGAGGCGGCTGCCGAGCCCGGTGCGGTGCCGCCGGCCCGGCCGTAGCACAGCCCTTTGTTGTCGGCCGCGGCGGCGCGCTCGCCGCTCGCTCTGAGGGTGGGCGTGGGCGGG
>VWZT01002383.1:191068-314590 GCA_013397055.1 Pachycephala philippinensis
AACATTAACTGGTACTGGAAATTCATTTCAAATCCTGCTTCTGTATTGAGATTAAAATTTGAGTCATTTTGCTACAGTATATACTTTAATTTTAAAACTATAGAGCTAAATTTTACCTTTGTGAAAGAACTGTTCTTACACTGAGTACTTATAGGATTAAATTAAAATCAGCCTTCCATTCTGGTGTGCTTTCTGCATAAATGCACATTACCACCTATCTGGAGAGGAAGGAGATCCACATAATACAGAACACCTCCACACATCACTTGGACAATTGCATCCTGCTGGCTGTCACGTTGACTGGTGACTTTCAAGGAACAGCTCCCCACTGCAAATCTCAGAAGGCACTTTAACAGTCATTTGTCACGGTGTGAATTAGTGAGTAAAGCCCTCCCTTTGCCTTTCCTTTTGGAAATCACCTGAGATTGTTAAACTAAAAGGGGATGAAAAGCCCACTCGTTTCTGATTCAAGTGATTTAAAATAACTGAGTCTAGATTCAACTGGGATAAAAATTCTATTATAATTTCCTCAAAAGAAAATTCTATTACAGTTTCTTCAAAATAATCCTCCTCTTTCCTTCAAGAAACACTTTAGTCAATTTGGCCTCCTCATTTTAGAAAACATGTTAACTTACAGGAATTCTTTCATTTAACAGAGGCTACAAATAAAAGGACTTGAGCCGATATTGTCAAATTTATCTTGATTTGCCCTTGTAACTACATTTTCAAAACCCATAAAGAGATTTAGAAGCCTAAACTATTGTAAAAGCTTGATTTTGATTGAAATTGCTCAAGATCTTAACAGTCTAATTCTCTAAGAGCAAGTGTTTCCATATCTGCAGTGAGACTCTGCATAGTAGTAGTTGGAAAGTTTGAGTTGCCTTAAACCCTGAAAAAACTTGCTGCATGTACAGGTCAAGCCCTTTCTCACTGCTTAAAAAAAGAGATTAAAGAAAAATATTGACGTTTGTAAAACTGCTGCATTTGCCACACCAAGTGGCCCGAGTTTATACTCTTGTGGCAGGTTTAGTAGTACAGTCCTAGATAAATAAACTGTTAATATATCTCCATACTCACCATCCTTCTAAATTTATCTTAAGATGGGGTCCCTGTTGGAGATAAAACACCTGTGTGTAAGGGAGAGGAAGTACTGCTTTGTAGAAGGCAGTGCCATCAGTCTCATTCTAATTTGTGTTTTACCATATTTCTTGCAACAACACCAGAGGCCAAAATGCATTGTTTATGTGTTTCTATGTTCCACTGAAACCAGCACACAGTGTGGAATCAGGGAAGGACATGGAAAGGAAAGAGTAACATTTCAGTGCTGTTATGACTGGATCTGTCCAAAGAAGACTTTGGTAGCACATCCCAGCAGAAGATTTATACTGCACAAACCATTTAAGTGTCTCATCTTGAAAACTCTCACAGACCAAGTAGTTTTCCTCCTCTGGGACAACATGATGCACAGTTTGTAAATGTACTTGGTACTTCAATCATTACTTAATTATAAACTTATTGCTAAAGCTCTTATTTTTCCATCTACAACTTGACACATACTACTTTACATCTGGCAGACTCTATAATGCTCCATGGGGAGGTAAAGCAGTTCTTCCCCTCCTAATTTTATGAATATTATTCTATCACATCCAGTGATTAAGACTATTTATTTTATAATAGTAAGCTCTGTGCTGCACTATGCCTTTCTTTCAGAATGACTCTTGTATAACAAACGGTAACATTGATTCATATTGTCTCCCCTTTTTCCTGTAACACAGAAATAGATCATTTGGAGCATCAGAAACGTCTGCACTTTCTTTGATAGCAAGAGTAAAGTTGTAAAATAAATCTGCTAACCATGCCTGCACTATACATTCAGTTTCTAGACTTCACAATTAAAAGTGATCTTTATTTTATCTGAATTCTGACACAATATGCCCAGACGCTAATACTAATCCACTAAACACTTTAAATGTGAATGCTTCACATTTCTTTTTTTACAAGTAAATGAGCAAGTCCTTCCTGGAGGCCTCCACTCCGTGGTCCCATAATCTGTGTCATTGGAGAGAATGCCGTTCAAGAGCTGTAAATGTTCTGCGGCATAGAAGATTTGGTGCAGAATGCCTTAAAACAGCTGTTAAAGATTTCAGCCTCCCCCGTGCAATCATCTGCTAATTATGTTAGCAGTCAACTTCCTGGTGGGAAGTAGCAATAAAACAGAAACAGTCATTAGGAGACAAAACCCAGTGTTTATACTCACAGATAAAAACAGTGATATTATTATTTACTCAGAAGTATCTCGAGGGACAAATCCTGCCTCCACTTATGGAGATATCTGTTGGGAAGTGCTGTACTTTTGTGGTGCAGGTTGCCAAGTCTGTCATCTCCGTGCCTGCCTTGCCAAGTACCAAGCTATGGAAGGTGTGGAAGGAAGGCATTAGGTTAAGATCAGTGCAAGTTATCTACCGAGTTAGCAAAAAAGAGAAGACTCTGCCTATCCCTATGCCTGGGTGTGCCAAGTCTCCTGCCAGGTTTGGCCATTAATAACTGCGTCTCTAACAGCCAGGACCAGGGTCATGTGCCTGGCAGGGACAATGATACAGTTTGAGCAACAGTCGTCTCTATGGGTTGGCTCTGCCAGGAAGGTCTGGCCCTCCCTCCTAGGTTCTGTACCCTGAGTCAAACCCCTTTGGTGTTTTGGTGTGTAAAAAAAAGAGTTTTGCCCTTTAGCTTTCTATGATGTTAAAATTAATGGCATTTACTGTATTTGTAGCTTAAAGTTGCAGAGCTCCTTCACAGTATAGTGATTGTTAAAATATTTAATAAGGAGTAATCATTATAAAATAGCCTCGCTCATTTATTGTTCCAAATAACCAAAAATGTTCTAGAGATTTTATGTTTTTCTCAGTTTGTTCTCTCTTGCCCTTGTGGCTCAAGAAAACGGCTGTACAGACAAAACCAGGGTTACCAAAGATAATCTGAACCAAATACCAATGGGAAAGAACCCAACAAGCTGCACTGCAAATGGAAAACTGTGGTTATGTTTGTTGCTTCTGAATAACACCTGTTAACACACAACATTCCCTGAGCCTGGAATGGGATTTAGTTTCTCATCTTCACACCAAACTCAAAGAAGCTGAGGGCACTGGTCACTTATCACTGTTGCCCTGTAGTTCTCACTATTGAGCAGAGACAGCTCTAACAGAGGACTAAAGGCTAAGCTCTATATTTAGCTGAATGTACCCTTTTGAGAAGTGAGCAAGCCATGTTTTCACTGTGTACAGCAATCTAGAATTTGATCATTGTTCAAAGGGGTTTAATCAGTTCAACAAATATCTTTTGAAAAGCCATTTTTGTAGATAATGTCCAGTCTTTAATTACTGTTTTGTTCTCTCAGTACTAATTCAAAGAACATAATACAAACACAAAAAGTGGAGCAAACTACTCTGTAATGTGCAGATGTTGATTAGTCAACCTGGTTTTATAAAGACTATCAAAATCCAAGTCGATTTTTCACCCACCTAAAAGTATCATAAAAGTGAAGCTAATCTCACAAGAGCAGTTGCAGATACCGTATGTCTCATTGACACTGAGGACTTGATTTACGAACTGCATTCAAACAGTGACCCACATGATCATTTATTTTTGTACCGCACTGACCGCAGATTGCATGAAAATTACCATTTAGCTAAAATGATACAACATTCAAAATGCACCGAATTAATTTTAAAGTCTTGATTAGTTTTTTCTTCAGTTTTTTGTATTTTTTGGCAGTTCACAGATCACAGTTTGAGTTCAGAGAAAAACAACAAAGTGAGTTAAATTCGTGCTGACATTATGAATCCATTTAAGACAATTAATTGTGGCAGTCACTGTTTGTGACCAGCCCAACTGGTGATTCAGAATGTTGGGATTTCAGTGTGGTGTTGGCAGAGCATTTTGTGTAGGAAGAACAAGGCTGGCTCCTGGAATGTTTCAGATTATGGAGGAAGTACCTCTGAGCGTGTAGGAGAAGAAAATTTCAGGAGCTTCTAAAAGGCAGTCTGCTGGGATATGGCATGGGCTGGTCTGAGACTGTTGTGGAAGAACTCAGGTTTTGCTCCTAATTTCAGATAAGAATGAGCTGTTGCAAGGTCACCATTATCGAGATTACGAGGTGAATGTTTTCTTCCAATGCAGACGAGAGGGGACGTGGAGTCGTGTAGCAACCTGCTGCTGCTTGACTTCAGGCTAAGCTGAACTGAGCATTTAGAAATTCCTTTCCTTTCTAAGATGGCAGAGCCACTTTCCAGTGACAAAAATGGCCAGATGGAGAGAGCTTGGAATACTGGGAATACTGCTGTGCTTTCTTGTATCACCTTAGGCACTGGAGAATTGGCTTTCAGACCTCCTGGCATCCATACATCCACTTTGGTCCATGAACACAGACCTCTCCTCATTGTATCCATATATTCCACCTAAATCTGATCAGTGTTAAGATCTATACAAGACTTGAAAACAAGATGACAGAACAACACCTGTCCTGACCCACCTCACCAATACAGTTAGCTAAAGAGACCTTAAATAACTTGATTGTCAGAAAAAACCAGCAAAATCTGAAATTTCTGCATTCATTTTAGAAGTTACATTTAAGGGGGAAAAAATAGTGTTTACATTGACTAGGCCAGTATTCTAAAGGCACTTGCTAAATGATTTTCTAAACACACACAAGGCACATTCTCAAAGTTTGACATTATTCTGAAAAATTAAACACTGGGCAAACTATTCTGCCAGCGATAAAACTGATGAACAGCATTTTATTTCAGAGAGGACTAAGTGTTATTTAATATGAATAAAGATGACAGAATTAAACTTTTAAAATATTGTGAAACTTGATATTTTAAATTTTTCTTAAACTAATGAAGAGATAATTAAAACCATGCCTTATGATTTATCAGGAAGTGTAATAGCTCACTCTGAGTAAGGAGACTGAGATTTATATGAAGTCAGTAATTATATGTACCCTGTTAGCTGTGGAGAGAACAGTATCAGACAGGTGACATTTTAGAGATAATAATGACTTTTAAAGCACTTGTTCAATTATGCGTTCAGAGTTCTTGAATCATTGCCACTCCTTAATGAGACATTTATAATTTATATGAAAATTTTCTTATTTTTTTCTGTGTAAAACAATAATCATATCTGTGCATCAGGCTGCATTTGAAAGGAAGGAATCAACTCCAATCCACTGTTAGATATATTGCACTGTATACGTATGTTAAGCTGCAAGTATTACTTCAGAAACCCTACATATTTTATCCTCCATCTGGATGTCAACATTGGAGCCAAAGCAGCTTTAAATACTAGAGAATGAAGACAGATATGTATCAAGGTGCAATTCTTTTGGAAGGAGTCACCAGCAGGAAATGTCATCAGCACTCTTCTCCTGTTGATTTGGGAGAGGAAATGGAGTCTCCACAACCCTTCCTCTGTGGGAAGCGTCAGGAGAGACACCTCCTGTCAAGTATTGGGCTTTTGGTTTATGTCTTTTCCTGAGCCTTTGCCTGAATGCTCCTTCTCTTTGTATTTATCTGCTAAATCCTTGCCTTTTGTGTAGCTGGTAAACGTGTGCTTGTGGGAGACTGGAAGCGTACACAGCTCCCATAATTTCAGGAAAATTGCTGTAATCTGATATTCAGCCCTGTTACTTCTCAGAGTTGTTGGCATTCTAATGGCATATTTTGGGGCGTTGTCTAAGTGTTTCCAGATTGCATATGTGGACTGTCTCAATATGTAACTTTAAAAAGACACTCCTTTTTATAAAGTTACCCTGCTCCTGGGCATGTGTAAAAGCATATGCAGTATGATTTTTTTTTTTCTTTTTCACTTTTTAACACTTCAGCTATAAATGGAATCTCAGAAAAGTTCTTTCTAGGCTTGTTAAGGTGTCTGTGGGAAGTTCCTGACAAATTTCATTTGACTTCTTATGACTTTTTTCCTTCCAGATCAGGCATGGTTCCCATAATTTCTTGCCCTGTAATAAACAAATGTTGTTAATCTTAAGTAAACCTGTGGACAGGTGGGGAATTGAGCAGAGTACAGAAAAAAAAGACCAAAGCTTTAAACTAACTGTATGTATTGCCTTTGTCATAGTCTTGCACCCTACCTAATCCTTTCCTACTAGAAGGAAAAATGTAGCTTAGGGAAGAAATAAACACACAAATTTAGTTTAAATGATCCGATGTTAGTTATTCCATGATCATGGTTGTTTTGTGACAAATGGTCAGTACATAATTTTGGAATACAATCAAAAAAATAATGGTGTAATATTTTTAGTAACTAAAAACTCTAAAAATAGTAAATCATTACCTTTAAGAGTGCTATTATTAACTAGTGATGTTTCTCCTTTGGGAATACTGCTGGCTATGACTAGAATCAAGAAAGAGCTATAAAAATTAAGCTTCATTGTGTATTGTTTTGGGTGTTTTCTCTTATAGATAAATAAAAAAACCAAATAGCAGCTCTGTTCCTTATTTGCCATGCTCTCCTCTTCTCCTAATCACACCTTAACCTCCAACAGATTTATAGCTGAAGCTATACTGTGGAAGACAAACACCAGTGTTTTATCTGTGAGATTGCCATGCCACCTAAAGTGCATTTGTACAAATTCTCCATCACTAGGGTACATTATTGTTTTGGCCAGACTTGTATTCCCTAGGTGTCATTTAAATACTGTAAGCTCACTAAATCTACACGAAGAAAGTTTGCCAGAAAGTGTCCTGACATTTATGGAGGATTGGGACATATATAAATGTCCTTTTTAGTAATTTGCAGAGAGATTTTCATCTTTTCATATTGAACACCACCTTCTTCTAAAAAGTAGTCCTGTTCATTTCAACAGGAATATTTATGGGTCTCAGTCTTAGTAGAAGAGGTTTTTTACCATTGAAGTACCAGGCAATACAGTGTCATGACTTCTGAGCAACTTTATTTATTGCACCTTGATCCAGTGTAACTTATTAAGGCATCAGATATAACTGCAGAGATTTTCCAGTATATGGAAAACTCAAAGCTAGCTCCAATTGCCCTTTTCACTAGAATAAATACGGGCATAATAGGTAAAATAGAAACACAATCAAAATAGAAGTCCTGTAGATTCATATGTTGAATTTTCACTATCAAATGTGAAATAATAGTTTATTACTCTAAGGCTCAGTTTGATAAAAGAGTTATGATAAATGCACGATTACATTTTCAGCCCCTACAGAGTTGGGATGTATGTATAACTAGTAATTATTGGGTCCCATTCTGTGCTACCCTATATTGAGGTTCATGGGGCATTCTGCCAGTGCACCCCTCTTATTTTATATTTTAAATGGCAGTACATACTGTCAGTTCCTAAATAGAGTATTTCAGGTGACAGCTCAGCCACCAGTGTTTGACAATCTAAAAATATTCTAGGAGATTGAGAGGTTCACAGATAAGACGTGTATCAGTCAAAATATTGAAAAGAATATGCTAATTTGTTGTTATTCAGTATTTTAAGGATGGAGATGCTTTGGGTGCTTCTGTAAATACAGCTTCTTTACAAGTCCATTGCTAAACAACAAGCAGATACAAAAATGATAAGTGCATATTGTAGCACTTGGTTTTCTTGTAAACCTTAGCACCAGGTCCCATTTCAAGTATTATTTCAAGAGAATGTAAATTGGCTAATTTGGAGGATCAGGAGTCTGGGAAACTAATTATATTAAGAACCAAAGCATGTCCAGTATTTCATTTAATTTCATTTATTTTAATTTGGAAAATACCCCAGGCTGAAGTTTGCAGTGCCAAATAGTAAACCCAAACAATATTTTTTTGAGTGTAAAGCTTTGCTTTAAAAGGCAATTTATCATCAGAGATAAGCTAGCATTAAGGCAGGTGGCATTTAGGTAGCCAAGAGGAAGTTTTGCTCTCATTAACCCTACAAGAAAGTCTCTCATAAATGACAACATAGCTCTCTAATCACAGACAGAAGATCTAAATCTTACTCCGAAGTCTGGCTGAGATTTTGATAAGATGTTACAAAGATAAGCATAATAAATCAAATTAGATGTCAAGTTGATCTTCAGAATAAAAAAAAATGTAGTCGTATGTGTTTAAAGTTAATTCAGTAGCTTCATTGAAAATTTGGTGATTTTTAAAAGCATGATAGAGAGAAGCCAGAGTGGTATAGAGAATTTCCCATCGGTATTTGATCATCTCACCCATTATATGGCAGCGTAAGTGGGATTGCTGGATAAATGCTGAAATACTGGCATAAATAGACTCCATAAATACAGTAGGAATGCTATTTAACAGTATATTTGAATATATCTGAGATATACTTTTCCATTTCCAGAGGAGAAATAGTTCAATACAGTCAACTGAAACAAAATTATTCTATTGATAAATTATACTAATTTCTTTTTCAGCTGTGCAGAATTGAAAAAAAAAAAACAGTGAAAAACAAAACCAAAACTGCAGGTAGACTAATTTATTTAATCTCTGAGTCTAGACTGAATGGGCTACAGCTTTCTCATCAAATTCCCCCAAGTCAGCCATTATTGCACGGCTTCATTAGTGATAAGAATCTGGAGCATTTTGGAGACAAGGCATTTTTACACTCCGTCATTTTAACTGAGACTGTTTCATTCACATTTTAGTGATTATGATGTACATTTCACAGCACTCTGAGGTATGAAATATAACTTTTATCTATTTGTAGTTTTTGTGGAAACCTTTTAGAGTTGAAGAATAGAGTGCTGAAATAAGCAAGTGACCACAGACAATGCGAGAAGCCCAGGCTACAGCAGGGATTTGAATCAGACATGCAAGAGGAGGGCACGTTTTCTATTAGTACCTAGGATAAAATGAGTGATTAGATGTGTAAAATGTAGGAAGCAACATAACCACTGTCTTCCTGCTCTTCCAATGAAGCTGGTAAACTACAAGTCCTAAGTTTTGCTTTTCCTTTCAGGTAATTTCTCAGATCTCCAACTGTAACAATGCAATTTCAGACCCTTAGGTCAGTCACAGAGGTACCAGGAGGGGAAGATGGATTCATGCACTTAGAGCTATTAGAAAGGCGAAAAAAATTATTAAAAACCTTGGAACTGTTAGATTATCCAAGTCGCACAATCCTGGAAATTGTTCATACTTCTTTTCCCTTTCCTTGTTAAAAATACATACCCTCCATTTGCATTACAGGACAAAATCCTAGGAAAGGGTGAATGCAGTAGAGTAACAGGAAACCTGAGCTTGAAAAGTTACTGAAGTAGACTAATTTCCTTATAACAAAGGGATGAAGATTGAAAAGTGAGCGCAAATCAAAGGTCTTAACTCTGTTCCTGCTTTATGAGATATGAATTCTTAGCCTGTGGTGAGACAAACAGCAAAAATCTCATTTAATGGAGCAGGATATATGTCTACTTCTGGGGGAAATGTATATGGGTCTTTTTAGCTTCTCTATGACCATATGTACAGATGTCAGAGTCTGGTTAATAAATATTGATGAACACATTTTTACCTAAGCAATTAATATATCCACACCATAGACAGAGAGTAAAGTATATGGATTTATAATTCCTTTGAGTTCAACTAAGTAGATGTATACAAATTGAAAAATATCTATTAAATGCTTCTGGTTTAGTGTTCTTAGTGTCTGGTTTCAAGGCAAATAAAGATTGATTTTGACTTGCTTAGTCTATTTCTGCTTTATAGGTGCAACCAGCCTCTGCTTTGCTATGTCAATAGGAAGTTACCTGTTTTATTCTATTAGAAGTCTCTCTGTTCTGTCTGTACATTCCTTTATGAAAAAGGGTTTTGTACGATAATTTTTTTCAAGTTGTTACCTTCTTATTCAGTAGGTTCTTTTCCTCTGACTTTTAAGCTGATTTATGATATTAAAAATGTGAAAAAATGGCACATTTCTACAGTTTCTACAGTATTTTTACTGTCCTTTCTTTAAAAAAAAGTCTTCTCTGAGGACAGGCACTCACTTTATATTATATCATAACATATTTGGTTTACCTTTTTGGATTGTTTACTTCTTTTCCTTTGTACGAGCATGTGATTTTTTACCTTCAGTATCAATCTCCAGAGAACCTTTTGAAATGCCTTATAAAAATTTTAGTACATGATGTTCACTTTAGACTTCCCCCTTATCTATCTCTTCCAATTATCTCATAATGGAGCAGAGTGCTACAGCTCATAGTCTATTTATATCTGTCATTTGCTTCATTCTTAGTTTGTTCCCAGGCTAAATCCAACTTGTAGATCTTGGCATGGGTGCCATTTATTTTTTCATCTCTTGTTGACATGCTAACTAGTACTTGTATTTTTGTCGTTCTTTTTGCACATTATGAGAATATTTTGGTTCGCCTTTTGCCGTGGTTTTATTTACCTGCTATTTTTACCTTTACTCTTATCTGTAATTGTGTGGTTACAAAATACATCAACTCAGTGTCTGGCATTGGAGCCTAGTCACTGTAGAGAAACAGAGCAGCAGAGGATTCCCCTCCCAAAAAGAGTGGGGCAGAAGTCGAGCAGTGTGCAGCGAGTAGATGGGGCACAGGACCAGGATGCATAGATCAAATATGAATGGAACAATGAAAAATTCAGGGTACTGAACTACCCTTAATCTGGAAGATATATGATACTTGAGAGACACCTTTAGAGGGTTTTGAGGTCGGCTTGATTTTTAAAAGACATTTGAAGACAGCAAACATGAAAATGGAAGAATTAGTGTAGGAAAAACGGCCAAGATTACAGCAATAAATGGAACACAGCCTTCCTCTCGACAGAACAGTGGCTCGATAGCCTTCATGTGTAGATATGTGCTTGTGCTGTGGGGTGGGACAGGGGATTTAGCTATTGACTCCGGGTAACTGCAACTTCCCCACAATCAGCGTAGCACAAAAATATGACCTGTAAAAGCCTCCTTTTGGGAATACTGTGTTTGTGCATCTTCTTACTTGTACATCTGACTTGCATTTCTGACTACGCCTGTAAAAGGATCAATTTTGATTTTATAAACACTACAAATTGAAATAGGGAATTATAGAATGCTTTATTTTAGTAAGCTAGCAGTGTATAATGCTGTTTCAGTAGATGGTGTAAATTTACACAGCTGAAATTTAAGATTCTAAGTTTTCTAACTGCCATTGTTAAACGGGTGAAAGCTCTTACAATATTTTTTTTTTTTGGGCAGCCATATTTGTCTTTGCTCAATTAGGTTTCTTTTAAAATTGAAGAGTGTCTACTCAAAGGCAGACTTAGTCTGTTACTTAGCAGATTGAACTGGTCTGTTTAGTCATTTATTTAGCAGACAGTGGTAAGCAATAAGAGGAAATAATGTAAGAGCAGAGCAAGTAACACACTGTTGCTTATTTTAATACAGCCTCATTCTGGTATAGCCCCTTTTTGAACATTTCGCTCCATCAACACTTACCTCATTTCCACACGTTTCCATATTATCTTAATTATGTTCTTACCATCAATATAAGTTATTATTGAAACAAATCATCAGCATTTTCCCAGTGGTACCAAGTGGCCCTGATGCTGTGTTCTGAAGTGCTAAAATGTGCTCTGGAACTTTGGTATTAGTTAACATTTACAGGCAGTGTCATTAAGAAAAGGTTGCAGAGAAACATCTGTAGCATCTTAGACAGGAGTAACTTGTGTCTGTGAAAAGGGCCTTTGAAGGAGCAATTTGCAGCCTTTGGAAATGGCTTCTCAAGCGTGAGGGCAAGAGAGGGAAGGTCTTCCATCATTTAAGGAAGATCTTGTGAAATCCCCAGGGAAGTGGAACAATGCGGATGAAGGTACCCAGTACTTGAGAGAATTAGCAGTACTAGAAGTTGTCTATAGCGATCTAAAGAATGACAGTGTCTCTAAAGATCCAGAGGCTGTCCCCTGTACACTCACCATGTGGAGAAAGGTGGTTCAAGGTGTCCCTGCGTCACATTCCAGCAGCTTGGTAGCTCCGTATTATCTGCAAATGGATACACCAGCTGTAGAGGTGGCGTCCTCCTGGCTCTGAAATGTAGAAGAAACTCTGGGTACTCCCTCATCCCTACAAGCCAGTACCCCAAGTTTTAGGGGCAGCCCAGGGACCTGGGTGTAGCTGATTACTAGCATGGTCAAGTACCAAGGTGGTATGTTCTGCATAAACTACCTCTGTGATCACAGTTATGAATGCAGTTCCATGAACATCACCCACAACAATCGTAGAGCAGAGCTTTTGGTTGTCGTCTCCCCACCCCCCATTTCTTCCCAATTATTTGTTTACTTGGACATAGATGTTTACTTGGACTTCTAAGAATCGGTCCATTACACTGTGGCAGCAAATTTATGCTGTCTTTTACACCAGTACAAAGGGATTGCAATCACTGTAAGTCAAACACTGCAAGTGCACTAAGGGCCTGCCTTTTCCACTCTGTCCCAGACGGCTTCTGCTGTACCTCTGCATTAGGTGTAATAGTCACAGTGATGAAGATAATTCTGATCAACAAACTGATCTGACTGAAAATCTCCAAAGGAAAGAATATAAACAGTCTCCAATTAGTGCAAAGTCCCAGTCAGACTAATCCAGAAATCACGCATTTGTAAGCGTGTGAGCAGAGACACTTTCCCTCACATGTACAGATGGCAGCTTCTTCCACTGGTCATAAAACAACATCCTGACTTGACAATGTGCCTACTGCTGTCTGCCAACAGTCAGCACAACCTGATCTGGGTGATTTTGAGTTTCTGTCTGGTTTGTACACAAATCTGTACTGGTGGTTTATCTGGTAATAAGAAAATCAAGCATTAGTTGGTCAGTACTGATAGATTTAATGATAGCTGGCAAGCAATTGCATTGTTGAGAGCAGTGAATAACGTGCTTATAAATAAACAACTGTCTAGTTCCAAACATAAATCAAACATCTACCACATCTGTAAACTAAAAACTGCCAAGATGACTGTCCTGAAAGCCTGATAGATATCAAACAGATGATTTAGTGAAGGTTTGCAGCTGACTATTCCTTGATGATTTTGCTGCTTCTGCAGCGATCCTAAATCTACACTTGTAAAAGGCTCCATGCTGAACACACACACACATATTTTCCAAGTTGTGTAGACCCTTGCCTGCAAGTTTATCAGTCATACTGATATACCTCATGTTCTGAACCCCTCTGCATTGCCAGACTCTGGCAGCAGCTCTCTAATACCAAGCTTAAACCAAAGCCCAAGGCTTGGCCCTGACCTCCTTTCAGGGCTGCTCTTTGCTGCTCTGTAGGCTGCAAGAGAAAGTGAACTTTGTGCCCCTCTGTTCCAGCAGCCTGAGCCCGATGACATTGTGTACTTGCTACTACAGACACTGAACTCCTGGGCAGCTGCTTTTATTTGGCCCATCATAAGGCTTTGCTACCGCTTCCTCCAACCTGGGCTTAAGGGTTTTTGTGGTGGTTGCTCTCTATGACTCCTTTGTAACAATTGTTTCTCACGTTTTTATGTTTCTGCTTGTTTATCTTATAGTTGTGGGGTTTTTTTTAAAGACACAACTGGAGAAATAATAAGTGCTATCATTTTGGTTTTTGTGGATTACTACTGCAATGGTGATTTGGACTGTCAGATTTTTATTTACACTCTGTTGCACTCAGGCACCTGTCAAGCACAGTTTTCAGGCAATATCTGTGGAAGTACAATAATCTCGTCAGTCCTATATAAATAAACATGTTTACATTGCTACATAGATGTGTAAAAGGATTTACCTTGCACACAGCACAAAACTCAGCCAGCCTTGTTTGTGCTGTACGAGCTGCTCTGAGCCAGTCTGCTGCAGAGGGCCCTGGAGAGCAGCTTTGGCACTTATTCCACACTCATCATATCCCTCTCCAGAGGGTATGAGGAGGTGACAAAGCAAGCTGTGGTGACAGCTGGGGGGTGGCAAGAGGAAGTTGTGAGGATTAGGGATGGGAGGAAAGGAGTAAGCTGCAAAGGTGGTAACAGGGAGTGAAATTGAGCACTTTTCTTCCTTCGCATATCCTGAGCTGAAGGAAACATCCAAGAGGTCAAATAATCAGGGAATCAAAGATGTGTGTATCACAGGTGTGGGGATACACAGACTGCAGATGAGAGCACTGGGGACTAAAACTCCATTCTGCTTAAGTGAAGTCGAAATATTTGAAGGTTACTGTTTCTCAGGAATTTCACTGCTTACTTTTCTGTGACTTGGCAGTAAGTCCACTGGTTTCTGAAAACGTAGCTCGTGCCTGCATTGCCTTTGCAGAATGGGCATGGGTGAGTTGTAGACTGAGTACCAAACTTTCACTGGAGGTGAATTTTACCTGCAAGATTTTTTCTGCATCAGAGTGAATAGTTTCTGAGGGAATTATGTGAGTCAGGTTTTGTGGCATCATGTTATTATCACATCACAGGAAATATAGAAGGCACATTCTGTTTTAATTGGGTCAAAAATCCCAGGTAGTACCAAAATTGAAATGAAAACAAAACTATACTTTGGTTGATGAACGCATTTTCCTTGGAAAAGCTGAGTCTATATTCTACTTAACGAACAGTAAAGGAAATATAAAATATAATTACCTCATTGAGCAAAACAATTTTCAGAGGGAAAAAAAGGATATGTTTTTGACATAACATGTTGACATTTCTATCTTAGAACACTGCATTTCTGAAACTTCTCTCCTTATGAAATGTTAATCAGTGAGTAAGACTCCATACAAGATCATGTAAATTCACACTGAGTGCTGTAGTTGAAGATCATTTTTCATGAAGTTCCATTTCCTTTTGGGTAGGTGCAGCTAATACTCCCCTATAACTTGCTATGTCATTGATAAAAGTGTAGATTAACTTAGTAAATCCCAATATTTGAATTTGGAAAAAAACCAAACCCAAAAACCCTTGAAATTTGTTTTTCTGACTTGATATAATTATACTGTGCATTTGTTTCAGGAAACACTGAATAAATTGTTGGCTATAATTGAAGACTGCCAAGTATAACTAGCATAATACAGTAAAAAAGAACAAAAGAAGAAAAGCCAGCCAACAGAAGTAATAATAGGACAAGATGGTGACAATAAAAAGCTGTGGAATTGTATTAGAGCCAATATATAGATATGCTCTACTGACTCTCACATTGACCTCCCAGTTTTATGTAAAATACATTGTACAGTTGAAATAGAAAGAAAATTACCTTCATTTTGGGAGAAAAATACTAATTAAATGCTTAAAGCAATAGGAAAATATCTAGTTTGATTATTTTTACTATTTGATTATTTTACTCAGCTCTAAGTGCATCAAATATTCCATTAATCTCAGTGTGCATTGGATCAAATCTACTAGGAAGAGGGTTCTGGTTTCAGGTAACATATTAACAAGTCGTATTTAAAATTGTATATTACGCTTGATCATGTGATACTTAAAAAATGACAGATTGGGATTCACCCACAAAGTTTTTTGTTCCTTTTTTTGATTTTTCTATCCATCTGCTTCTTTAATTCTCCCTTCTGTTGCGTTTTCAGAAAACTAAATCTCTTAATTTCAAAGTAAAAATAAAACTGGGATTAGCCATCTAATCTGTGAGGATACCATGTAGAGACAGCTCTCAGCTTTGTTCTACTTGCTGGTTTTGAAAAGATTAAATCCTGAAAAATGAGAAGTAAAAGATAACTTACAGAAGAGGAGTAACAGAACAGTCAGAGACATTTGTCTTACAGATGAGAAGTAGAGTTTAAGTGAATAGTGATTTCAATTTCTGTGGTAATCAGAGGCTAACTGGAGTCACTTGCAAGGGACCAAAGTGAGAAGAGTTTGCTGAGCATTTCCTTAAGGTCAAGACATGGGCTTATCCTTTCTCTCGTTAAATGTGAGACCTAAGTTCACACAGGGTCTTTTGCTGGTTTAAGCTCTGGACTACTACACTTACACCAAAAAAACCCCAAACCAACCAAACCAAAACAGAAGCAAAGGTGGCACATTTCATTCACAGGTATTCCTTTAGATGGGGACCTGTAAACTGCCCTATCTAAAGTAAGCAACGAGTCTCCAAGATTTTTATTCATGTAATTCTTTAGACATAACAAAATCCACCAGAACAGTTTAAGGCTGTGATTTATCTGAACACCTGTTTTTATCTTTATCTGGATAATCTCCATGACAATGTCCCTCATCGTGTTTACTGCTTGCTTTGTAAGAGAAAAGTGTTAAATGGGGAGCAAACTGAATCAAAACTTATTAAAAGAAAATCTACAGAGAAATAACACCACATGTGAAGTGTTGGGGTAGGAGTGACTCAGCTCCATCACTACCGTCCATCTGTTTTGGACATACAGTGGATATTTTCACAAGTGGTCACTGTTTCGTTTCTGTTGGGCTTGAGGAACAATTATCTTTTAAGAGCTATAGCACCAACACTGAGTTGCCCATGTGGCATTTAGGCAGTGCTGCAGAGTTTATTTATGACAGCCTTGATATTTGTTGGCTACCCTAATGTGCAATACTGGAAGTAGACTGAAAGTCAATGAAATAATTCAAGGGGAGAGGAAAGGTAAACATCTCAAAAGACAGATGTCTCAAAGTCATGAAATGATAACTTTAAGAGTAGTAAAGTCCAGAGTCTGAGTTATGATTCCAGATGGTGAGAGTGTAAAGAAGAAAGATACATTGAAAGCAAAGGTCAGTGTAGGGAATTAGAGTAAAGAGGAGACCCCACAGGTGGGACAGTGTGCCATTTCCTCAGTGTTTTCAAGTGAAATAGTGAAACTGTGTAGTCCATAGAGGAAGAAAGAAAGGGTGAAATCTGCAAGGAACTGGAGAAAACGAACTGTGGAAGAAGGGACTGGAAATTTTCTTAAAATTTGGATGGAAGAACAGGAAGGAGGAGGAGATGGAATGAGAGGACTGTGGACAGTAAATTGTGGACTGAGCATGGATGAAGTAGCAGGGAAAAGGTTTCAGAGGACCAAAGAAAGAGACTGGGGGCAAGAAGGCAAACAGATGGAGGGCTACCAAACTCCTAAAACTACCCCTGACCCTGCAGACTGTCTTCAGGGTAGACACAGATGTGTCTGCTTGGGGAAATAACTAAGGGGGGCTTTGAGAGAACAAGAATCTTACGGCGGTAACAATTAATTGGCAACATTACAACATACAGAAGTTTGGCAAGAAAAAATAAATAGCTTCAAATGAAAGGTTTGCAGTGATCAGCATTAAAATCCTGTAAGTAGAAAATACTGTTAAATTTTAAATCAACGACTGGAGGTGTGTTGTTACTCTAACAGTAATTTCTGATTCATTTGTACAATGTGAGATGCTCATGCAAACTGCCTGACCCTGTGCGTGCCTCACCTATCACGGAGAGGACAGGGAGAGTGCTGGAGTTGCAGGGGAAGGGTGTTTGTTTTAGAAGATCGACAAGTGCTAGGGACCAGCAGTTGGGATACAGAGGAATAGAGCACAAAAAAATAGCTTGCAATGGGTTATTTGTATTTTGATCCTAATTCTCTAGTATAGAGTTAAACCCAGGCTGACGGAAAGGAGTTATCAGAGAGTGCTTGATTTCAACAAGTTTCTTTCAAGTCTCTTTTTCGACAAGTAGTTGCCACTATTCACAAAAGAAAAAAAAAGCAACAAATTAACCTTCCTGCTCTTCAGGACTGGTTAATTGGCACAACTCCATGAAACTGAGCAGTGCCTGCAATCAAACTCATGGAGCATATCCCATTACTCAGAGTTCTTTGATATTCAGGCTTACCCAGTGAAAAAGCCTTGCATAATGGATTTTCATTGCAGCAGCTCCGTGCTGTATATATCCTACATATGAAGTATTTTTGCCCATAAGTTAAAAAGAGCTATTTTTACATGCAATAAAAACATTTTAAAATATCCATTTCCTCACCTTGTATGGGAAAAAAAAAAAGAAAAGGTTTTAAAAAAAGTTCTACTAAATTTATCAAGCATCTTCCTTCAGAGGTTTTCTTTCAGACTTTAGCTTCAAAGTGCACGATTTCTTAATGCATCAGTCACGTTTGTTTTGTTAACTTTCTCACCTTAGGTAATAGACTTGCAACAGAAAAGTATATTTGCAGTAAAAAGTCAAGTGTGTGAGGGAAACTACTTAGAGATTTCTTTTTCCCACAGTAAAGCATTATAGTATTTTCTCCTTAAAGAAAATTTCTAACAACAATTAATACAGATTGCAAATTCATTCTTTTTATTACTGCACCATTACTAGAATGGTGACTTCTTGACAGATTTTTATGAGTGCAGGAATGAGATAATTCCCTTTTTGAGTGTGCAAGACTGTGAATAGGGGATAAAAAAAAAAAATTATTAACTGATTGAAAAGCATGCATACTACCCGCCACTGAGTTCATCTCTTGCTATTAGTCTTCCCCTAAAAGTCTTTCCCTCTAAGGAATGAAAAAATTAAGATATTTTCCACAGAAATGTTTGAAAAGTAATGTCATTTCCTCTCTCTATTGCTGTAATATTAAATTGCTGCCATAGACCTGTATCGGTTTCACAAAGATAGTTTTACGTAACTGAGGCCAGCTGATTGCAAAAAGGAGCACAAAGCTGGCTACAATCAGATTTTAAAATTATTTATATCCATGAAAATACAGACACACATACTATTTAAACTGTAAGGAAGATAATTTTAATTAAGGGCTTAGTTTTTTAGCATTGTGACGTTTGAGCAGTTAAGTAAAGGAAAGTTTGCCTTGACAGAGAACGTATTTTTTTGTGGTTGCATGTACCAATTTTTACTTTGTGCCGCCTGAAAAATTTGTTCTGGCCAGTTTTCTGACGCTGTCTTAATTTTGTTTCAATCAAAGCAGCACTTATGGGAAGGAGACACTAAAAAGAATTTGAGCACAAGATACTGTTCTAATCTCTAAGGTTATTTATGCATCCTTAATCCTTTATTTTATAACTTGTTATTAACTCAGCTCATGGTATTTCTGTCTTCATTAATGCAGAGAATTATTTACAGTGACACTGATAACACCTGGTATCTATAAATCTATTAGTTATGTTAACATCCAATTACATAATCAAGTGAATATAGGTATGTCTGGAAAAACATCACTAAATAGTTTAACTCAGATTCACTGATATAAAAGGGAGCTTCTAAGTAAAAATACCTGTGGAAGCTGTGTTCTGTCCTGTTGTTTCCCAGTGTGAGATATCATAAAGAATCTACAATATTACATGAACACAAGTGCAGAAGAACAAGTTCTGCAGAGAACTTGAAAATATTTATTGGTTTGTTCTTAATAAACAGAGAAAAATCCCCATCAGAAAATGACGTTATACCTGTCAGTTTTAATTATTCTGCACTTGTTAGAATCATCTTTAAGAAAGTGCAGGACCATATTGCAAAAGTTAGATTTCATCAGCACAGCGCATGGCAAACGCCTTCAATAAGTGTGCTTACTGGGATTTTAAAACAAATTAGAGTTCTGAGTCTTTCAGAACTTGCAAAACTTCAAATAGAAGTGTTACCCATGACAGTCATCATTAAAAAACACTAATCCTTTTAATGAAAGCTAGGAAAAAAAAAAGCCTATTTCTTTTTTTATTGCAGTAAAATAAGATCAGATCGTAGCAGTTCACTTCAGCACTTCAGGTGCTTCATTTTTCAGCACCCTACATAATAAGCTTTCAGGTCTGAAATCTAACAGGATTTCACATATATTGAATTGGCAAATCCCAATTAAAAAAATCCCCTATAATTTTTCCTATATTACAAGGCTTTCTTCGTAGGAAAAATATGATATGTCCCTTTCTAAAAATATGGATTTAAATAAATATAAGTATTTGTCTTCAGATCGGCTCTGTTTGTACACTTAATACCTTTTCTTGATTCCAACATCAATAAATAGAAAGCATAAACATTTACAGCTCTTGGCATGCATTTGGTGAGAAATGCAGCTCACACTTTCATTTGTGAAGTGATTATTTCTGCCAAATCTGTTTTTTAACAAGAAAAGAAAGACGATTTGTACATTTGAGGGTGCAATACTGTTACTATAGTAAAGCGTGGCTATGGGGTTAGAATGCCATTGTAAATAGTAATGGAAAAATGAGTTAAGTAGCCAGAGCTCAGACAGATGGGTCCCCGTGTTTTACAGCCATCAGCAGTGCTCTGCATTAGTGTCCTTGACATGAATTAGGATTTTCCTGCTATCCTTTGTATTACATTAAAATGCACTACTCAAATTGCATCTTAACTGAATTACAAGAATGCAATGTGTACTTGGACTTGGGGTACTTCAACATGCTTCTTACAGTTTGAAAGATTTGAAATTATTTCAGTGACATCATTTTGGGTTTAAACTAGTGAAGACCACTACCAATGGTACTGAATTTTAAGACTATTAAGAACACCACACTGTGTTTTCAGGACAATCATATAACTTCAGTAGTTTTTGCCACAGGTGCATCAGGTATTTGCGCATTTTCAACACAGCTAAAGTGAGAGTCTGTTAAGCATAAGACCTGTTCTTTTAACTTCCAAAAGCAGCTTTTCATGCAATATTCAATGCCAACTACTTGCACAGAAAAATTCTGAAGCAATTAAGTGATTGCAGAAACAAAATCCTTACATTCATCAAATGTTTCTGTCCTGTAACCACCATCAAGGAATAGCATCTTAATCTATCAGCTTGACTTCCTTCTGGTTTGGGTGGACTGTCTTCTAAGGGAAGATAAACATGAAGCACAAATTGTTGAAACTACACTTTCAAATTACACTATAAATACAGAATAAACCCAAATCCATTCTGTAGGCCAGATGATCTGCATGTACCCGTACTATCACCCTGATCATGGTGGGCCATGTGCTTGGAAATCAAATTCCAAATACCCTGCAACAGAGTAATCAAGTTTTATGTAAGTGTGTCACAAGGAATTTCACTCCCTCACTTGAAACACCCTTCATAACTTGTAGTAATTAAGTCCAGAAAAAGCTTGTTCAAGCCCTTCACCACTACTGCTATGAAATGTTCTCAATATTTTTATGGGGGATCAGAATTTATTTTTTGTAGGTTCCCAAAATCCTCCTTTTCTAAGCTACACCTCATAGTGGGAAAAATGCAGAAAAGAGCAAATACTTGAGGTAAAATATTAACCATTAAAAGATTTTAAGAAACATTCAAGTAGCACGAGTGTTCTCCTTAGAAATAAAAAGCAGAGCCTTGGGAAAGAGCAGTATCTGGAGATTTCTGTCCTTGCCAGGGGCTCCTTCAGGCAGTCATACTTAACTTTACTTAGTAAATATCTGCCTTCAAGAAAAAAAGTGAAATATGCTCTGGTAGTCAGAGTATCAGGAGAGTACATTGATTATAGGTGCGTGATAATGTATTTCCTGCAAATGTAGAAGGCTACTACAGTTTTTACTAAAGTTTAAAAAAGTCAGGGGAAGGAGAAGGAGCCACAGAAGTGGCATTAGCAGCATTCGTAATCCATTTTGCCATGGAAACTGCTGCACTGTGGAATCCCAGTCTGCTGTGAGCACAGGTTTCTAAGAAAAGCTGAGCAGACAGCTGTTAGAAGGCTATCAGAGCAATTCATAATGCTGGTGATAGCAGGGTGATTAGCTCCCACATCCTCTTTCCTCTTTATCATTAAATCATGGCCAACTGTTAACATGTTGCTTTTTCATGATAAGCGGTTACTGAAATTTTCTTACCAAAAGCTCTGAGAGATTAGTTCAGGATGTGTAAAAAAACCCCAAAAACCACCATGCATCTTTTCAGTAACATCCCTTACTTCAATAGCTTGTGCCACTTTGTTTACCTCCGAAATATATCCTTGAAGATTAAGTATATACACTTAGCGTGTGGCAGCTGCCAAATCAGGGGAGATGTTTCCCACTGAAACTGTCACTGCATTAATGACAGTAAACACCTTGGAAAATACAGATTCTTAAAAATAAGGTTATGTTTGTGCTTCCTCTGAATAGGAAGCAGTGTAATTACCCATCCTACGAGGAACACTACAGTAAAACACACCAAAGGCAATGACTAGTTAAAATTAACTGATTCACTGAGTGAATCACAGAACCTTCCTTTTATGACCCTGTCCTACAAAGTGATGTGCCTAAACTTCTGGTAATAAGCAAGCATGAAAAAGTCGCATTACCTGAGATGCCACCCATTCTAAGCTTGTAATTAAATAACCCTCCAATTCCATAAGTGTATAGAAATATATGGTATAGACAACTACAGATAACAATTGAGAGATGCTACAGATAACAATAAATTGTACAAAAATTGTTTCAGCAAAAGACTTCACTTACAAGAAGGGAAAAATTAAAGTCAGGATTCTGCTAGAAAAATATGACTACATATAAAACCAAGTAGCTGAAGTACAGTTATTTGTTGAAAGAAAAGGTTGCTGAGAAGAAATGCTGAAATAAATTTCAAGCATGCTAAGAAAAAGTATATTTTTGCAGTTGTGCAAAACATGATGATATACAGGGAAAGGGAGATGTAGGGAAGTAATTCACTTGTGTGGTGTTAATTTATTTTTTAGCAATAATAGAACAGTTCTCAAACTGAGGCAGATTTGAGGGGAATGGAGGAAAGATGCTCCTGGTGCTTTAATAGAATCAGGAGGAGAGTTATTTTCTGTACAATACTGTGTGATTGCAACATAATTTTGCTTTCAGCTCCCAGTATTTCATGGTGACAAAAACCAAAGTTCAGAGAGTGTGGTTTTGCTTGGTACATGAGCATTTGATCATAGGTGAATACAAACAAGTGGACTGAGACATGAACACTTAACAGAGGTGTGAAGAAGATAGAAAAAGAAGAGTCATTAAAATGTCACTTTTACAGGTGGGGAGTTAAACTGAGATCGAAGGCTTAACCTGGGCATCAAGGAAATCTTCCCTACCAACATCAAATATGAGAATGGTCATCCTATGAAAATCCCAAAAGCATAGATCCTTCTTATTTTGCAGGGTAGACTGTCTAAATAATATGAAAATGATTCTGCGTGTAAAGCGGGCAAACGAAAAGCTTTCTGCTTGGTGCTGTTGGGTTTTTTTTTTGTTTATTTGGTTCAGGGATTTTTAAACTTTCAGCATTAGTCACTCAAAGCCAAGTGAGCTTTTGGCTGAACACTCACTGTATGTCCTTCCATTTTTATATCAAGAATAGCTGATTAGAGAAAGAAATTATTTTGAAATATTGATGTATTATCTTTCAGAGCCAATCCTAATACTTTCTTTTTTATTATTTCAGGGTGCAAGTTGAATTCTATATGAATGAAAACACATTTAAAGAGAGACTAAAGCTCTTCTTCATCAAAAACCAAAGATCAAGTAAGCAATTGGATCAATTTTTGTAAAAAAAAAGTATTTGTGATACTTTAAGTAAAATCAAATTCAGTTGAAGGCAACAGTGAAGTTTTTACTAATTTTCTTCTGAGTTAAAATATTTCAACTTGAAAATAATTTGCTTTTCCTGCAGGATCAAACAATTAGTGACATCACCAATTGTTACATAAAATCATGATTTTACTTCTGTGTCGTGATCAGGTTGACTAATTTGCATGGATCTGGCAGCAATGCTTATTGACAAGTCGTGACCTTGTGACTAGGAAAGCAAAGACACTTAAGATGGTAAAGGAAAAAAGGTGCAAAAGTTCCCAGCTTTTTGAAGTGTTCTACTTTATTAAGTATTCCTAAAATTTCAAACTTTATCTGCACTCAAAAGAAAAAAAAATTGGAAAGGAGACTGTTGGGGGTGTGGCACCTCAGAAATGTAGTCCTTGTCGTAACCTACACTCTAATTTAAATATATCTTCTTTGACACATGTGCCTAAAGTCATAGGCCATCATGGAAGGGAATAAGGTAGAGGAACTAAGATATTGATTTTTTTATATACATCCATGCAGCTGGGGTGGAAACATGGAATATTATCCAATCTTGGTTAGAACAGTGGAGTTCATAGGTCACAAGAGCAGTAACTGACCTCAATTTTCTTCTGTGTAGCAGGACTGAAGTTACCTCTATTTGTCTTGCATATGTAAAGAACTAAAATTACCATAGCTTTGTACATAAAGCTTTTAGACTACAAAGAATACATTTTATCCTTTGTAAAACAGCTGAAATTGTTTCATGGTTTTGTGTCTGAAAAAAGACAGAAAAGAGAAAAGAAGTTTTTTGATGTCCCAATCTGAAAATATCCAAACAAAACTGGGGAGACTAGATCAAGCTTTTAAAAATAAAACATACCAAAAAATCCCCTATCTATAAGAGCTAGTAATAAATAAATAAATACTAGTTTTACATCAGAGAACTTGATGCTTTATTGGCTAAGCTTCTTTTACTTTCCAAGTCTAGCAAGAAAAATATTCCCCTAAAAGGAAAGAAAAAAAAAGGCACTGGGCTTTGAATAATTGACATTTTCATATGGGCTTTGGAATGAATTGCTGTTTTTAAGTTAGAGAATCAGGTTTAACAAGGCTTCTGGAGGTTCATCCATGGGGAGTTAATTACTTATTACACTTACCTGGACACACATGGGAAATTCAGCTTAATTCAGGTGCCTAAATAGCATAGGAATGATGCAGATAGCCATCAGAGCACTGAATTAAACAAGAAAAATCCCCAAGCCAAAGCAGTCAGTGTTAGCAAGTTCAAACATTCCTTCTGCTTATGCAGATCTTGGTTCTTGTCCAAATACTCAGAACCAGAATCTTCCAAAAGGAAGTCTCCAAAAAGCTGCTGCTGATACAATAACCTGCTACTCAGCCAGGGGTACTCATCCAGTCCTCCATTAAATGGGAGGAGGCTCTTGCCCAGAGGTATCAGGGAGTTGATAAACAAAGATAGTAGATTTTAGTCAGTGTTCAGTGAGCGGACTGAAAACCTTCCTTCACATAATAAAGATGGACTTCCTGTCACTGAGAAAATAATTGTCAGTAGGAGCAGCAAATTTTTGGATGGTGTAACTAAATCAAACCTGTTCACCAAACAGTTTTTGATAATATCACGTGGTTTTGCCAACCGGAGCAGTCAGGTCCAGAATTTATAATAATTTTCTACAGAATACTATCCTTATCTTAATCACATATGGGCCAGTAACTTGAAATATCAACTGTTTTATTAATTATTATGCTTGTTTAAACTGATAAAACAAGCCTTCATCTATGTCTCATGTCAATCTAGTTTTCACTCAATCTTCTGCAAGCAAATGTCTAATCAAATTCAAATAATGTAGGAAAAAATATCTTACAAAGGTGTCACTCAGCAACACCCCCCCCCAAAAAAAAAAAGGAGAGAAAGAGAAAATGACATATTCATACAAGCGTGACTTGCTTGTACTTGCCAGGACAACACACTGCATTATCACGGCCAACAATAAGTCTCAAAGGGAAAAAAGTAAGTGAAGTTTCAAGTCAGTGAAGAGGGAATGAAGGATAACTATCACTAGGATATGAATTATTAAGAGTATATTTTCATCCAGCTCCTAAAGTCAGCTGCTACTGGAATGATTTTGCTAAAAACCAAGAATGTATTAGTGACTTATGAGAAAGGAATAATGGGAGGGGATTCTAAAATCCTCACCTGGTATCTTGTCACTCTGTTTAGACCAACTCTCTAAATCTGACAATTAATCTACAAAAACACTTACAAGGAAAGCATCAAGGATTTATAATAAAAGTGAAAGTCACAGTCAGAAGCAGTAAAATATAATGTATCTCTCTGTACTTAAAAATGCCTGCAAAAATAGCAAATACCTTTTTAAACTGAGAAGGAAATGTTAAGATTTACATAGTTATATTTAGTTCACAAAACAAAATAGATTTTGAAACGTTATTATCAATTCTTCTTTTAAATAAGACAAGAGTATTTAACAACTTCGTTCCATAGATACAGTGAAATTGCATTCTCATTAAATGATACATAACTGCATAACAGTGCATGAGTGATGGAGCTGAATACAAGTTTCAGGCACCACTCATATCCAAAATATAGAGATATTCTGTGCAAATGACCCTGCTACTTGAGCAATCTGCCTCTGAATGGAGAAAAAGAAATTAAATCAAGCAGACCATGTTGATTTATTGACAGCATGTGAAATACAGAACAAAAATAGACAGGAAGCAAACTAATATGAAATGCTTGCTTTGTAACAGAATAATAATTGAAAACCGGATTTAAATGCCTTCTGTAGTGTTTGTCCCCGGATGCCCGAAGAGGCCAACCTAGAAACAGAGACTGGACAGGAGAAAGGGAATAAAGGTGGATATTTATTTGAAAGGCCTTCAGAGGCACCCCCTGGGCAGGCCAAAGGCTACACCCAAGATGGACCCTGAGTCACGAGTTCTTCACACTTTTATAGCTTTGGTCCATTTGCATATCAACCCAATTTCACCAATTAAACTTTAGCTAATGATGTAATTTCCCCTCAGCTTGCCCCCCTTCTCAAGATGCTGGGTTACACATTTTGGGCCTAGGCCGGGCTGGGTGTCCTTGGAGAGCAGCCTGGAGAGGCTTTGTTCTGTCTGTCTCAGCATGAGAGAGCAGCAGCTCACAGGCTACAGGACACTGCAGAGTTACACACTGGGAATACAGAATTTGAAAAGTATAAAAGTTAAAACCTAAGACATCACCCCCTCCTTCCCACATTTGAAATCCTGCATTTCCATGATGGTGGTACACATGCATTGCTTCCAACTCACAGGTGAATCCCCAGCTAGAGGGCTGCAGAACCTTTCTACCAGAGAAAAAAACGCATTTTCTAGGCCTGCATTAATTATCCAAATTTTAGCAAGGGTACCTGCGTATGTTACTAATGGCTGAGGCACACAGAGCAGGGAGAGGTGACCCAGAACAGACTTGAAGCCTGCTGTTCTATATTTATATTTTAATAACTGACCCAATCACCAACAGCACAGAACCTGTACTTTGCCTTGCTCTGTAAACAACCCCACCCACGAAATGCGCTCTCTGTAGATGCTGACTGGGAGCCTTAGATGAAAGCACAGCTGGTTTGAAAACCCTGCCTCACATTCTGTGGGAAACAGCCATTCCTATGGAGGTATCCAGAGCCTGAGTTCCAGATCTATCAGAACTAAGATTTGAGAGTTAAGGGTTTAGGGCAGCAGGCTGGAGCATCAGTCCTATTGATGTAGCTTTTAATCAGAAGAGAACCATTTTCTTTTGGCATTTAAACCAACATATCATTTCAAAGGATTATTAGAAAGCAAAGCCATTATCAATGCAGAAAACAAGTGTTTCACACCAAGAATAACATTTACAGAGCTAAAAACCAGGAGGAAAACAACAGACTTCTGTACTTGCCTAAGAAAGTTAGACAACACAAAATGGGTAGGCTTTTTTTGTTGGTTTAGGATTAGGTGGTTTTTTTAAACATTATCTGCTTTTCTAATTGTAATAGCTTGGTTGTTACGGCAACCATTCATATTCCAGCAGACTTCAACAAAAGGGTTAGGACAAACAAACAATGTACCTTTGCTACAGCAACATTTCAAAAAAAGCTGCAAATGAGGATCATAGCACTGACCAAGTCAAACAATAGGATAACACCCTTAAGTTACTTACTTATTTATTTACTTTTTTTCCTTCCTTGCTTCCTTCCTCAATCCACTTACTGCTTCACCCCCTTCACTCAAGTTGGGGAATAAATAGTCTGTGGCTAATTACTCTTGATAGAGGAGCAGGAATCACTAGGTTAATGTTCTCAAACCCAATTGCCAGTAACAGCTGTGGGGCTTCTCCCAGACCACAGGATTTTAACCCTTAGTTCACAGAAACAAAGTGCTGTAAAAGTCCATCCAGTTCTTGCGTGATAACTGCAACTTCACAATTCAAAGTAATAAGCAGTTTTATGTAATAAACCTTAAGATTTCTTTCAGAAATTGCATTTTAAAATATTTAAGAATCCATTTTCTGTTTTTCTTGTAGTGGATGGAATTTTAATGGGAAAGGAAGCAGTAGATATAAAAACTTATTTATCAGTTTTATCTGTAAGGTGCTGATTTTGAACTTAGGCCTGAGTAAAGTTTAAAAAAAAAAAGTAATATTACCATAAGATGAGTGTGATTCTCTCCTTGGAAGGGAATGTATGCACACAACTTTGGGTATGGATTATTAAGCCGTAGTTCTTAAAACACAGAAGTAATTACATTGAGTTCAGCAGACCTGCTGCAACACAGCAATAAACCACAATGTCCTTGCCGTGACTGGCGCAAGGGAACTCACATTTGGGTGAGACTCAGTCAGAATATTCTGCTTTGGACAGAAGGGCTCAGCCATGCAGAACTGGACTCTCAGTTTGCAAGACTAAAAAAAATCAATGCTAAAGTGACCTCCAGTCACTTAACATTAGTCAACTAACAGTTTTAACTTAATTAGCAAATGAAAGCTTATATCTAAGAGTCAGACGCAAATATCCACACTAGCAAAAAAGTCTGTTGAATTTAATAGCACTACTGAAAATTTAAACCTTAATCATCCAATGACTGCAAAATCACAAAGCAAAGTTCCACTGTAGTAGAGAATGGCTCCAGTTGGCAATGAAATAAATTACCCCTGTGATAGAAGGGGATCCCTTTGAAGGATAGAAGTAAGTGTCCATGTAGATCCCTTTGAAGGAATCCTGTCTTTGTGCATTAAACCTATGTTTGTGGGACATAGTCTAATATTTTGTGATACTATTTCTGGTATATCCGTTCAGCTAGAACATCTCAATATTCACACAGTCTGTAGAGCAAGTTGTTGATTCAGTTCAGTTGTGCATTCAGCATGACTTTTAGAGGTCCTGATTCTTGAATGCATAGTTATTCAACTTCAACATTAAATAACTCCAGTTTAATATTTTATAGGTTGGGATAGAGTTAATATATTCTGTATGTGAAACTACTCCATGAAGACTTTTTTAGATATTAATATTTAAATACTGGCCGTTGCTTATACCCTGCCTAAGGTTGAAAGTATGTCTTCTTCATGTTGCTTGTATCTTGTAGCTCCAAAAGCATTGCATAGTTTTTTACTACAGGACTACTCAAATTTCTTTTCATTTTACCTCAAAGGTGGGTGAAACTAAAACCCCTGAACTTATTTCAGTGTTTTCTTTTCTTCTCAAACTAGGTCTGAGAATACGATTATTCAATTTCTCTCTCAAGCTACTAAGCTGTTTCCTATACATAGTTCGTGTGCTCCTGGATGATCCTACACAAGGACTTGGATGGTAATGTTTGGGGGTTTTTTTATCATTTCTGCTCTCAAAGCATTATTTAAGTTGCAAGAAATAAATTAATGAGTACCTGTTTGATATTCTTTCAGAGAGGATTTGTTTTTATGTCTTACAGATATTTTGAAAGAATTGTAAAGCTGGTCTTACACTGTGAATGGAAATAAGAACTAAAATAACAATATTATTTTTCCCTTTATCACTAAAAGAACCTGGCTCTCTCCTTAGATACTGTGCATCAGATGTAATTGTGCAAACGTATATTTTAGAAGTATTATTACATAACATTTCTATGTAAAATTGTAAATGTGTGATTCCCAGTTTATGCAACAATTCTTTTAGGATTTTGCTTAAATAATTTTACTTAAAACCCCAGATCCTGGAAATGGACAGATAAATACATGAAACTGAGCTTTCATGCAGATGATATTGATGACCATTTTCTAGCTTCTGCTCTCTCTAAACACTTCAGAAGATTGAGACCAGAAGTACATTCTATACTCACAATGATTTATAGATATAATGGATGATTTTACACATCCAGAATTATCAGGATGGTATTCTATGTGACAATTTTTTTTAACGTGTTGTACAATTAATCACCAAATGTAGAAGAAATTATAATTTATTTAATCCTGTACTTCCGTTGTATTTGTATCCTGGATATATTGAATCTCCTCAGTTTTTAATGCTAATAAGCATCACATTTTATTAACTTACTTCCTTTCACTTGACTTGATTCTTTTGTCCTTAAATGCTGAAAGAAACAAAGCACATAAGAAAACACTAAGCTTGAGATGATAAAACCAGCCATCTTCACACAATGTTAGGCAAGGGACAGAGTCTGATTTCTAATTTTAATATTTGAATATCAGTTAAATCTAGTAAGGGTAATACCAAAAAAAGCTAGCGCAAAGGAGAAATACTCTACTTTATAAGAATGAAATCCAAAGCAAAGAGAGGTAAAGAATATTTGCTCTATTCGGCAGTGCATGAGAGAAGGTTATGTGAATAGGAAGTACAGAAGATACATTTGAGGGTTTTTTTTGGTCAAAATTTATCGTGAGAACTTGTAAGATCTGAAAAAGGGCTGTGAAAAAAAATTCCTGAAAAACAAGACCAGTGAAAAACTACTTTTGACTCCACATATACCTTAGAATGTCTCTTCAGTAAGAAGAAACAAGCAGTAAAGTTTTCATAAAAAGTTCTGGAGAAGAGAAAATCCATCCTTAGACATTTAGGTGTATCAGCACAGCAACTCAGGGACTTCCTATTTTCCATCTAATAGTGGTTTGTGGCATGCTGCAATTCTTTTGTTCTGAGATCTCTATTGAGCCCAAATGAATATATTGTACTGCACGGTTATGTCTGGGTGTGCAGCACAGGTTAGAATATCAGACCTTGTGCCAAATATACTTTTGTATTTATATGCAAAGATGCATATTCATATGCATCTGCAGACTGCTGACTGCCTCACGCCTTTCCTGGCGTGTCCTTGAATCCAAGTGCTTAACAATTCACCAGAGAGCGTATTTATATTTTCTATATATGTTATTCCCTTACATGGTGTTGTGGTACATCTGAGAGTAGCTGGTGTGTTGTGTCTCTGGATAACATTTGTCTGCCTGAGAAGATTCAGGTGAGTCCTTCCGCCTGCTCACTAAGGCTCCAGTCTTAGAAGCTGTGCCAGACAAACAAATGGCACCCCATTGATGCCACAGAGACCCTGAGGGCTGGATACCAAAACTCCTGCTTGAATGCATTCTTAAAGATGTGGTGATATGAAAGAAAAAATAGTTTCTAGGTGCTGTGTCACAGCCCCATGAAAGAAACTACTCAGCATGCTGAAAGCACGACCACAGAAAATGTTTTCACCTGGTTGGTTTTAAAGTGACAAATCTGGGAGGAATTCTCGTCATCAGATTTATTTCCTGTTTTTCAGAAATGCCTGCACAAGTTGGTGTCTCTCATTCAGGCACAGCAGGTGTACAGGAAAGAGCTTAAGACATAAAACATCCTTATTAATGGGTACAGTTTAGCGCTGTCCCACTCAGAGTTGGTAAAAATGCAGTTGTTCCCAATCTGTGGGCTGCAGATCCCTTTATTTTCTGCTGACCTTGCTTGCCGAGGATGAGCAAGGATATTTTTCATCATTTACAGATTAGATATTCCCACATCCTTACATGACCATTTGGAAGGAAGATTTGTGCCAGCAATTAAAGGCAAGATAACATCACATGTATAAAGGCCAATGTTTTTACTTAGGTATCACCAGTTTTGTACTTGAAATACTGCTGCATGAATCTCCAGCCCTCCTCACATCCTCAAAAGAGGTTATCAAGTGTAGTTTGCTGCAGTCTTTCCTGTTGAGAGTGTGGTTTTGTATCACAGCCTATCCATGGGATAGGATTTCTAGGATCTCTTGATCTTCAGTATATATTGTGTACTTAATTCAGCTTTACAAAGTATCATTTCAGTTGTCTTGTTTTTAAATTTGAACAGAAATCTTTAAAAAATGTAACCTGGAATGCTTCATAGTCCTTTATCTACAGATATTGAACACATACAGCAGTACTTTCTAAAAGTTGCTTTACTTTAAAAAATGTCTGTATTGGTTGCCTTGGGTTTCAAACTATTGCATGCATTTCATGGACCACTTAATGATGTAATTAATATCCCTTTCCTCCCATGTGTTTTTTATGACTGTGTTCCCATATACATTTGCTCATGGAAATGGACTTTGCATGGATGGTACGGCAACTATCAGTAAGGAATTAAACCGGAGTTGTTCCAATCAAAACTACACACCTGGAACAATTGATTGGTGAGTCCCTAATTTAAAACAGCAAACAAAAAGTCCACAGAATGGTGGGAAGGGGAGGAACACAGGAAGACAAATCCATTTCCATCTGGAATAGTGGCATTTTAACATATAGTAGGGACGTTTCCATAAATCTCTAGCCAATACTTACATTTCTGAATGTTCAAACTGCATTTAGTATTTGAATTGTTTCTCTTTATTGCAAAGTGAACTGCTGCACTCAATGCTGGTGTGAGATGTGGGTTCCATCAATGCTGACACCTTGCAGAAATGAAAAAGGATGCCCTTAATTTAAAAAACAATTCTGGGTAGCAGTAAATGATTAACAGGAAATTATTGTGCTATTGAGAGTGTCCCATTCCAGTGGTGCTGTATCAAGTGCCTATTAGCACTGATAGGATTTTTCTAAGACATGACAGCCGCTAAGATTTGGATACCATTTATATAATTACAGAGATAGCAAAATGTTCACAAAAAAGGGTTGTCAGTTTCCCACAGGAACCTAATGATTTGCTCTGGATTACAAATACAAGACATATCAGTACTCAGTAGATAATTACTGATTTAAAGTTTATTACTGAGAATTTTCTTTTTCAGTAAGGCTGCTCTAATTTCCACTCACATGTACAACTTTTTTTTTTTTGTTTGAAACACCAGATTATGATTAATTTCATATTTATTTTCTTACTCTAATGAACAGGTCCCCCATTATTTGGGTGAATCGAAGCTTACCTTTATGGGGATTACAGGTAATATGTAAATGACCAATTCAGTTATTTCCATTTATCAGCTGCAGATGATGTTGATTTATAGAACTGTAGCAGTGTTAAAGGATACTTCGAAATGTTGATAGCAGCAAGGAAGTCTCCTTGAACACCAAGTACAGAAAAAACATAAAGATCACCTGATTTGAACTGATTCTCTATGTGAAATGTGGGGTTTTTTTAAGAAAAAACTCTCTGTTGAAGCTTCCAGAGTGGTTATACCACTATATTCTCTCACCATGACTGGTGCAGTGCCAATACAATGACTGTACCTCTGTGTAATACACAATTTTCCAAGGGAAGAAGCCCTTGATGAAAATACCTTTAGAATACGCACAGTTTGAGTAACTTTACCTAACATTCAGATTACTAAATTTAAGTAAAAAATACTGAGATATTTATTTGCTTATGGATACAGTCCTTTTCTAATACATTTATTTGATAAGGTAGGAATTTATTTGAAAATAAAGCCTGAGTATATCAAAGACAGTAGTAATTACTTGGAGAAATGGATATATTTTGATTGCCTATTTTAATAATTTTGCATATTTTAATAATTTCCCAATTCATAGCATCTTTTTAAATTCTAGATTAAAAAGTAGTAGTGGGGAGTAGTAGGAGCATTTCTTTCAGTAATAGGGAGCATTGACTTAAAATTAGAAATCCTGAGGCTTGACTTCAGGCTCCAGCCTGATTGATAAAATCCATCTTGATGGAATATTCCCACAATACACCATTAAAATACAAATACTTTCTATGCAAAGGATTTAAGTAAGTTTTATTGTTATTTAATGTCTATAAAGATTTAAGTATTTTGTTTTACTATTTTGATATCTGACTGTTTAAATATTTCTAAAGTATTTAATACATGCACTAACTACATTTAGTCTATTTAAGGCTGGGAAATTGAGCTCAGCTGCATTTAAATCTTAAAATCAATAATTATTCATCCTTATCAATTTTTGCTGCTTTCAGCTTTCTGAATTATACACAGTAAGAAAAATGTTTGCTTTTCCGCATATTCATAACATCTTCACAAGAAAGTAAAGAGCAGACTGGCTTTCCTTATTTACAGCTTCCTTCTTCTCTCTCTGTCATGTGGAAAGATTTTGGTGCTGTTTAGGAATAAATGAAACTCAGAAAAATGATATCTGAGCTTCGAGCAAAATGCTCTTAGCTGAGAGGGTTTCAGAGGATTCATGGAAAAGCTGTTTTATATAATCTTTTATTTTCATTGTAATGTTAATATCTATTCTCTGGAAGCTGGTCTTAATACCTGTATTTTTTCACTCCACTTAAGGTGTCTGTGGCGGTAATAAGTCTCTTTGAAACTCTGTTGCTAAGTTATCTAAGCTACAAGGTAAGTACTCTTTGTTACTTTTAGAAATTCATTACCGAAAAGAACGGAGTTAAAGGTTTCAATATAAAGTTTATGTATCTGTGCCCACACTGGTGTACAAACAGGGAGTTGAGAAAAACACACTTTTGGAGGATGGCATATTATCACACAGGCAGCCCTGTTTCCCAAATTTATCAGCAAACTCTCAATATCTAAAGAGTGGGAGTCAGCAATTAAATGCACATTATTTCCTATTGTCCACTGGCACACTGTAATTTGAAAACACATTCTCAAAAGTGACCTCGATTTTTTGATACTGATTTTTCAGTTGCACAGTTTTATCTGTCTGTCCATAATGTATTGGACGCAATTGTCATCGATGTCAAAGCTGTAGCTACTCAATACATACAATTCAAGTTTTAGCCCCCTAAAACTGTGCACCAAAAAAATAGGCCAAGACAGTACTTAAAAAAAAAAGATATCTAAATACTTGTGTTATCTATCTGTGTGATGCTATTGGAATCTCTTTTCCAAATGTCTTGAAATCATTTGATGTGAACACAATGTATTTCTGTATTTGCATTCTCTTTTAAAAGTTATGTTTTTCTAGTATAATTATTCATTTTTCTTCATTACATTTTGTTCTGCTGTATCTCTGCATTTTTAGTGTCTTGGAGAGAAAAATACTAAAATAATTTAAAATCATTTATCAAGGAAAGTACGAAAAGATTTGGTTTCTAAAGCTGAAAATACCTTGGGGGATAATCTTTTTTTTGTATTATATTTTGTATTGCTGACATTCAGTAGCTATCAGAGCCACCACTGAATTTAGAAACTTTTATTTCAGTGTGCTTATTGAGTGATTATGGTGTAGGTGTTTTCCTTAGTGCCCAATAATGCTAAGAGGCTTGCAGTTGTCTGCTGTCTAAAAATTATTCTTCTTAATCCTTGGAGCATATATTATTTAAGGGCTGGGGGTTACAAGTGCAAATCAGTTATAGGCAGAAATAGTCCAAAATTTATATCTTGGTGGCAAAACAGTAAAGGGCAATCACAGTTTGTGCTGTTCTGAGTTTATTGGGCAGCATTTAATCCTCATCCATTCTGCTTGTGATTTGCATCAATTTCAGTGGGTACAAAAGATGAATTCTTGGCAAATCAGCTTCCATGGGAAGTTATTCATCAGTGTGTGATGGATGGAAAGCTCCAGTACCCTGATTTGCTGTGTACACCTGTGTACACAGAAGTTGAAACCATTTTGTGATTCCACTCCCCATAAAGGAAAGAACTGAAGGGCTGATCTAAGAAGCAACAAGAGTACTGAAATGTGCTTTGGGAATCCACCTGACGCAAACACCTCCTTCCCTCTGGTCCTGTTTCCCTGGTTTTACACCAGTCTCTCGAAGCTAAGAATGGTGTTATTTCACCCACTGTAAGGCTTTTCTGCACAGCCAAGGTGACCAAAGGTGCCTTGGTTCATGTAAATATGTGACAGATTACTTATTTTACAGAAACATTTTCAACACTTTCACAATTTAGGTAACTCATTTTTACAAGTAACAGAATTAGCGAGGAAGAAAACAAGAAAAAGATGATTGTGTTTGCATTGAAGTGCACATTACTAGGATTTCACAAATAACCTGTCAAAGGAATAAAGCAGTCATTTGAGAGAATATTCCAAAGACTGACTTTTCTGATACCTGCTTGATGACATGTGAGAAATGATCCAACATGCAGAATAGTGAGGGCACAGTATCATATCATGCTACTATGATACAGTTAATTTGCATTTTTTATAGCTTTTAAATGAAGGGGAATGCAAAGGATGTAGCACTGTGTTGTGATGCTAATCACTTGGATCCAGGCATGGAAGGTTTACAATCTACATTCTCACAGCCTAAAGTATTACATGAGGGTTTGTCCTTGGCCAGAGTTCTGAAAGATGTCTACGTCAGAAACCTCTGTTGTCAAAACTTGTCCCAGACATCTGGCAATCCTGCATATCCCTGGTGCACAGGCACTCTCACTGCTTCGAGCAGCACCATCCATTCTCACTGCAAAAGGCAGTTTTGCAGAACTCATGATACATTTCCATGTGGAAGCCAGAATCCTACAGCTGCACACATCCCTAATTACCTGGAGCCCATCCATACGGGCGTTTTGCCTGCACAAGTAAATTATGCGACATTTCGTCTCTATAATGCAGAGGAGAAAACTCCTAACATTAAAAATGAAATCACAAAATGGTTCCTTTTGAAAAATCAGATTTGATTTTGATTTTATTCTTCATACAAAACCCCCTCAGTTTACAGCCTCATAATCTCACTTGTATGCCTGACTCCCACCAACTGCAATTATGTGGAAGACAATAATCCCTGCCCCTTAGGTACAGTGGCTTCCAGATGTGAAGAGTTAAAAATGGAAAGAAGAATTTTATGGGCTACGGAGTTTGTATTTAATTTTCAGTGTGTGTATCAGGTGGTTATTTTTTCAGGGAAGATGAATATGTCATTGCAACTGAAAATATAATGCTCTACTGCAAACTCTTGTAATACTGCCACGATATGTGCCACACTGTTATTGCATTACCTACGATGCAGTCCTGATACACAGCATTAGTAAAGCTGTAAGTCACTGAAGTTCAACTACCTTCCCTTTTTAATATATGGATTTTCATCTCAACATTTAATCATTCACAGACACTGCACAGATTCGGAAAAAAAGTACAATTATCCCCATCCTGTAGCTAGCAGTAAGCAAATTAAAAGATCAATACCACTTCATTGAAATATGTGGGAAGACCTCCCATTTCATGTGAGCAGGATCAAGTTCCAGAAAGCCCTGAAGTGTTGTGAAGTGTTGGTGGCAGAAATAAGAGAACTTGATATTGTAGTCCTAATTCAAATATTAAACTCGATGACTTACTTCCCTCTCCAAAACAGCTGGGAAAGAAAAAATGCAAAGTAAAGATAAAATATAAATGCAAAGGATGGAAGGAAGGAAATTTAGAAGTATGTATCTTTTACTTGGGAAGTACATTATGACAAACTGCAGGAAAAAGGATCCAGAGTGATCTATATTCTCTATTCACATTTGCCATATGTGTTTAAACCGGAGATGAATGATCTTCCTGAATTTCAGGTATGGGAGAAACTCCCTGTGTTCCATTGGGATATCACATGTATTTCTCATCAGAATTGTATGTAAGCCGACTGTGACGTTGTGGGTTTTTTTTCCTTTTCTTTGAAGGGAAATATCTGGGAACAAATTCTGAGAATACCCTTTCTCCTGGAAATAATTAATGCTGTCCCCTTCATCATCACGGTAAACATATTTGAATTAATACATTTGCACATTGCACTTTTATAGCTGCACAAATGCTCTTGTTCTTTTTAAGTAAATTTTATTCTTATATGGATGATGAGTTTGTGCCTATGGGAACAGAAATTTGTCAGCAACAAGAAGATAGTTTGCTACTGGAGTAAAGTAATATAGAAAACTTTCTACTTCCTCTTCCATGGGCACAAACAAAACCAAAACCCTCTAACTCCAACTACAGCACAATCAAGAAAATAAACCAGCTGGTTATAAAAATGTAAGAATCGCTCACGTCTGCAGTGAAAACTGACTGTGTTCCTATTTTATCTAATTATCTTGCATGTGGTTAATCACAAAGGAAGACAAAAATGTTATTTAAAGCCAAATCTCACGCTAGAAACACATTAATAGTAAGTATTTTTCCCAAGTGTTTCATTGCTGCTTGAATAGAAAAGCTCTATTCCTCATCAGAAAAGCTTCTAATGAATTTGTTAATTTTTCTTTCAGATTTTCTGGCCAGTCCTAAGAAACCTGTTTATTCCTGTATTTTTAAATTGCTGGCTGGCAAAGCATGCTTTAGAAAATATGATTGTAAGTATGCAAGGGAAATAAATATTCTAGAGTTGCATTTTTTTAGTATATTGTCTTTAGTGGGATTTTGGCAGTACAGTCCAACCCTAATAGGAAGCTAACCAGATCTGTATTTAGATTATACAAATGGTCAAGCATTACTAAACTGCTTTTTGCATCAAAATTAGAAAAAAGTAAGACATGAAATCTCAATTAGTAGAAATTGTTACTGTGCCAGTAAAGGAAATGGCAGTAGATGGTTCTTTTGCTACTCTGCCATTCATACACAATTGCAGGGAACTCAACTGTTAGGCCTTAATTGGGCCTTGCAGCCTGTAATTTGTAAGCTAGACATGAGCAGACCTCACGGCAGCTTGCAATAGGATCAGAATTGTGCTGGGATGAACAAAGAACTACTTAAATAATCACAGAATCACAGCTGGCTCTTCTGCACCCTTCTATATTATCAGCAAACTCTTAAGTGCGTTTGAGTGACTGCATTTCTATCAGGGCACTGTATAATTCCTCTACAGAACCAGATCCTGTCTTATTGGTTCAGACCCTGAAATAACACCTATTTTCCATCAATACAGAACGATCTTCACCGAGCCATCCAACGCACACAGTCTGCAATGTTTAACCAAGTCCTCATTTTAATATCTACCTTATTATGTCTCATCTTCACTTGGTAAGTGGCCAAATCCCCTCTGTTTTTATTATATATATTGGCTTTTCTTTCTCTCCTACGTGGTGATAAAACAGGCCTGGTAAAAACCACGCACTGAAATAAGAAGGGTGCAACACTTCAGTGAAAGTGTTAACCAGCACCTGTACCAATGAGGTCTGGATGCACTGGCTTTGGGAACAGAATGTGCATACATGGGAAAGGGAATCTTGCTCACTCTAAGGAAGGAAATACAGATGATAAAAAAACAAGGGATAAAGTAGGGGAAAATTTATATATGTACTAAGAGTGCAATCTCAGCAGAGAAGTCACTCAGATGTGGAGAATACCAACAGAAGTACATTGACCCAGACCAAGGTCACCTCCCTCTGACTGCTGGGACAGAGAAGAATGTGCAATACCTCATCCTTAAGTCTTTGACCAAGTCAGGTTCCCCTAAGGGGATAGCTGTTAATAATCCAGATTACAGACAGTGTAGAATTTATTCATTTAGAATACTGGCAGTACTGGATGGTAGGGTCAAACAACCAAAATGTCTTACTCTGAAGAATGTTTTGCTGCAAGACCTGAAAAACTTAAATTTACATCCACAGGAAACACCACTTGATTGCCCCATGTTTGTATTGTGCCAGAGGGATCTGGAGGTAGCCAGGGCTGGAGGCAGATAAAGGAGAATACGTGATCAGTCTGGCTATACAGGAGCTCTGTAGCTTGCTTAACATACAGGATTTTCTCAGCAGTAGTGCCTGAGAATTGAGAATCACACTCAGGGGGAATACACGGTGGTGTACAGTGTGATACAAGCTGCTGTACAAGAGGACAGTAAAGAGAGAAGATGATTCTGTGTGGACAGGCTAAATCAGCTGTATTTGTTTTGCCAGACAAGATGCCTTTAGGTCAGCACATTGATAAAGTTTGGTGTGTCATTTTGGAGACAGTGATTAGATTTTCTCTTACTTTATTTCTCTAGCTTGCTTTTCTGATGGTCACTGTTATGTGCTGCCTAACCCTTCTGGTAATAAGTGTAACACAGCACATGGCTTTTTAGAAGAGGAGTTTGCTCTAGCCAGTGGCTAAATAAAAGGTCCAATTTTACCCTTTGTCTTAGGGCTACACACCTATGACAATAATGACAAATGCTGCCTGTTCTAGACAGTAATGAATTTTTGTGATATTTAATCTCCTATTGAACATTATGTAATTTTATATGAATAAGGACTTGGACGTCTTTAATTTCGCTTTTTAGTTTTTTACAATACAAGGTGCTATTGAGTAAATATTCCTTCACCTGGTTTTACTTACCTACTTCAATATTTTACTGAAATGCTGCACAAAGTATGTATCCTGCTCACCAGCAGGCATTGTGATAACTGACAGTAAAACATGCAGCAAGTGGCAAGCTCACCTGTAATTATGTCTGGACTCAACAGCTGCAGGTACTACTTTGTTATAGTTCGTTTTTTACTGACCTAGGACTGATCCTGCTAGACTTGAAAATAAGCTAAGTAAGATGAAGACACCCAGAAATGCAGTAACTAAGGAAATTAAGCCCTTTTGGAATGACTGAGAGTAGTAGTTCAAACATCTGCAGCTTCTCTGAGACTGGAGTTGTGTTCAAGCAATTGTTACTCCTGTTTGTGTGAACACACATAATGGCATTTTTACATATTCTTTCTTTATACTACTGATTATATATTTAAAATACCTCCAACACATCTCTGTAAACAGTCCAAATCAATTAATTTAATGTCTTTGATTATGTTACATCTATGGTGAATTTGAGAAAGCGTTTAAGAGACATCATTTAGAGCTTATATGAGTTTCTTCCTGCTGCAAGAGGACCAAAGTCCATTGCTGGAATCTGTCCACTTAAGGATGTCTTTCACCAGACAGATCTTTCATGTTTTCTGCAAAGGCAAGCAGTACCCAGGTCTATTACCCCAAAAACATTTGGGAGCCAGCACTTGATTTATCCATACCACAGTGGAGCACAACACACAGAACTTCTCAGCTATCACCAGTCTGTTTTCACGAGCATGTTTTGGTTCCATTTAGAAGCACTGCCCTGGTCCATGCAGTACCGTGGCTTCAATAAAGCAGAATTACCAAGCCTGGATGAGGAGTTTGAGTAGAGTGCCTTCAATTACAGAGAACTTTCCCCTTAGAGGATGGGGGACGTGCTCATGGTGTGCTTTTGGCACCACTGATACCTGCCCTCCCTGCTGACACTCAGGCACTGTGTGGATTGAATTGAAACCCCACAGCCCCCTCAGCTCCTGGTTGCCAGGCTTGTTCCATCTGCTGCAAGAGCAACATCAGCACTTGGGAAGCCAATACAGCTTTAAAACACAGGGTTTTCTGTTCAAAGCCACCTTTTCTTGTCGGACACATAGACAGAGATGGAATGGAGCTTTTGATGGGAATGACATGATTTTATAAGAAGTCCAAGATGGTATGAAGCCCAGAAAGATTTCCTCATTGACTTTTTTCCTGTCTGCATATAATAATTATTTTCAAAATAACTTTACCGTAACTAGCAGGAAACCCACAGAAAATGAATTAAATTTCACCTCGTGCATCATCCTTAAAGCCATCACACACATCTCCACATCAGAATCTTGTAAGTGGTGGTTACGCAGGCACATTCCAGCTTATGCCTTATAACTCAGGTGGAAGCTTTCCAATTAAATTTGAAAAAATTAATTATCTAAGGTTACAACTGATTGGCTAACCTCAAAGTTTTTAGATACCATTATTCAGGCTGTCCTTTGCACTCAGAATATAGTAGAAAAAGGCTCCTTCTGTGTTTTTGTATACAGTTGACAATTTTCAATGTTATTACAGAACAAACAGTAATCACAACAAAATTTATGCTCTACTCCACTCTTTGATCCTTGGTGATAATTGTTTATGGATCTGGGGGTGGAACTCATTTGCAGGTCAGTAAATCTATAAGACTAATTCCACGTATCTGTAGTTTATAGATTACATACAAGGATTTTTTTTTTCTCTTTTTTTCTGACTTCAAAAGCAGATTAGGCTGTCCAATGATTTTTGTTGCTTTAAACATCTCAGTGGCCTTGTAACCAGAACAATTTTACATCTACTAAAACATGTGTGCTCCAATGTGACAGACTGTTCAGCAGTTACTACTGAGAGAGTTCTAGTGAGTTACAGACCTAGTCATAAAATGTGTTGTGTCATTAAGCTAATGGATGTTTGCACTTGTTTGTCAAATGGGATACTAATTATTTCTGTAAACTGTACAAGAAGACAAATAACAGTGGATGAGTATTTCAGGCATCTTTCTGTGACACAGTGAATCATCTATTAGAAGTTATTTTGAATTTTAAAGCAGCGTTAGTCATGTAGAGTGTAGAGTGATTAGCTTGTGAGGAAGGTGGCTACAAATTGAGATGGACAGTTATTTTTTTCGTACTCAAACCTGCACAAACTCTGCTTATGCTTTCATGGAAAGCTCACTGAGCTTAATCTTTACATTTTTTTACGCTTCAGTGCTTTCAGCATCAGAAAATAAGGGTGTTTCCACACAGTAACTTACAGCATACATGTGGAATGTCAGTACTGTAGCCTCAATGGTAATTACCCACTCACAGTTCTCATCCAGAGGAAGCAGTAGGAGTAAGTTGCTTGAAAGGATGAAGACAAATCCAGACAATGATCTAGTCCAAACAAGACAAGTCAAGACCTTATGATTTGGAACAATATGTCAAAGAAAAAATCACAACCAACGAAAAAAGGATTAATCACGGAAAATTTTAGAGAGAAAAAGGCATCTCAGTGCTCCAGTTCCCTTTATTGTCAATAAGGAAATACAAATACCTCAGAAGGTGATCTGAAGGGAGCTAAATCATCACATGGAGGTCTCGACTTCTCTACCTTTCTGTGTTGATTGTGACAGGAGCCTACAATGGCAGTTATCCAAGAAAGATGCTTAGCCTTAAGTAGGATGACAAGTGTTGGTGGATTATGCAATGTAAAATAAAATGCGGATTTTTGGGTCTGCAGTTCTTTCTGTGATGTTATGTTTTGTCGTACAGCAGTCTCAGTGTTCAGGACCAGTCTCAGTTGGATTTAGAGAGGTTATCTGCATTCCAGGACAGCACAAGATAAGACTGTGCTTCTGTCTTTTAGAATCCAATCATTCTAAAGTGGTAAAGCATATGAAGTTTCAGGGCCTAACAGACTAAACAAGAGTTGCAAAATTGAAATCCCAGAATATTTTACGACATTAATTGAAAGTTCTAAGTAACTGTAAATAATACAAAATAAATTATTCAGCTATTACAAGAATCCCACAAAGCACTGAAGTAATAGCAGTGGTACTTTTCTTTCTCTGAAACAAAGCAGATCTGTCAGGAACCCACTTGTTTCAACCATGGGATCTCTGTTTTCTGTTTTGAAGTGTTCCTGTGCAGCCAAACATCAGCAAACAGATCTAGAAGTAGGCCAGTAGCACAAGCAGTACCTTCCACATGCATTGTACCAGCTCCCACCTTCCCCTTGTCCTGCTCCTCCATGGCTGGAACCAGGGCAGCGTGGATGGGTGGCTTTTCTGTGTAAAATGAAAATTGAGGTTGAGTGCAGACACTGCCTTAATGCTTCCTTAAGTGATGGGGCAATGAAAAGGCTGTGCAGCTCCTGGGAGGTCAACATCAAAACATTTCCCAAAATATCCACCTGTTATTTGTGAGCAAATCATCTATAAATTCAATTAGAGTTTATGTGAAATACTGCCTTCTGGGAAAAAGCATGTGCGTGAACACAAGGCTAACATTCTAGTGAGCTTTGGTAGGAGAAACGTATTGAATGCAGGGTTTATCATTTTTAGGTACAGAAATTTCTAAGGTGGCTTTGCTGCAATCTGCTGTTTAAGTAGCATGTGAAAACAGTGTTGCCACAAATAGCTGCTAATCTAGATTATTTAAATGAAACAAATTCAGATGGAACTCTTAGAGTTTCTTTTGGAATTTATGGGATAGCCACACTTCTTTCACCTTTGCTAGCACTGGGATCCATTTGCTTGCATGCTTGTGATTGGTACTTAAATGGCCAAGGCTTTTCAAAAGGCCAGCAAGTGTAATGAAAAATTACCATGAAAAAATGTAATAAAACCCACAATTGTTTCTTTGATTAATGCCTTTTCATGTTTTTCTGCAACTATTGTATTGTGACAGCACAGAAATATTACCATATACAATTTCCTTTCTTTGTTGATAGCTCAGTATTTGTAATAATACACTTTAAAAATATTTTTGCATATTGAAGTTCAAGAGTTGAGATCTGAAAAAAGCATGTGGGTGATTGGTGCTGTTGAAGAGTGTTGCTTGAAGACTGTAGGACAAGGATGTGTGCTGGTTAGTTGTTTGTGAAAGGCAGATCAGAAATCATGTATTATGGGGAGAGCAGCTCAATCGGAAGTCTTTTTGGCTACCCATCAAAGACAGTTTCTATGGAAACCTAGATAATTATACAGCGATTTTCATGCTATTTTAGTTATTAATTTGGTAGTGACATAATATTTCCTTTGTTAATCTTTTTAGATGTTTCTACATAGTTATTTCTAAAATAATTAGGTCAGCATCTTTCCCATGGCTCATGCAGGGAATTCTCTGTGCCACTGATGTAATGGAATATTTAAAACTAGACACAGACACCAGTGAAATAAATAACATTTTGAATAGTCTATTTACTGTGGTCTGTGGAAAAAAGTCATAAAGGTTAAAAGGTTCAATCTAAATTATCTTCTTCGAGTGTTCATTTGTAGTCATCTGATTTGCTTAAAATAAAAAATAATCAGGCTAAATGATAGCTCAGAAAGGTGCCTTTACAAAGCCCCTCTAAAATGGAGTGTCAACAACATCATTTATAAGCAAATTCTCCTGTTTGGAATATATATAGAAATACTAAATTAAGCAAGTAAATAGTGTGATTGAGAGATTTCTGTTCTTCTGTTTCACCCTGGAAAATGAGTCAGCTTCAGGTACTTGTGATCTTCTCAAGTTACAAACTTTGCTAATTTTCTAGCACAGGTTGCAGGTCATTTATTAATCTGAAAATCAGTAGCTCAAAACTGAATGTAGATAAAGGTGGGCAAAGTTAAATTTGTATAAATTTGAAAGACAAAATTGACTTATCCACATTTTTTGTTGTCTGTTGTAGCACACAATATTTCAGTATTTCAGTACAATACGGTGTGTACCTCTACATTATAGGTCAGGTAAATCATCCTTTGACAATTAATGTAGTTGCAATTTCACAGTCTAGTAGTGTATTCTATAAATCAATATTTTAAATTGACACTAGGAAGAATTTTCAGCCTGTCTTGCAAGGCTCATCTCTTGGTGGGAGTTTGACATTGAAATACTTGCTTACCATTCTGAAAGTTCCAGCCTCTATCCTCTGAAGCATTTTTATCTTTCTCTTCTAATAATTTTTTAATGCCATGTGAAGGTACTGAAACTTCAGTAATCAGAATCTGCATATTAAGGAGAGCACAAATCATCTATTCAAAACCAAACTCCTGCCCAAGAAGGAGATAAAATGTCACTCAGGTTCTTTCCCAATATTTTCCCCAATAACTTCTATGGGATGTAAAAATGTCTCTCAAACACCAAGTGCTGCTAATATTTACATCAATAATCTTGACAACTTTTCATTAAAGATGCATTGAGAATATTAGGGAGGCACAATATTTTGGAAAACATTTTGCACTCTGAATATGCCATTGGGAGAATTTCAGCTTTTATTATCATGACATCTTGCAATACCGTAATAATATTACCAGATACCATGAGAAGCAGAGCTTGTTCTGGCAGCAGAGACCAATTACCATTACAAATGGAGGGAAAAAAGCAAATGAATTTGAGTCATATAACATTTGGACTGTTAGAAATACAATTCTAGGACTGCATCTCCATGGCATCCTTTCTTCAGCAATCGTATTTTGAATTTTGTGAGAGATAATAAAATCAAGCTTATTGCTAATATTAACTAATTATGGCTTGCCAACACATGTAAAGTGACACATAAAATTCCTCAGAGTTGGTCTAAATGCATTCCTGTCCTTGTTCCTTTGCAGGAACATAGCACAAAATAGAGTGACTGTGAGGAATATGTAATGTCTCAGTAAAATTAAAAAATTAAATTAGCAAAGTGTGCTTTCTGTGTCATAAAATGGGGTTTGGAGAAAATCTAGAAGTGACTGTCCAAAGAGCAAGTATAAATAAGGAATAGCAAAGAAAAAATCGAATGCCATATTCCATAAAAAACCCCGAACAATTACTGCATTTCAGTATCTGCAATATGCATTTGAGATGTCTTCAAAATTATCAACACTTAAAAAAGGTTCACAGGAAAAATGTGGTCAGAGAAAAGGATTTGCCATAGGGAGCCAGGGAGGTGAACTCTACAGGCATGCAGATTATTAGGATGTAGGTTTTCTAGTAAGCTTTCCATTGGTTTATAAACACCCAGGCTTGTAAGTAGATGCCTTGTGTGAAAACATAAATGTTATATATGCAAAAGTTGTTTGTTACCTTCAGAACGAGGGTGACAAGAATAACTTCAGTGAAATAAAATGCTGGAATGAAAGTTGATCTGGAATGTAACCAGAGTCTGCAGGATGTGAAATACTGTATGATCATACTGGCAAAATAAATCTTAGGTTTTGCTTTGGTTTTGGGAAGACTTAAATAAAAGCAGGTAAAGCTCCCCTTAAAGGGGCAATTTGATGTATAAAATAAGTGTTAGAACCCTCTGTCTTCCATCTCTTTCCTTGCAGGAAGGCATTACATTTCACAAGCTTCATTTTGTCTTTGCAGTAAAATGAAAACACTGATACTCACATGCTGTTTTTGAAAATATCCTATCGTTTTAGACATAGGAAATAGAATGCCAAGTGTAACAACGGTGAGTAACTATGTTGAGAATGTTACTTCACCATTCAGTAGCTGGCATCAAACCATCATCACTCACAATTCCTGGCTCAAAAATGAAGTTGTCATTAGCGTGCAGACTTAAAAAAATAAATATATCTTTCATTGACTGATTTATTAGGCTGATGAACCATTTATTTTGCTTTCCAAAGATTCGATGTTTGTGGTGGTTTATGCTTACGCATTTAACTGTATTATCAGATGCCATCAGTTATTCTGGTTCTCCAGTGAGCAGTAACTCATGCTCATTTGTGATCAGCATAACTCTTCAGTGCTTTGTTCCCTTTTGTTGTCTGTTTCACATTCCAGCTATATTTTAAGGGTGTAAAGTTTAGCAAAGTTCATATTTCTCAAATAGGAGAGTGAAGAGTTAAAAAATATGTTTGATATAACTTTGGCCACACAAACAGAACTTGGCACGACCCTCCAGGAACTGTTCACTCACTCTGTGTCTGTATTAGGCATAACTTTATGGAATGTTGAAAGGACATTTCAGAAGCTTTGGCAGAGATCAGGTTGTGATATGACAGCATCCAAAGAGAAGGATTTTAATGCACTTGCAATGGTTTTTAAAAGAAAAAAATCCCATCTAAAATGCATTTAAAAAAAAAAAATCTATTCTGTATACTTGGTATTCCATTAGAAATTACTATAATGTTTAGACAGATATTTTTCAAAGAAGTGAAGAGTAGAGGCACAGTCAGCCATAGAGCATCACACTTGGGTGATAAATACATATTAAATAGAAGTTTGTAAATAAAGACTCTTTAGGGTATAATCCAGATAAGCAGCACTCTGATTAGTGAGTTCTGTACTTCCATTGGCAATTAAAACCTTCTAAAAAAAGTTAAAAGTAGTAAGTTAGTTGAGTTCTGTTATCCTCAGTAAAATAGCTAACTGTATACTTATGAAGGACCTCAAATATATGCTTCAAGCTGAATATATGCTCCCATTCGTTGCACAAACGTATTTTTGGAAGTTGTGCATTTCTGCCATGTATAACTGTATATTAGAGCGGAAGTGCCTGAGTCACAGCCATAGGGAAGAAAAAGTAATCAGTGTTCATTAGTAAAAACTGAAGAACAAACCATGAGTTGACTCTGTTGACTGCAAATGTAACAACAGGTGTGAAATGCCACTGTCAGTGTCTCTGGGCACAGAGCTGTGTGTAACCCCACTGCAGAGCAAAGCAATGCCCTCACTACTGCTGAAGGACTGGGAGATCACACAGGAGACAACGCCCTTTAAAGGCACCCCATACGTTATGGTCTCCTGTAATTGCATGCATTGTTCAGAACAAAACTCTTTGTGACATTCCATTTCCGTTACTTTTTTTTCATATTTTAGGTCATTGTTACCATTGGCTTTCATACATGACAAGCCTTAGTCAACTGCTGAGAATGAGCACTTAATCTGCTTTTTGGTTTAAATACAGTCCTATATTTTGCAGGTTTCTTTTCATTAAAGATGAGCAGAGAAAAACAAGTAAATGCAAATATCTTATGCAAAGAAGTTAAAAATAAAGTTACTGATGAGAGGGCACAGCTACATATGGGCATATACTTGCATTTACTAAAATTGGATAAATCACTGAATATTTCAAGTTGGAAGGAACCCATCATCAAGTCCAACTCTCTGCTCCTCAAAGGATTACCTAAAACTAAATCAGATGACTAAAAGCTTTGTCCAGATGGTTCTTGAACTCTGACAGGCTTGGTGTCAGGACCGCTTCCTAGGGCAGCCTGTTGCACTGCCCAAACACCCTCTCAGTAAATTTACTTGTGGTTTAACTTTCCCTGTGGCAAAAAGAATAATTGTGGCTCATCTTTTAACTGTGCTCCTTCACTTGAACTCTTTTTGTTCACTTCACTAATATTCTAAAACTATAAAAGAAAAAAATGCACAAAATATTCATCCAACTTTAAGGCAAATATGAAATGCTTCCTCTTGAATATTCAGAGTGAAAGTCTAATTTTAAGAGTTGTAGTGAGTGTGTAGCAAGAATAAAATCTTACTGAATATTCTCCATGGGCTAAGCAACCAAGGGGAAACATGCCAGACAAAACACAGCAGAGACTACAGAACATGCTGTCAGTCCTGGTAGTCACAGTGATCTTCCTTCTTCTTCCTCCCTGCCTTCATCTCTCTGGTGTTGTGATCATTAATCCCATATTATTGTTCTGGCTGCCTGAGGAAGTTCCTCTTTTCACTCATGTGTCTCCTGTTTTTTGGTCATTATGACACTACCTGTGCTCTTGCTTTAGATGATGAGTATTAATCATGTACACTATTTTTTTTCATAAACATGCTTGTGTTTGTTAAACAGTCAAACCTCGCATTTCAAGAGATTTGTGACGTTTTGGATTTCAATGATGTTCAGAAAGAGTAATATGCACAGATCCATTTGAATTCCAGCCAAAGAAATTGTTAAACTTTAAAGTTTTTCTTCAAGCAAGTGCATTGTCAAAACAGGTGTCCCAGACAAAATTCCTGTGACTTTCAGAAAACTCTAAGTATTCTAAAGTTCAGGATTTTTCACTAAACTAAAACATTTCATTGAAAACACCAGATTTCAATGGAAACCAGTGTTTACAGTAGTGAGGAGCAGGAAGAAAATGATGCTGATGAAATCCCAGAGCTTGCTGATCAAACCAAACAATACACAGACAGTTCAAGGTATCCAAGCCCTCTGGCTCTTAGCTAAAAGAATTGCTGGGTTTCCCAGCAGGAACTCAAACCATAAAGGAGTCTACCCTGTGATGCATGATAGAATATATTGCTTTTATCTCCTCACAGATTACCTCCTGTAATTTTCACCCCATTAGACAACCTCTATTTAACACTTCCCCTTTCTGGTGCTTCAGCAAACCTAAGCATTGAGTCAGATGCTTCATTATATCTTTTTCACAGGCGAGTTGTTTCCTTGGTCACTGTCCAAAAGGTTGTCTCCAGCTAAGACAGGAGGTCAACAAGGAGGTGACTCTGAAGTAAAAACACCTTTCCAGTAGGAACACAAACAAGGAAAATTTATTTATGTGGCACACATTCTCATGTGTGCTCTTGGTTTTTTAATAACAAATTATTATGAAATAAAGGAGCCAAAGCATACCACTGGAGTATTTAAAAAAACCCCAGGCTATATTTTAAGTCACATTGCAGTTTCCATACACCCCTTTGTATCTTGCACTCTGCAGTGAACTTTCTGCTCACCAGGAATCTACAGATAGTGTTCTAAATGGACAGAGACTGCATATATCAGTGCAGTTTTCTTGGGTCTGCCCATACAGCACCCATTTAAGCAGCTGTGGGGACACTGCCCTTGTAAAGCAGCAGCACAGCAAATGCTTCCATTTAGCTCACTGCCTGTTTGAACTGTCTTTCTTTGCCTTCAGACTGTCACGGAATGTAGCAGCTACACTGAGGACAAACTGAACACACATGCAGAGGGTTTACTTTTGTTGCCCAGATCCAGCAAACCCTGCTGGCAAGCTGCAGAGCTCTCTCTGTAATTATTGGCCAGGTTTTCTATTTCTAATGTTGACAGGGAGGTCACAGCTCTGACGGTAACTGGTGGCCTTTGTTCTTTCCTGTACAGGTGACCTCACTGACAGAGGTACCAACACTTAAAACACCAGTGCACATGAAAGAAGCTTAAATGATGCCAAATCTGTGCACACAACAGCCAAAATATTGAAGGGAAACGCTCATCATGAGAACAAAGACCATTGATGATGAGTCAGTGTTTTCACAGGGCACCTTGAAAGGAAAGAAATGTACACCTCTGTCCTCAAGTGATCTGACTACAGCCTTTTGTCTTAAACACTCTTTCTATATTTACATTTTTTGAAAGACAATAGAAAGTTTCCCATTACCCAAAGTCTATGGAACTTTAAGCTGGAAAGGAGAATATCACATGTGAGCTTTCCAAAGGGCTGCACCCCTCACGGCTGCGGTTAAAGGGGATAAGACAAGTGGCATTTGATTTGGGTCACTTGCAAGTTTTAGACCACTCCAGCCTGTATTTGTTACTGGTTTGAGATTCACAGCAGGATAAGCAGTGCAAGAAAGTCCATTCTTCCTGAGTATTACTTACCTGGTAGTTTCTAAGAAATTCTTCTTTGTTCATGGTGTTAGCAACCATAAAATGTTGCAGCTGATGGAGTAAGGTAACTTGTAAGGTAACTTGCTTGTCCTGAAGCAGTTGTTTCAATAGCAGCAATGAGAGCAGCAAAAAGAAGTTGCACTCAAAGTGCAGACAGATGAGAGGCTGTCAAGGAGATGTAAAAATGGATGTAAGTGTAAGGAAGATCCATTAATATCCTTAAAAATCGAATGAAAATGCAAAATCTGATAAGGAGAGAATTTTGACTTAACAATAAAATTAAATCCATTTGTCATTAAAATATGCCATGAACTTGAGTTAGGTTGAAAATTAACAAAAGGTTTCTGTCAGTAGCTAATAGAATATTCTGCACACTGGGTTAGCTTTTTCTTATGCACATTTAACAAATATTCAGATAATGAATCTTTCAATTGTTAGTTCAATTTGATTGAGGGTGTGTGGGTGGTTTGCATAACAACTGTTACACCCTAAGAGTGTTTCAAAACTATTGCAAGAAACATTAAACATGATGTTCTAAAGCATAACATATCGGGTGTATTAAATTAGAGGTTTGCATTTGAATTTTCCAGCACAACACATATAATTTTTGAATATTATAAATAGATTACTTAATTATTCTTCCCGAGGAAGGATAGGTATAGAATATCACCTAATTCTGTAGCACTCTTCAGGTGAGGAATATGTGGTGGTTAAGTTCTGACTGCGTGATTCTGTTTCCTGAGTGGTTACTGACTCCTTGTGTGAGCAATGCAGAACCTCGGGCTCCAGCAGGCACTTGGGTGCCACGGTGCTGACACACTGAAGCTGGGCTGCCAATATTGACTTTGTTTGCCATCAAAGCTCTGGGGCAGACTGAAAGCACACACAAATACAGGAGGTGCTTTGGGCTTAGAGGCTGAAGTGTGGACAGACCTGTGTGTGGAAACAGAGCTGAAGGCTGCCCACAGTGGGCTCGTGCAGTCTCAGTGACCAGAGCTCCTTAACTGCAGCTCCCCTTCTTATTCCACTAAAGGCAGCAGCAGGAGTAGAAAAGTTCTCACTCAGATTCAACAAATATTTATATACACTTGGTCATTTCATAATACCCTAGTCTGCTTAACAAGATGTTCTGCAGTTTCTGGAAGTCACATGAGTTCCTAGGGGAAGAGTTTATTTTTATAAGTTGAGCTTTTGCAACCATTAGCTGCAACTAATGTTCTGATCTTTGGAGAAGGAAAATGCTTATAAAAGACACCAGGGGTGAGTAATAAACATATCATCAAACACCATTTGGGTTAAATATAAAATTGGAAAACAAACAAAAATGACCTTTCCATCTGAAGAGAAAGTTTGAATTAATTTCTGACACGGTGGCACTGTTGTGTAGTGAAAGTAAATTCATCACCTTTACCTCAGCTTGTGTTCAAAGTCCCACAGAACTGAAAAGTTTGATTCAAAGCCTGTTGAATGAATCCCAGTCTTTCTCTTCCCTATTGTGATTCTGGAAAAAAAAAAAGGGGGGACAGTGTTGTATGCAAATGAATGCTGGTCTCTGTTTTTCTGGAAAAACAGAAAGATTTCTGTTGAACTGTCTGATAAAGTAGCATTAGAATTGCAAAAATGTCTGAAGTTGTTACCACTTTTTCCCTTTAGTATTAAGAAGCCACAACGTCCAGCAGTATCTGTTTTGTCCAGTCAGTGAATACCTTGCAGCTGATATAATGCATTTGTTCCATCAGTTGTTGCCAGCCAAGAACAGCAAGTGTATTTCTCTGCTGATTTACTTTAAAGGCAGCATAACAACCTTCATCTTTCCAGTCAGCAGTACTTCCTCATTTCTTTCACTGTCTTGTATACAACTGGTAATTTCTATGTCCTGGAATTCAGTTATTCCTTCCGCTTTAAAGCCTTTTATGTGCAATGAAAGGTGAAAATAGCATCTTCTCATTGTAATGCTTAGATTTGATATATATCACATGATATATTGTACCAGATTCTGTCATTTTAACTTCATGAAAATTGTACATCTACTTGGGTTTTTTGTTTTCTATTTTAATACTCTTTATGGAAAATTGCTTTTAGAAAATAAATTAGAAAAAAACCCACTGGTTTTAGAAAAGACCTGAGAAAAGTCACAAGACTTGGAAAATGTTGAAGCATTTGGTTTTTAGCAAGTTAAAACATCATCTTCACGGTTTTCGGATGGGACTGACATTTTATTATTGGACAGAGCATTTTGTGATTGTTGCTTCACTCTTTTACTTGCTGCAGTTTCTGCTCATCCCTTGTTCTTTTTGTTTGCCTCTTCATTATTTACACAAGAGTCAGGATTTCTGTCAGAAAGCATCAGCTTTTTAGGTCACAGGTAGGGTGATCAGCAACACCCTCACATTCTGCATGTATTGTCATTCAGAAGTCAGCAGACAAGATTTCCATATGCATCTGATACAGGGAATGAAAAAAAATGCTACTTTAATGTCAGTCCAGTTATATCAGTATTCAACCCAGAGTTTGTGAAGTGAAAATTGCATGTTTAATGATTGTATGAATACTAATTCTCCACACTGAGAATTGCTTCTCCAATAATGTCTAATTTTAAAACATGGGACAGAGCTGCATCTGGCTCTGCATGATGCTCTAGAGAAGACTGAACACCCCACAGAGACAATTTTGAGTATGAAAAGCTGTTTTCCTCTGTGCAAAGCAGAGCATTCTCCAGATACAACATTAGTCCCAACACCACTTTCATTTCAAGGACTTGAGACTGGCACCAGCTTAATATTAACATCTTTGACAAGTACTGAGCACCTTTTGCCAATTTAAAGCAAAACCTCTATAAATTATCAGAATTTTATGAGATGTTACATCTCCCAGAATGAGACTGAAGAATGAACTGTTGTATAGCTACATTTTATTTTGGTGTAGAGATTGAGGAAGTTTCCTTAAGCAGTTACAGTTGCTATAGTGGTAAAATATGTCTCAAATGCTTGTCTGCATTTCCTGGAAAGTCAACATGGTCCTTTTCTTCAGTATTTTGCTGTATTTGTACTTTACCCATGAATATTTGCTACAGTTGGTGGTCTAGCAACAATTTTGGTAACTGATAGTTCATTCCAATTTTTCTCATAAAGAAAAAAGAAAAAAGATCTGTGATAGTAGCCTCAGAAAATGTTAAAATAACATAAACGGCAAATGACAGTATAGGAGAATCAAATAATGAGAATTTAATTTCTAATTTGTTCTAGCATCACCATTCTCTGGTAGGATAAGAGGAAATTGTAAAGAGCTTTGAGCGTGAGAAACTACTGGGGGCACTTGATTAAGTAGAATTGCTACAGTTGTGAGTTAGTTGAGGTGTGAGTTCTGTAGTACAGAAGCACTGAGCCTTTGCCACAGAATCACACTGAACCTGATAAAATTAATCCGTGGTGATTTCAACACATTCATCAGCTGGTCCCTGCAGCCAGCTGCTTTAAACATGGGAATTATACAAGGTGGAGCTCAAAGTTACAAGTCCAAAAAAACCAGTGCTGGTAGTGGCTGTCTAATCCTCAGCACACAGAGGCAGCTCTGGCCTTTGGCTCAGCCTCTGGTGCATTATTTTTGACCTCAAGAGGTTGTATGTATAAACAATAATTTTCTCTAGAAACAAAAATGTAGAAATCAGATTAATTTGTCAATGCTGACAAACGAAAATATAAACTGATATCAAAAGGACTCTAAACAATCGGTTATAAATAAGGATAGTTAATGTAAAATATTTGCAAAATACTATCCAAATGGTTCCTGTTACATCCATTTCTGTGACATGCTTCTGCAGCATGATTAAAATCTGACAATCTTGGGGATTATTTTACTCTGCAGTATTTATTTCTGTAGTGCATGTAGAGACAGCTTATTTACAAACAGGAATTAGTTTTGGCACATAAGATACTCAAGCAAACAAAGATTCCTGGAACTAGAAAGAAAGCTTCCAGTAAAACAGAGATTGAACTCTCAAAAGTTCAAATAATACCCAAACTAAACATTACCAATCTTCAGAGATTACATGTTACTGTCTTTCCTTTTTGTTTTTCAAGTGCAGTGGTAGCAGAGTGTTTGAAGTTTGTAATACATTTTCTGATATAACTTTTGCTTCAGCAGACACTTAGTTTGGCTTTCTGCGGGGTTCTTAAGAAATACTCAATCTCCTCTGCATTGAGGCAATTTTGTTTTGTTGTAAGTGCCTCCCTTAGATCCACTATGAAAAGACAGCCTTCCTGAATTCACAGGAATCCTGAATTGGCATAGAAGGTGCTGAATTTGCCTTATGTTTAACTAGGGACTCTCTGATTATTACAGTGGTTTATTTTCTCCACAAAAAGAAGTAGGTGTGAGCATTGCCTTTACTGTACATTCCTTTCCTGCTTGAAATCATATTTTGTCCAAGGATGACTAAATAAATTACTTATCTTCAGGAGATGAAAGAGGAAGAAGAAGCAAAGAAGAACAAGGAGATAAAAATATCACCAAAAATATCAAAACAGGCAAAATAGGAAGCCCAAATTACTGCACATTTCATTATGTCAGGAAACATAAGAAAGCAGACAAGAACATGAATATTTTTACATGCAGAATTCATGCTAAAAGTAATGATTAACACTTCATTTATTAAAAAAAAAGCTGATACTACTGTTCATGTAAGGAATTGGGATGTATTAAAAGATGTCAATGAGTTGTGGGGAATGGAATAACTAATCCATGTGGACTTGGCTTCTTGGACATCCACACTGCACTCTCTCTGCAGTGTAATCAGTAATTCCCAGACAGATGGGAACGTGCTAGCAATGCTGAGTGACATTTCTCTAAAGGCATTGTTGGTGAGCTGAAAGTGTAATATTCCTGGGGGAGCAGTCCCAGAGGTAATATTTCATTTGTTAATCAGACTCCCATAAAGCTGTCTCTTTGAAGGTCAGGGCTTTCTGCAGTTTGGTGCTCTCTGGCTCCAGTAAAGACAAACAGCAGAGCACCAAAACACCCCGACTTGGTAACCTGATGGTGGATTTATCATTCCCTTGTATGCAGGGTGAGGGCTTCAAGTACAGTTTGGTAGAACTGCAAATGAGGTGCAAATAATTTCGAGGAAAGAAATGAATTTGATCAACAAGTTGTTAGAAGAGCTGAATTTCTCTTCAGCAAAGAAGCAGCTCCCTTGTCTTACTGACTTTAATATTGTTAACTAAATGTGGGAAGCTCTGGCTCATGCCCACCAAGTTCAATGAGCAACATCTCGAATCCGCATTTCGGATCAGGCACATTATTTTGATGGCTTCAAGGAACAGGAATACATAGGACTGTAAGGGGGTAGAGCTGATAAAATGAAATCTTGATCTCACTAAATTCAGTGGGAATTCTACTGTTTATTTAGAAAGGGCTGAAATGGTTCATTGTATATTTACCTTATTTCAATTCAGCTGAAGTATGATTGGGTGGGCTGGCTATGGAAATATCCTCATCGTCATCATCATCATCATCATCATCATCATCATCATCATCATCATCATCATCATCATCATCATCATCATCATCATTATTATTTCAAGCCCTGAGTTTTTTTCTCACCAAGCTATTAAAAAATGTTAAGGTTTTACAAAAAGAGCAAAAAATAAAGAAACAATTCAAATTCCTTGAAAATGAGTAAAAAGACAGCCTGAGGGTACCAAATTTTTATATTTGAATACATCCTGTCAGATACAAGGAGTAAAACTGAGCCTTTTGCATTTACAAACACCAAGCAATTTCACAGGCACGAGCACCAGAAAAAACACATTTCTACCAATGACAGGCTCATGCATTATGGTTCAATACCACCTCATCTGCAGATATTTAATCTGCTGAGTGCAGTGGTGTAATAGTCCTGTTATAGGGGAACCATATCACTGGCTCAGTGTAATTGTTGCTTTCCTGGCCCTTATGAGCTGAATTCCTGAAGTCAAGGTTATGTTTTTCTGGGATATATCCACAAAAAGCAACTAGAGAGAAGAAAATGCACACAGGTGATCAGGAATAAAAAAAAGAAAGAATTAAAAATCCGTCTCCATTCTGCTTTTAAAACTGCACGTAAATTATGTGAATATTGATATTAAAATAGTTTCTTTTTCCATGCTTCAATGCCTTTACAATATACTTCCTTATTTCATATTAAAACTAGAAAAGGCTTTAGCTGAGAAACTTCCTTGTCTGAGACCAAAAGAAAGCTTAATTAGCATAATTCCTTACAGTCCTTCTGTTAGTATTTTCAGGGACAAAAATATAATTATCCTTTTAGTTAAAAAAAAAAAACCCAACAGAAAAACTGTGAACATAGTGAAATAATGGAAGATCTAGATTACAACTCCAGTGAAAAATGTGGGACGAACTGGATAGGAATATAAATATCAGTTCTGACTGAAGCATGAAACTTAGGCAAACAACAGGGAAAAAACCCCACCCTTTTTAGAACATTTTGAGATGTGTGAAAACTACAAATGCTAGAACTGTGAAAAGGAAACTGGGAATTTGATCCATATGTTCTGGAAATGCCACTGCCCACAGCTAAATTATATTTGGAGAGCAGAACAGAGAACAGAAGAACAACTGCTAACACTGTTATAAACACAGGCTCTCCCTGGTGATGCCGAGATCTTCCCATGGCAGATATTAATGAGGGACTCTGGCCATCTGGATACCATATATGAAGAAATAATATTTAGTATGTTCTAGAATAATTACGGAGGAATACGATATGATTTATTAATTCTCTGAGGACAAATCATGCTGCCAGCTCCAAGGGGAAAAAACACTGTTCAGGGTGGTTCACACATTGGGGTTTTTTTTATATAGGTGAATATAATTTAAAAGCCTGAACTGATCTAAGTAGTTCCATTGTATCAGAGAAGATCATATTTTAAGCTTGGGAAACTTTGCTGTGGTATAGATTTACAAAGTGAAATGTTTTTGAAATCTGCAATGTATGAAATAGCAGGATGACCTGTGGAGAGATTCTGCTGCTGCTTCTCAGAACCAAAAGCACATTACGCTGATTCCAAGAGAAATAATTGCCAGTTACCTCGGGCTGCCACTTGTGCACAGGAATGTGTGACTGTGACCATTTGCTCTGCTCTTACAGACCCAGCCAAGCCCCATATTTCTACTCTGTACTTTCAGTGAGCAGAATCTTCTTATCAATTGTCACCTTCCACTTCCTACCTGAAGGCTGACCCTGGATGCTTCTTCCTCTGATAATTCAGTAGCCTGCAGTTCTCACAGTCAGTTTACTGCAGTCAGTACCCATTTGTACCAACAGAAACCTCCTAACATGTGCTCTCATAACTGCTTCACATCAGTAACTTCTGCCACAGAAAGGGACAGAGACCAACATAAAGAGAGAGAGATTTAAAGAAAGCAGTATGTGCAGTTTTCTTGGCCATGGCAGCAAACCCTCCCTGAAAAAGTTGAAACATATCTATAAAAAATGTTGAATGGTGGCAGCTCTATACCATCTGTTTTGTTCTGGTTTAGAAAGGAATTGCATCAATCCATGATGTTCTATATACCACCTCTCCTTCACAACAGCCACTAAGCAAAGCCTAGCAACATTTGTGCCTATCACATTAGAATAATCAAAAATGTGTTCCTTTTATTACAAATGACATTTGAAAATTGTAACAATATAGCACTTCTGGTTTGATACTACTTTTTACTCTTCTTTGAAAAAAATGTCTTTGCTAAGCAATTTATGAATTCTGAAAATAGTTCTCTGCACATATAATCATCAAGCTTGAACAGTTTTTATTTTTCATGTCTTTATTCATTCTTTTCTACATAGTATTTGTGGAATTCAGCATCTGGAACGAGCAGGAAACAGGTTGACTCTCTTTGACTCCCTTTATTTCTGCATAGTGACATTTTCCACTGTGGGCTTTGGGGATGTTACACCCAAGATATGGCCTTCAAAGCTGCTTGTTGTCATTATGATCTGTGTTGCTCTTGTGGTGTTGCCCATACAGGTAAATGTGGATTTTTTTTTTCTATTTAGAATTGTTTTTGAAACAAAGGAATAATAACTGAAATAATTTATTGTTGCTATTATTATTGCACAGAAAACGTGAGAAAAAAGAACCATCTATCTCTCTTATTGTGATTTCTTTTCCTTTTTCCTGTATGTTCTCCTATACTCTAGATTTATACTAAAAAACAGAGCACTGATAACAGTTTTCAAGTGCTGATGAAAGTTTTCTGCTCCAGTCATGTACCACAGAGGCCTTCCTTTATCCTGAGATATGGGTTTGTTATTAATGGAGCAATTACAAAAACCCCCACAACAGTAGCCAGCACTTTCTTTATGAGTACAGCTTTTCCTCTGCAGGCTCTCCCTGTTTCTAATCTCGGTTCTCTCCACTTCCTCTCTTACTCTTACAGCTCAGTGCTAACTTGAAAAAAATCTCATTAAATCTGCAACTCAAGCAAATTGGGTTCACAGCTGTGTATGGAACACAGGCACACGGAGCCAGCAGCACAGTTAGGAATTTTTCATGCCTGCCTAAGTTTAGGACTTCTAACAGTTTCAACAGGGAAAGAGCAATTTATGAAAATTTCAAGGAGTCAGTCAGCTTTATTAAATTCGTACCAAGCGTTTTCCAGCTCATTAGGTGAGGCTGGATGAGAGAAACCCCGAGGTTACATGGGAAACCCTGCCAAGATGTTCACTGTTCTACACGTGGTGATCACCCAGCCCTGGTGCCAGAAAAAGAGGATGTGGGGAGACACTCTGCATTTTTATCAAAGCTTACAGTAGACCTGCTAGACCATGAAGCTCCAAAGTTTCTCACCCAGCCATAGTTTCCAGAGTCTGCTTCTTTGGCAGTGAACTAAAGCTCAGTGTGGGCAGACAACACACAAACCCTGGGAGGCTGGAAGCTCAAGCTTTCAGCATTAATTTTCTTGATGTTATTTGAACACTCTAATTAAATATTTAATGTATGTATTCACAGCCATATGCACTAACATAATTATATTCTCACTCAGTGAAAAATTAGTAAAATATATATTCTATTGAAAACTAAAATGTGCTCTGTTTAAGAAATTTGGAGCTTCCTAGGACATAGAAATTTCATCCTTAAGGTAGTTCTGGTACATACTTCAGGTCCAAGAGCTTCACATAAGCAGTAAATAACCTAGAATCTACTGGCATTTCACATAAATTTACCTATTTTTAGCCACTTCATTTTATATCTTTGTAGTGATAATGGCACTGCATATAGTTTTCCAGAGACGTAGTGGAATGGGAGGCATTCTCTCCTGAGCTTTTGCCCTGCTATGATATGAAATCAGTCATTATTCCTGATCCAACCTCTCCATCAGTGCAGTGTGGATGAGAAAAAGCAGCTGTCATACAATACAGTTAAACTGAGCTCAGTATTAAACGTGTCACTTACAAGAAGCTTTGAACTGATATTTGTATGTTTTATTACAGTTTATTACAGTATTCTCTTTGTTCTGGAGGATTCAGAGTAGTAATGGTTACCACTAACCTGCATGTATTGTTCAGCTGACAAAGGCAAACTTGCTGTATCAAAAGCTGCCGTGTATTTAAGTTGTATCTAAAATTATAAGACAGATAAGAGAGTTTACAGAACATCACCTTCAGAACATCATAAAATCTCTGGGAAGAGTTACTGCCCAAACTAAGAAAAATGGTGCCTCTCTCCAAGTAAATTCACAGTACATGTGTGAAAATTTACCCTTTCATACGAGGGAAGCAATTATGTCACATGATACTAGAAACAGAGAGCTCAGAGGCATAAAATGCTTACAGGAATAAGGCACCAGCCTTCATTCTTTTCTAAACTCCTGTGATTTAATGTATTTTAACGAATTTTCACTGCTGTTTGCGTGTGTTAGATTTTGGCACTGTTGCTGTGGTTTGTGATCACCTTATTAGAGAACATTTTACAAAGAAAAAGATACTGTGGGCTAAGGGCAGCTTTTCATAGAGGCGTGAGATGAACGATGCAACATTGCCAAGTCATTATAGAGTTGCAGTGCTCACCTACTTGTCTCCATTTCACTGACAATCGGCTCTCTTGCAGTTTGAACAGCTGGCATATTTATGGATGGAGAGGCAAAAGTCCGGAGGAAACTACAGTCGATACAGAGCTCAGACAGAAAAACATGTTGTGCTGTGTGTGAGCTCTCTGAAGATTGACTTACTCATGGATTTCTTAAATGAGTTCTATGCCCACCCCAGACTGCAGGTACTGAGAGTGGAAAAAAAAATCCAAAAAAACCAGAGAAACTCAAAACAATGTTTTGGGTTTTTTTTTTTTAAGAAAGGTTACTGAAATGGTCTTTAATATGTAAAACTGATTTTGGGAATAGACGGCTGAATTGGGAATCTATACCTGCAATAAGAAGCTGAATACAGAGTTTGGAGGCATTTTAAACTGAGCTATTGAGGTGAATGGACTAAATAGGTAGAATTAGTGTCTTGTTGAATTATGTCAGTCTTTTTAGAAACAGGTATTTCCATGCAAATTCCTTAGATTCTACCCTAAAGCAGAAAATAAATGAAAGCTACTCAAATTATTTTTTCCTATTGTTTTAGGACTGGATCAAAAAATCCTCACAAGTCAAAGCATCCTTTGGTTTTCGCATTTTGCTTTGTTTTTTGTCAGTGTTAGGAATCACAGAATGGGTCAGGTTGGAAGGCACCACCGGGGGTCATCTGGTCCAACCTCCCTGCTCAGGCAGGGTCATCCTAGAGCACACTGCACAGGATTGCAAAGATTAGATCCTCTTGGAATTGTGGAAATTAAGAAATAAATATATGTACTTTAAAGGACAAAGACCTTGAAGAATACACAGATTTTGTTAGTGCACAGACATTCCCTAGCTAATGCAAACTTGTCAAATGGCTTATTTGGAACTTCTAGAAGCTTATTTCCATGAGATATCAATTTGTATTTATTATCATTGCCTTTGCTACAGACTCTCTCTTTTACTAAATCTTCTCTATGTCTTTTACTAAGTTACCTGTGGTACCATGCTTCATTAACTACTGCAAAAATCGCACAAATACAATCCTCAAATGGCTGAGCAGCAATTTGCCAATCCCAAATCCAAAATATTCCCCAAAACAATTAGCTAATAAGAGGCAAAAGCAATTGCACAAAGAAATTCAGTTCTTTATAGATACAAACACAAATTGAAACACAACATTTAGTTAACTAAGCTGAAGAATGAGTCAGGCTCTGTGATACACTGGAGACAAAGAAGAAAAGTCCTAATGCTACACAGGTAACTCAAAAGGCCTTATATACATTCCCTTCACAGCTGAAATTGAGTTGGACTCAATGATCCTGGAGATCTTTTCCAACCTTAATGATTCCGTGCACTGGGAAGCTGAAGGATACAGATGCTGCACTGCATCCAATGCCAATTTGCTTTCTGCAAAGCCTGAGTGTCCTAAGGAAGATTTCTGTGACCAGCCTGTCCTAAGCTCTCAGTCTGTCCTCTCATGTTCCATTTATCCCACCTTTTCATTTGTGCATTTATGTGTCCTTCAAAACATCCTTACTTTTCCTGACAAGGACTGTTTGTAGCACAGCAAGCAGATTAGATTGGCCCATTAATGCAAGGAAAAAATTTTGAGGAAATAAACTCTGTCTGTCAGTGTCTTATCAGAGACATTTTTGACATCCCAAGTCACTGTTGACTCATTCTCCAGCAACAATAAATAGTACTGTAACAAAACCCATGACTATTTCCCTTTTCCTTCTATTTTAACAGGACTATTATGTGGTTATTTTGTGTCCTACGGAGATGGATGCTCAGGTCCGAAGGGTGTTACAAATCCCGATGTGGTCCCAAAGAGTTATCTACCTGCAAGGCTCAGCCCTAAAAGATCAAGACCTGTTGAGAGCTAAGTAGGCAAATATTGACCATTCTTTTTTACTTTTTTATTTTCACTCATACTGTTGGATAAATAAGTTTAACAAGCAAAAAAAGCTGTGCTAGAAGGAAAGCCATGTGTATTTAGAAGGCAAAGCAAAGCTCTTTGATGTAATTTGTTTTTCTTAATATCTGAAATTTTGAACCCACTGTACAGTTTTGTTTTCTCAAATTCAGCCTGGTAACATTAAGCAACTATTCTGCCATACATACATGAACTCTCCAGGGCCCTCCTCTTACCACCAACTTCCACCACTTCTAGGAGATGCTCTCTGCCAGTTAATAGTGAATGGCATTTATCAAAACACATCAGTCAGGCACAGTTCCTCACACACACCTCCCCCCAGTGCTCAATCAGTCGAGCTGCGAAGGAATTCACAGTGGAATTAATGTAGAAGGATCATCTCTTTAAACTCTCCAAAGAGAGGGAAAGGTGATCCTTAGCAAATACCAGAATTAAATCATCTGCATTGCTCTGTGTTGTAGATAACCAAAATGAAGCCAATACCTGTCAATGTGTGTCAGTCACCCTTCTTTACTTGAGGGGAGTTATTTCCAAGACTCTCATCTGTGAGGAGTTTCATGAACGGTGTTATCTTCTCAGACTTCTGCCACTGAAGAAAAACAACTACTTCTATAGCTGTTGAAAATTTGACAAGACAAGAAAGCTTTTTTCAGGATTAGAAATTTTCAGGATTTGGAGAGATCCTTTTTTTCTTTTTGGTTTTTTTTTTTTTTTGCTTTCTTGCTGATTTCAAGAAGGAATTCATTTGTGGATTTAGCTGACATTTGTTCTACACATTACAAGAATTAAAATTAGTCTGTTCCCTAAATATAATCTTGAATTTCACTTATAATAACCTGGAGGTAGTCAGCTGTGGAACTGTGCTTTTTCCTGCAGAACATGTAATTGAATGTACCTGTCACAGAATAATTTCAACCTCTCCTGAGGGAAGAAGCATAGTGGGAATTTAATAGAACATTTGATATGAAATATAACCCAGTACCCAAGATGTTTGGTGTATTTCTTTTTAATGAGAACATAACGTACTGAGGCAATAACAAGGCACATGGTAAAATTCTTCTAATAAATAAAGTAATGGTTACCAACATCAACAAAGTAATCAAGAAGGTCTCATTATGAAAATTTATCCATATATTATATGTGAACCCAGTGTCAAAATAGCATGATAAAGTCACACCAAAAAGTAAAGGAATACCAAAAGTTGGCTGACTGCATCACTAGTGAAGAGCCAATTTTGCAAAAAAATCTCATCTAATTGAACTGAGTCTTCTTTCCTACAACTTTGGTAAAGACCCTGTCTTCCCAATACTGCTCCCATGCTTAGCTGAAATTATTCATAGAGCTCCCATGATTTCTTCCTAATCAAAGACACCATGAACTAGAAATAGTTCATTTAATGCATATATACACAGAGATGTCTGTTATTTATCCCAAACATTATTCTTGCACATCTGCCTAACTTTCTGCTCTCACTAGACAAGACAAGTCTATTATCTGACCTCTCTTTTTTGTTGTCACCAGTAATAACTTGTGCATGTTGCACTCTAACACAGCAGGCAGACTGGTGCTATTTATACTCATGGCAGATAAATACTTTGCAAATTAAGTTTGAGGCCACTCTGCTGTTACTACTTTGGCACAGCTTTTGCTGGCACCAGGGTAAGAAATGGGAACAGAGAGACTGAACTGTGTCTGTGTTCTGTTTCTCTGTGCAAGACTCTGACTGTGAGACATGAGTGCAGTGAGTCCCTGCTTGGGGTGTGACAGGTTTGTCTCCTCTCTTGCAGGATGGACGACGCTGAAGCCTGTTTCATCCTGAGCAGCCGCTGTGAGGTGGACAGGACAGCAGCTGTAAGTTGGGGAGGGAGATGTGAGAGGATGTGCAGGTTTTACTGTCCTTACTCCCTCTCCGTTCTTTTTTATGCAACAAGGGCAGAATTGCATAAAAGCGCTGTCATAGTACCTTATAGATACACTGATAATTGGTCATTAATCACTTCCAAGAATGGTGCTCTGTCAATATTCAAACCACCTCAACTAATATCAGTGTTTGCTCTAGACATCCAATTCAATCAGTTGTATTTATTAAATCAGAAAAGAGACAGATATCAACTGACTGGTATATTCAGAACTAATGAAGTAAAGACCGAATTCAACTTTATGAATAAATTTGTGACTAAAACAAGTAACCAATATATGTAAGAATATTTGACCATTTTTCATATTGGCCAATTTAAAAAATGAAAAATGGCAAGATTCTTTGCCCATGCTGGTAGGTATTTGCAGTCAGGTAAGTTACTGTCCACAAAACAAACCTCTGTGCTGTGCATCTGTGACAAAAGAATAAAACTATATGAACTAGAACTTTTCCAGCTAATGAAATTATCTACTAATCACAAATATCCAGAAAAAAAGTCCACTGAGGATGGATTTATGAACATAACTTAAAATTTTTCACCATGAGAACTACACTAAATTATTGCAGTCTTGCCTCATTCAGTTCAATCTTGAACTCCAAAAGGGGATCAATATAAGTCTGAATATCCCTGAAGATGCTTGCAAATTGCCTAACAAGACTGAACCAGTATTTTTAATTCAGTGATTATGTTTTAAGCAATCTCAATTAAAAATACTGTTTTGGTGCTACATTATAATAAATAGCAATTATTTTTCTAAATGTTGAAAAGATTTAGTAAAAAATGGGAAATGAGAGCTTTGCATTGTATATGCAGCATCATTTAGTATATTCTCTATCACTTATTACTTCATCTACCACCAAAACTTAGTTAAAAGATCTTAGCTAAAGGTCCTGTTCTGGATCCATCCCTTGCAGAAAGTCACTGAACTCCCTGAGAAATAAATCTGTGCTCCTACTATAACTGTGAAACTTACTGAGCTAAGGACTTTGAATTTGATTCATCAGCAATAGACTCCTGAAAATACAGGAGTGAAAGCCACTGAACTGGCAGCAAGTAATCCCAGAGTAGTCAAGCAAGGCAGACCTACTGCTTGGAAGTGACAGAGGGTCTGGAGTATTTAAGGGTAAGAACAAGCAAGAGTTCTTGCAAGTACCTGGAAAAATACCTGTAACTTCTAGGAAACTGAAGAATACCAAAATAGCCCAAGTGTCTTAACTAAATTAGCCATGAATTTAGAATAAATCAGCTACAACATCTCATTTCACATAATGTACTTGGGAGTTGCCCAGCAGTTACAAATGTCACAAATCCCATAAAATCAGAGTGTGGGATTTACACTGCACTGGGAAGGTTTATGCAGCATTAAGGACAGCAACTCCACCAGTCAGCTGTTCATCTCTGCTCATAACTGCTTCAGGATTTATGCAAAGAAAAGACAATTTTCAGCTCTGCTGGACTGTGCTGTAGGGCAGGCAGTGGGCTCTGCGTGGAGCTCCCGGAGCTCCCATCCATGGTGGCCAGCACGGTGCAGGTTTGGCTCTGGAGCCATGGCCAGCTGCAGCTCTCTCCTTTCTGTCCTCAGGAAACACCAAAAGGGTGCCTGACACATTTCAGCTGCCACTACAGACTTGGATCAAATCTCATTTCTCTTTGCACCTGGAGCACACAAACAGGCACATCCTACCAGAGACACGCTCCTGGTACCTGCCCCGGGACACAGCAATGCTCTCAGGGGCAGTGTGAGCTGAAGCTTTGAAACAAGGTGTCACCTCTCTGTCTTCTTTTCTCTGTTTTCGTCTGATTACCTTATCAAGGGAATGCAATTACTTATTCTGCAAGTAAAAAATCTTTGAATTTTTAAAACTTATTTTGTCCTACTGCCCCCTAGAGCTGTGAAATGAAATATGTTGAATTTCCTACACTGCTCCAGCCTCGTGTTAGTACAGAAGGTTAGTTTGTCACTGGGCTGAAGGAAGTTCAGCTGTCATCCCAGTATCAATCTTTATAAGCACAACTGATTTTCCACCCTGCTGTTGTTGAGAAGCTGACAAACTGCTAAAAGAGCCTTGGATCCTCTCCTGCATGTGACAGCTGTCAAAATAAAAGGAGGAGATTCCTGACCAGAACAGCTGTTGTTACTCAAGTGATTTTATGAAGTCCATGAGGCTTTTTATCCCCCCAGCTACAATCCTCAAGCAGAGGATTTATTCATTTGCCACGGATACCCCTGGCTGTTCACTGCTTGCTATTTTGTTAGTTAATAATTTCTAGTGACAACACTTCTGCTGTTGCTGACAGCTTTGTTCTGAGGCTTTCTGAAAATTCAGAGATGGTCCAATTCAAGCTTGCACCTTTTTTTTTCCCCCTTTCATTAATCAAATTGTGTGACTGTGCTGTACTGGTAATCTGAATTACACTGCCTGAATGGCATCACAATATGGATGCAAACATAGCAGGATAGAACTAATTTATCAAGTCGTGTGTGGCAAGAAAAAGATTCAATTAACAGAACTATTTAAAAATACATATTAAATGCATTTCCTTGAGTTCTGATGATTTAAATACACCCACTTTAAAACTTCCCAGCTTTTCATACATGAACTTAAATATCACCTCTGTATTAATCACCATTTGTACCCGTGGTAATTTTTTGATCAGTGACTGCAGCTCATTGTGTGGAGATCACACACAGAAGAGAATATATTTTTTCACTCACCTTCCAAATACACATATATTTAATAATGGAAACAGAAGCATAATTTTGTTTCAGTTACTTCTGTTTGTTGTGCGTACATCTATACCATATATTGGGAGAAAGGTGCACATTTTTTAAAGTCACTGCAATAGAGCATAGAAATAGCTTTTTTAAAGCAAAATTTTTAAACCAGAGAGCCACAATACTCTATAAAGAGATTGAATCTAAGAAATCACTTAAGGTGCCTACCTGTGTTTTTCTTTCCCTCCCCTGGAGTGCTTCTTCAGAGTGGAATTTGGGAGAATAACTGAGCAAACAACTTGGGAACCAAATAAGCAGCTTTTGTACCCAAATATGTGGATATACCAAGTGGAAAGAGAAAAAACAAACGATAATGCAAGGTTATTAGATTAACAGTACATACCCACTGTGTTGATCTTATGAAGCTATTTAGGGCATTTAAGTACCCATTATATATATATACATATATATTACATATTTGTGGACTGCTGGTTCAAAGAAGAGCTAGAAAATGAAAAGCAAGCCATTTGCAGTGTAAAACTGCCAGTGTGCCAAATAATCATCAAGAGATTTTAATTCCAAAGAGTTTTTCCCTTTTCTATACAATAACATTAAAAAATATTTCATGTTGAGATTCATAGTTTTAGTTTTACAACTCTCTCTTCTATGGGTCTAGGTTTGAGTTTTTAACAAAATAGTGTAATTTGAATCATTTTATAATGAAATCTTCATTCTTATATTTAACAATTACTGCACATTCTGATAAAACCAGACTTTTTAGACAAAATAATAATTTAAAAAACCCAAGAAAATATCTAACATAGAGATAACTATATTTCTAGGCATGTAACATACCTGTGTGACTACCATTTAGCACCTTACCCAGTCATTTGCTGCTTCTAAGCTGTGTTGGCGTGTCATTACCTTAAGAAAAACCAGCAAAAAGCCCAAGAACACACACACAAAAAAATTCCTGAGGAGGGTAGATTGCCATATGTTATAGAAAAGTAAAGAAAAAGTGGCTGCATCCAAGGAAAAGCTACAGCAGGTTACACCCAAGCTCTTAAATCTCCCGACTGGGCACAGCAATCCTATATCTATAAAACTGATAATAAGAAAAATGTGAAATAATATATTTTGCTATCCTCTTATGACTCCTAGTTTTTCTAGTAGAAAAAGTACTTGCTAACATCTCAATTGATAATAAAATATTATGGTTTGAAAATGTCAATTATGCTCTGTTCCAGGCAGAGATTTTCCCTTGTGTTCATGAGTCCGAACCCTTTTCTTACTGCTGATGCTGCAAACATAATGAATCATTCTTTATATTTTATCTTTAAATACCATCAATTTCATGACTAGGCAAGGCATTTCAATCCAGGCATGGCTTCCCAGATACAGCTCTGAAATATTTCTTTTTGGTTTTGAAATAAATAAAAATTGATGGATGATACACTGGAATTAGTCTTACTTCACAAAATTCAAAATATGAACGCATTATCACATAGATGACTTTTATGGATGGCAGTATTCATCTTGCAGTTAACTCATTCTTGCCATGTGGTAACAAGAACAAAAAAAGAGCCTGAAAAATCTCTTGGAATCCTTGGTCAGTAGCCGGCTAAATCCTGACATTAGTTGTGCAAAAGTTTTAGTTCCACAAAAATTCAGATCTGCTTTTAATTAAACTGATATTTTTAGAATTACCCACAATTTTAAACTCTCAGTTCCTGATGTCATCATTTAATGCTATTTTAATTGTGAGTCTCTTTGGAAGGATGTCTCTGCTACTTCATTCTTGATTAATTAGACATGACTAATCACTGCTATCTTAAGTTTTCACACAATTATTCCACATCCAAATGCTCCCCCTTTCCAAATGACACAATCATTAGCACTTGCAGAAAGATAGGAGAGGGTCAAAATACCTTATTAGTGTAAGATTTCTGGAAATTAAAATGTAATAGTAATTACATAACATGCACATAAACATCCACACCAGCTGGTGCTGTGTGATCTTAAAATTTGAGTTTTCTTCAGTGGAGCCAGTCTGATAATAGATTCTTTTTCTGATCTGACACAGTTATTTGTATTTCACTGTCACCACCTCATACTCTTTCTTCTAGGATCACCAAACCATTTTAAGAGCATGGGCAGTTAAAGACTTTGCTCCGAATTGTCCCTTGTATGTTCAGATACTGAAGCCTGAGAACAAATTCCACATCAAGTTTGCAGGTAAGTGGAAGACTGCAGTCATTTGAAGTTAGTGTTGGACAGTTTGTTTCATGAACATACAAAGTGAGAATCCCTGGGCAGATTTACTACTTAGAAACTGATTAAGAATGAAGTTTTGTAAAATAATACACATCCTAGCAATGGCAAAGACTTACAAGCACTTTTAAGAATTAATAGTCTTATGCTACATAATATAGAGAGCAGAATTATTTGATGTATAACTACTCCTGAATTACAGATCCAGGCAGGTCTCCATGTCTGTAAGTTGTTTCTGTCTACTAAAGCACAGTTAGTATGAGAAGGTCTGTTCAGATTTAATCCAACAAACAACTGAAGGAAAAATCTTCTCATTGGATTGGTTTTTTCCAAGTGGTTTGGAAAACATTATTTTATTTACTTGCAAGTATTTTGGAAAGAGACATACCATTTAATTCTATATCCAGTAAAATGCATACCTTAGAAACCATGGCATAAAATGCAAAATGATGTTAAGAAATCTGAAAAAAATCAACTCCTATAAGAAGAGATTAGCATCTTTTATTTGACAATTTATTTCTCTGCATTATATATTTCTCTTTCTTTCTGTCTATACCCAAACTGCCACACATGTAAGTACACAGACATACATATGCTTACATGCAAAAACACACAAATATTTTTGGAGAAATATCTCTGAAGTAGAAGAGAAGCTTTCCTTTTCAGCTGCAATTTTGAAAATTCAATTCTCTTGAATGATATTCCAAGGAAGAAAAGATTGCTGATTCATGCAAAAATAAAAACAGCTCTATGGAAAAATATTAGTCTCTTCCATCATACCAGAATGTGATGAAAAAGTAAATTCCAGTGCAGAACAGGTCCAGAGCAACAGTTAAAGCTGTAATTTTAAAAGCTCCTGAATTTACCACTGGGTTAGAAAGAAGAAAAAACCCCATCAGTAGCAGTTCTGAAGTTATAAAAGTGTAATCTCAAACTATGAGATGGCACAGCAGGGAATAAGGCTCATGCTGTGACGAGAATGATGGTGCTTTTTCATCTCCCCCTTAAAACCAGCCAGCACAAACATAATCCCTGCTCCCTAGCCATGGCCACTTTTCTTCATCAGTAACTGTGTTAATTTGTTGTTCTGAATTGTGCTTTTAAGAGAGTTTCATTATTCCTAATGGCTTGTCTCTGTAGGAGCTTACATATAACGAGACTCATAAAACGGGCAATTTTTCATGTCTGTTCTAAGTGTTAGAGAATTTGGACCACATTTTTTATAGAAACCAAGGAAACAACAACCAAAAAACCCAGAAAACGTATTTTGGTAATATTTCCTTCAATTGAACTTCGGCATCACCAGTGGATGTTACCTCTTGCAAATGGTTAGGCACCGACAGAGCCATGAGAACAGTATTTGTTGGCACACATTTTCCTAAGAGGATTCCCCTTTGGTATTAATGTCATCCAACACTTCATCATTCTGAAACATGTACCCAGTGAGGGCTGCAGACTACAGACCTGTCCTGAGTGTTTACGAGTAAAATTTGTCACAACCACCCGGAACATTTTTCTAAGTGCTTTTCCTATTATGATTCAAGGCTGCTTTATTACTGCCTTAATGCAAAAGCTTCTTTTAAATCTGATATTCCTTGAAAAAAATGACTCCTTCCTTCTGGAGGTTTCCCAAAACAATATTATGCATTTTTATGAATCTGAAATATTCAGTAATAGGATTTCTTTTTTTTTTTTTTTTAAACACAGGTTTAGAGACTACAGCTGTCAAAAATAAAGTTTTTGAATTTAGAAGAAATACAACCAAATAGTCCTCCTAACTAATTTTTAACTACATTGAAAATGTATAAAGCACTGGAAGCCCAGTTGCTCAGCAGCTCATAGTAGGTTGACCATTCCTCCTAGACTGCATGAGGCAGTCCTGAAATTCAGACACTGACTGCATTTTCCTATAGGACAGAAAAGCCTGGTTTTCTGCCTGGAGGTTTTCTTTATCCTGAAGGTTTTCTGCCTCAGGCACAAACAGTTTATAAGAAAAGTAATTGTTATCATGTATTCCCATCCAGTAAACAAGACTTAAACATCCTTCCTCTCTTTAGTGAGAGAATGAGAACTTACTTTTGTCCTCAAAGCAAGAGAATGGAGGCACCTTGGCCAGACTCATGTGACCTGTCAGAAAGTCAGGTGTCCTGATTCCACCTGGTGCCAGACACACATCCTTGCATTCTGTGCCTTCTGTTATTTTTTGCAGTGGATTTTTAACTACTTTGTTTAAAGTATGAACCCACTTACATTGCTGCAGTGGCATGTTTGTCCCAGCAAAGCCCTTTGCAAGTTTAAGGTGCGAACACTTTTAATACACAGCCACTCTTAACATGAGAGTTATCACATGGGCAACTGCCTTATCTCTTCAGCTGAAATGCTTTGATTTCTCCCCAGTAATTTCCAACAGAAAAATGCCTTGACGTGCCCAGTTTTTCTTTCAGTAATACTGGCAGTTACTTTCTTAATCTTCCCACTTTTCCTTCAAACACACAAGACTACCAAAGGCCATGTACCCTTGGTGCAAGCTCCTGGCCTTTCATTTCAGCACAAATGGGAAATAAAGTGAAGATTGTCCACAGCAGAGCAATATATTTATGCCATTCAGAGACTACTAAATTCAGTATTTTCTGAGCCGAACTTAAAACTTTTATAATTTTAAACTTTTATAATTTTAAACTTTTATCACTTTTATGTGTATGCAGATATAGATATAGATAAATATCTCACCTTTAGTTTGAATATCTGGAAATGATATATAATTACAATTCCAGGAAATGAGGATACATTGTGACATTCTCTATTTATTCAAAATGCACCCATGAATTAGCACATATTGTTGAAGTCTGACATCAGCCCTTCAGTCATTCATTTCAAAGAAACAAAGTCCAGATTCATCGAAATGGATATTGAATGCAGCTGATGATTAATTTGTCCAATTACAGATAAAAATAGTCTACAGCTAATGGATGGGCATTTTTCTCTATCTGATGTGGTAGTGGTCATGTTAACTTATCAAATTGACAAAAGTAAGGTTTCTCAGAATAATTGTGCCAGGTCTAGGTCATTCTTACCACATGGCTGCTGCTGCAGGCATAAATCAGTATTTTGAGTCTGTTTTATTGTCAGCAACATTACAGAAACCATAACTCACCCCACTGCATTACTACATCCATTTGAGACAAACTTAGCAACAAAACCTCTGTCAAAATATATTTTCAACAGAAACAGCAACTTATGGAAATTCTAAATGTAATATTTCTTTGGTATAAACTTAATCAAAATACTTCTTTTTCTGGGAAGCTGATTTGACATATTTAATATTCACTTCAAGATAAACCACAGCTTCCTGGGCTGCTTTGCTGTCACACTGAATGAGTAATTTGCTGCTTCTGGTACCTGCTGTCAGGGCACATGACTGATGTCCCAGACCTGAGGAGTGGGAGAGCTGTCATCCAGCTTCCTCCCAACTCAATTCAGAAAGGAAGCAGCAGATAAAGTTCTGTGTAATCCTCCACAACACAAGCCCTGAGCACACAGAGAAAACACAGTAACGTTATGGGAAAGCTGTAGACTGTCCAATACCTGGAGAAATGAGCAAGGCATTTTTGATCTGCTCTGTGTCCAATACAAGAACTTAACTGCAGAAGGTCAAAGTCTCCAATAGGTGCCAAAATAGTCCTACAAATCCAGCTCCAAGGCCCCTGATGTAAAAACACGTGACAACACCATGTGAACCTCTCATACAGGCATGGTTAAGAGGCTGATGTAGTGATGCCTAAGGAGGCCAACCTAGAAACAGAGACCGGACAGGAGTGAAGGAATAAAGGTGGATGTTTATTTGAAAGGCCTTCAGAGGCACACCCTGGGCAGGCCAAAGGCTGCACCCAAGATGGACCCCGAGTCACGAGTTCTTCACACTTTTATAGGTTTGGTCCATTTGCATATCAACTCAATTTCACCAATTAAACTTTAGCTAATGATGTAATTTCCCCTCAGCTTGCCCCCCTTCTCAAGATGCTGGGTTACACATTTTGGGCCTAGGCCGGGCTGGGTGTCCTTGGAGAGCAGCCTGGAGAGGCTTTGTTCTGTCTGTCTCAGCATGAGAGAGCAGCAGCTCACAGGCTACAGGACACTGCAGAGTTACACACTGGGAATGCAGAATTTGAAAAATATAAAAGTTAAAACCTAAGGCATCAGTAGGACAGCAATCTCTGTTTGCTATGTGCTATATTCTTTGGTAACATAATGTTTTACATAAACATCTGCCCAAAAAGTTCACCATATATGTTAGAGAGTAGAGTGCATCTGGAGGATTTAAGTTTCAGTTTTCATCTGCATTGTGCCATCTGTGATTGATAAACTTTCATTTCTATAGATCTAGGTCAGCATGTGCAATTGGGTTCAAGTACAAGATCTGAAATAACGGAGGATGAAGCCATTACCCTGTGCCTTTTTTTCTTGTATTTTCAAAATGTTTAGCTATAATATGACAACACTCCAAACAAAAATTAAGGGGAGGTTATTTGGCAAAATCCTATACAAATTGAAAACCAGGGAGAATTCTCTTTCAGTGTCAGGAAGTTGGTATTCACTTTCATAAATCTTTGCCATCTGACTAATGGTAATGGACTGCAGATATTCCATTCAAGCAGTAGTCTATGCCTTACCCTCTCAAAATCTCTCGTTTGAAATTCAAGTAGGTTTATTAATGGCATATGGTCAGCTAAAAGAACATATTTCTATCTGAAATATTTTCTGCAGGAAATATTTAATTGCTACAGCTGAAATATATTTACAGGATGAAAAATCTCATTTTGTTCTATATTTGACAGTGTCTTTATATAACTAAATTCAACCCTTCCCTATGACATTTAAATAGGCCCTGATCTTCAGAAAATGGGAGAATTAATTTCTCCATTCAGTAGTAAATGATTCTGTTACTGAAAGCTTCTAGATATTTCAAAATAAAAGGAACAGAGAAGGCATACGAAATGTGCCTTCACTTTTATTTTCAGTAAATGTCATGCTTATAGCTATACTATAAATTCTGTCAGGAAAGCAGCTTAGAGGGGCAAGGTGGTTCTCAGGATTTCAGTGACACTGGTGAAACCAGAAGCAGGTGTACACAGTTGAGATCGAGGTGGGCAGGTTATTTGCCTACCTTTACTCAGAAGGTTTCATGTGGCCTGTGTTTTGATCATCAGCTGTACTACTTGTATATTCTTTCTCACCAGTTGCAAATTCTGCTCCCATTGAAGGAACCAAACATTAAATTCAGAGGGGGAAAAACTGACTTAGTATTAAATGCCTTCAAGGTTTTACAAAACCTCTCTGACTTCTATGTTTCTACACTGACATGAAGTTACAAGTTTTGTGCTTGTCCCTTTTTATAGCCATTTCAATACCGTCACAGGTATATGTGAATCACATTAAAGAATAATTTCTATTTCCTTTTCATGCCATCAGCAAGCACTGGAGACCATTTATCCGTGATCTGGATTTAGAACAGCAGCCATCCATGTTAGACGGCATAGATAGGGAAAATCATACACAGCTGATTTCCAAGGTTCAAGCGGAAGATGAAGATCTTGGGCCAAATTTTGATTGATCCATCTTCACAATTTTCCTAGACAAGGAAGTGATAATTCTGTTCAATTGAAAGTATTTTTGTAAAACAATTTATATCCTTCTTTTTTTCCCTACAGATCACGTTGTGTGTGAAGAGGAATTCAAATATGCTATGCTAGCTCTAAATTGTATTTGCCCAGCTACTTCTACATTGATCACTCTGCTGGTTCATACATCTAGGGGACAGTAAGTACACACTACCATAAAAAACCCCAAAACAACTTGGAAAAGTCATAGCTGATACTCTTTGGAAAACAGCTTACCCTGAATTCCCACACAACGACAGTTTTAAAAAAGAAAATGGAACTTTCTGCACAATAAAAGCATCAAAATGCCTTGCTCAAGGCAGTATAATTTTGAAGAGAACATCCCCTCCCCCCGTATTTAACAGTTGCATGCTGTTGTGCCACTTGCACAATATGAAAAAATTGTATTTTCAGATTGAATTGTGGATCTATCACAAAGTTCTACTTAAGAGCACTACCAAGTCCTGAGAATACCTATTTTGAGATGTTAATTTGAAGATCTGTTTCAATGATTTTTTGGTAACATACGGTGTTTGCTCTTCTGTGCCTGTACATTAGGAGGCACAGACATGATTTTTAGCATGACCACACTGCTGGAAGGGGTGCAGAATTGTGGTGCCTCTGCAGAACAGTAGAACTCTGAATTCACTAAAATAATTTTACCACATCTGCTGTATCTCTATTATGCTGCATTCTTGGAATAATGAAGTATTCTTGATTAAAATGTTATGGGCACATAGATGCATTAAAGAATAAATCCCAAAATATATGTGTAGAAATGGAATAGCTGCATATACACTACACACGTCTTGTAAAAACACTAACTTCTTTTTCAAGTAACCATGAACCCAGTACATATACATTTAATAGCAGAGTTATTTAGCCTTCTATATGGCATTTCTAGTATTCCCCTTTGCCCAGAATGGGGAAAACAGAAATTCTTCCTAGAACTTTTACTACTGAGAGCAGCAAATGTCGACACTTTAATGGCACTGTCTGCACTAGAATCTCCTAATCAGAAGACAAGAAAACATTGTTTTGATACCTGCTGAGCACCATGGTGAAATACATTTTTACACATTTTTTATCTGCCTACCTTTCATTCTGTGACATGCACAGAATACAGAGCCTTTCCCAGTTATTTCATATTACACGCACATAAAAGAAGAGCAGTGTTCCTAACAGCTGTCAGAGAATTTTGCATCAGCACAAGACCAAACACACAAAAGGGAAATGTTTTCTGCTGTACTTGGGAACTTCAGCATGTCATTTTTTAACACAGTCGTATTGATCATTTACACATCCTCAACTATGATGCAAAGTAACTGTCACAGAATTCAAAGTGCTTAAGATTTCTTTTGCAATCACAATTAATAGATGTAACCAGCATAATAAAAGTAACTGTTTTCTAGTCTGGTCATTGTATACTAGGAGCAAAAAAAAAAAGCTTTTGCACAAATAGTTGTAGCATTACTTTGAATCCAGAAGGATTAAAATAATGTGTGTTTCTGTGAGAATGTACAATGTATGTTTCTGTAAGAATACTCTTCTGTATTTATATGGAAAGACTGAAAAATTGAAAATGTCTAGTTATTATTTATCTACTGTAGTCAGCACTCTTCAGAGCATTTATTCTCCGACAGACTCCAAAATAAGGGCATCTGTCCTTGTACTGCAGGCATAAAACGGCTTTGGATTTGACTAATTTATAGTTCAGAGGGGTTTTTTTGGCTTTTCTAGATGTTTTTTGTTGTTGAACAAGAGGTAAATTAATTATTAATTGTTAAAATAGGTTAAATTACCTTTATTTATGCATATGAAAGATGAAGTCAGATGAGCAGTTGAGTTTGGCTAAGTAAAAAGATTAAGTGAAAGCAGATTATTTAAACTACAAATAAAAATTTTAACTGTACCTGTATTTATAAACCAAAGCAAATAGTAAATTAGATCTACACAATATAGAAAATGATGAAAATAATGTAAATAATTTCTTCAATAGACTTCCAATGTTAATAATGAACTGCTTTCCTAAATATTATTTCCTGTTTAATTGTCCTTTTCTTACCGTGTTTGTTATTAACACGTGCATTAAACCTTATGTGGGACTCAGGTTTTGAATACCTGTTAGGGAGGTGTAAATAATCCTGTTGTCTTCTCAGCTGTTCATGGAATTCAATAATTGAGTCTGTAAGACACCAAAATTCTACCTCGAATCTTATTTATAATCTCATTATTGATCTTAATTATTAATCTTCACATTTATATTTAACTGTTATCCGGTTATCTAAACTAGTAATACAACTCTATTAGGGTTTGTTTGGTGATACAAAATATTGGAAGAAAATAACCTTTCTGACTTGAAGTTAATGTGATCTTTACAGTACAGCCCCATGGGAAGCTTTCAGACAGCTCACTGGAACCAAGCAGACATTAAACAGGTGACTATTTTATTTTAGGGGGAAAAGTGAAATAAGGGAAGATGTTCTGAAATTACATTGTTTTATACCTAATATACTGTTTGTACTGGTACAACAAAAATGGTTTGGTTATTTCTATTTTGAAAGAAAATTTCTTCCTGAGGACGGTGGAGAAACATGGTAAATTGAAGAAAAATAGAAACTGTGTTAAGATATTGAAAATGTATAAATGAGCATAAAGGAGCATGTCCCAATATCTTGAGGTCTTCACTCCCAGTGGCAAAACACAGAACACAATTGTCAGCTTTACGACCTATCTGCACATATGTGTGTGTGTGTATAAATGGCATCAGTTATCTCCAGTAAAACTCATGCAGGCAGAACCTTGTTTCCACATGAAACTGAATAAAGAAGTTCCCAGGAGCTCCAGGGCTACAGCTTTTGGGGTTGCTGAGGTTTGGAACATTCCCACTAAACTGTTTGCATTAAGGGCAGCAGCTGCACAGAGTAAAGGATGATCTGCTTTGTCATTTATTTTCTTGCACTAGAGAAAAGGAGCTATGTACTTGTAATAATCTACAAGACACAGGAACCAAAAATACCCAGAGGGTAAAGATCCCTGATAAGCAAATGCAGAAAAATCTCTCCTACACATAAAATGACCAAAGATAAATGACTGTTTCCTACGTAAGTTGTTATTAAAGATATTCAGACAGGAACCAGAGAGTCTGCCACAACGCATGTGAAGAAACTGTCTTTATGAACAGAATGAGCATGCTGCTGGTTTTACCTGTCATCTTCAAATTGGCATGGATCTACTTATGATGGTGTGAGTTTAAAGTAATTGAGCCATCTCTCTCCTGATATTAAAGTACATACTCTTATATGTCTACTACTTAGCAGAAAATGCTCTTTAATACATTAAAATAATCTCTGTACTGACAATATTACCAAGATTTGACCTCAAATATTTCCTTCAGATTAGCCTATGGGACCTTTTCAATAGACATTTGTAGTTTCTGTTGACAAGAAATACCATTCTGATTAATAAGAATTTTACATTAAGTGTTAAATTATTCTCTTTATGTTTCAGGGAGAGTCAGCAATCACCAGAACAATGGCAGAAAATGTATGGCAGATGCTCTGGTAATGAAGTGTATCACATTAACCTGGAAGAAAGTACTTTTTTTGCTGAGTATGAAGGGAAGAGCTTCACATATGCTTCTTTCCATGCACATAAAAAGTATGTTTATTTTCCTATCAACCATTAAAAGTTCAAAGAAATAATTACTTGTTTTGCCTGCAACGTAGCTCTGAACTAAAGGCACAGTAGTACACATTACTCTGTTTCTGGGTTTAAATATCTGGCCACGAATATGGATATATTTCTGTGAGTTAGAGCTGGTCAGGTAAAAGCTCATGTTTGTTCTGTACAGCCCACCACAATCTAAGAGAATAGGATGTAAAGGATATAAAGGATAAGCTGAAAAACAAGAAAAAAAAAAAGGCACCTTAGAGGGATTTTCCTGGAACACCAATCCTTTCGCGAGTCCAAAATAATCTTGAAAAGAATGGGTGGGAGGGTGTGGGGTTTTTGTTTATTTAGGACTCAGCTGGAAATCTGGCTTCCTTTGTGGCATGTTCATTTTATGGAAAACGTTCAATTTAAAAGTGGCACATGGTACATTCTGGTGATTGTTCAAACATAAAACTCTTTTTTTCTGTTAGATGATAACAAACCTACTTTAAGGTGCAGATGATGCATCACTTATCCAGTGCTGCTTGGTGAGATAAACATACAAAATAAACACAAATCATGTATGTTTGTGTATATTTGATAAAATAAGCATTTATCAACCCCTAAATTATTCTCATATTTAATCAAGGAGAAAAAGAGGGTTTTTTGCTGTAATTCCTTATTTTCTATCACTAATCAAATACATTTCTAAGAGTGAATTGCAAAAATGAATTATGAAAATGGTTTCCATTACTTATAAATAATGGAACAGTTGAACATGATTAATAATTTTCCATATCATGTATCCATTTTTCTAGCAATATTTTCCCAAAAAGGATTATTCATCTGACAGAAAAAATCAACTAGAACAACATTAGGAGAATATTATGGGCATTACGAAAAACACTCAACTGCCTAGGAATTCATGGGCTCATAAAAACTGCTTGATTTGAAGTGGCCTATTTAGCAGAAAACATTTTTCAGACATCTTTGTCATCCAGAAAGCTGCAAATGTTCATAATGTGCAAAGAATAAAAATATACCTGAGGTTCATTTTTGACAATGGAAAAAATGGTGTTTGCAGGACTACGCAAAATGAACCATGCCTTTCCTTTTCTAATTAAGGTTTGGAGTCTGTCTGATTGGTGTTAGAAAGGAAGATAACAAAAACATTTTGCTGAATCCAGGTCCTCGATATATCATGAGTTCTACAGATATATGCTTTTATATAAATATCACCAAAGAAGAGAATTCTGCTTTTAAGAAGCAAGAAAAGCATAGAAAAAACCATGAATCAAAATTATCTTATCATGGAGCTTCTAGGTTACCAGTACACAGTATAATAGCCAGCATGGGTAAGTAAAACAAGAATAAAAAATTACATCACAACATATTCTTATTGAATGAGTAGTACATTTTAAAGCAACTTCCTAAAATTTTAAGAAACTCTAATCATGTATGGAAAAAATTAATATAAAAACTTAAAACATTTGCCCTCATATTAAAAAAAAAAATCAAACCAAAACCAACAAAAACCAAACCAAACAAAAACCCAAACAAAAACAAACAAGCAGACAAACCAAAAACATAACCCCCAAACAAGCAAATGGAATTTGATTATCTTTTACTTGAAAATGTGGAATTAAACTACTATTAAGACTATACTATTAAGACTGTGGTATAAAAAAGTAATAATGAAGTGTATGCAAAGCAAAACAACTGGGTAAATCACACGAGTACTTCTTTGGCATTCACACCTGATCATTTGTAAGAAGTTTTCATGAGGTTCTTTAATTTAAAAAACACCATTAGTAAAATCTGCAGGTTGTTGATGCACGTAAATATGGACTCCTTACATACGGTATGATTTTAAAAAGGTAGTTAACAAGAAGACATAGACTAATTGTCAGGAAAAGTGCTCCTTTCCTGGAGTACAGTTTAAATATTCGTTTTATTTTAATGGAATAACCACAATCAGCACAGTGTTGCCGTCGGTCCTTTGCCATGCAGTCAGGGAATCCCCACTAATTATGGGAATCTCATGAAATGTTTTAAGCAGCACGCTGAGGGAACGCTTTGCCTTGCCCCAGGGACCGTGGCCATCGATCTCCAGGACACGGGGTGCCGCGGGCCCAGCGGGGCCACGCTGGCGCTGCCTGCCGAGGGGGGCAAGGAGGGCAGGAGGCCCAGCATCGCCCCGGTGCTGGAGGTGGCAGACTCCTCCTCCCTCCACACCTGCGACCTGCTCAGTGACCAGTCAGAGGATGAAACCACCCCATCGGATGAGGAAGTCTCTGCAGGCTTAGAGTACGTACGGTAAATGTAAAATTACGTGAAAAGTTAATACTATAGAAAAAGCATCAGTAATCTTTTTTGACATGCAGATCAATCTGAGGACTTGTAGGAAGCAAGTCTCATGAAGCTCAATTATGGAATTATTCCCTTCTAGGAAGTGCTAGCAGAATGCCGTAAGCCTACTTTGAAATACAAAAACACCCGACCGATTAACTCTTCCAGTTGCTGGGGATTTTCTCCTTGCAGTTATAAAAGCTGTAGTCATGTATTGCAGTGCATTCATAGCATATTTTATGCCCTTTTTTTTACTTTTTACATTCTATAATTATGAAGTCAGCACTCAACAAAGTTGTGAACAGCTAAGTACTCCTGTCATGAGAATGCAGTGATAATCAGATATCCAATAGGCTTTTTTGAGAGCTGGGGCTGGGTGCGTGGCTTCGAAATGCAGGAATGGCAGAAAAGCAGTATGGAACAAAATTATCACATCTAATTCAAAATGCTTGTTAGGGTGTTACTGAAAGTAATGATGCATTGTTCAGATAAACCCAGAAGATTCAATCCTGCTGTGCAGATGAGCAATTATGTTTATTGGGATTGCTGACAGGGGTGTTAAAACTGAAATACACAATTAAGCCAGTGCCTCAACCAGCAGAGTTTCCCATCTCCACCAGTGGCAAGCATGAGACGCCCCAGGGAAGATTATCAAGCTCCAGAGAAAAAATTAATAGGACAAGTAATCTTGAAGGTGCAGACTGAAACACCAGGATTTAAAAGGCCTCTTGTAAAAAAATAACTAAGGCAAATTAGAAATTTCATCTCATCGGGTCGAGGATTTGCCATTTAGAATTTATTTCAGCCATTTTAAAAGTATGTTATTAAAGCAAAAAGGTAACAACTACACTCATTCTCGGTAAGTGTTTGAAAAGAAATCAGAGAAGGAAGAGCAGAAGTACAATTATTTCTGTTTTCTTTCCTTCCTTTTTTAACTTCGAAGTTTCCAGTTCAGAACACTATGACAGCACACTATGATACAACAGACTATTTTCAAAATCCAAGCAAAATTCCTTCAGTCTTCAAAAGCATGGCAACTTTCACTAAGTTCTATTGAATTGGCTACAAAATACATTCTTTTGACCTCTGTTAAACATAGTTCATTATGTGTACCTGACTCTCAAACTTGGACATATGTAAAAACATCCCATAAATTACTTGTATAGTCAGCTGTGTTTTGGTAATTTGCTATACTGAAAAATGGTTTTCTCTATTTTAGGTACGCCAAAGGCTATCCTCCTTACTCTCCTTATATTGGAAGTTCTCCCACCTTTTGTCATCTTCTGCATGAAAAAGTTCCCTTCTGTTGTCTAAGACTAGATAAGGTAAAGGGAGTTTCTGTTACTGGATAACTCTGCATTCTCTTTTGTCTGTTGCATCTGAGCAGAGCTAAACTCTGATTTCTCCTTAGAGGTGAAGTTTGTGCAGCATTTGCTATAATATTATTTTTTCTCCTCCTTTTCACCACCAAGTGTTTATGTCTAACCTAGTCTGGATTGGGTCATCTGATACAATATTCACATGCACTGAACTTGTTTCTTACTTTGATTTTAGGGATGCCAGCATAACTACTATGAAGATGCCAAAGCCTATGGATTCAAAAATAAATTGATTATAGTTGCAGCAGAAACTGCTGGAAATGGCTTATATAACTTTATTGTCCCACTCAGAGCTTATTACCGACCAAAGAAAGAACTAAACCCCATTGTATTACTGCTGGATAACCCGTAAGGAGACTTTTTTTTTTTCCCTCTGCTAAGTTTTAAACTCATTTTACCATTACTTCAATAGATGACCCCTTTTCACCAGCTGAAAAACAAAAATCAGTGGCCAGCTGAAAATCAAAAACATTATGGCACACTTTGAGAAAAGTTAGTGACAAAAATCATACCCTATGGTCACTGCCTTATACAAAATTGACCTTTTACTGACTGTAAATGGCCATCGTAAACTTAAATGTCCTTATTCTTCATGCCAATGTTTCAGCTAAGTTTTTCTTAAAATTACCCCCAAAATTGTGAATGTTACTGCTAAAATTAAATAACTTAATAAACACTGTAAAAAGCAAGCTGTGTAACAGTTTCACAGCTACATGACAGCACTAACCTACTTAACACAACGCACTTACTGGCCTGGACCAGTTAGGGATATTTTTAATAACCCTACACTCAAACAGTTCTTTAAGCCAAGAGGACACCCACAGACACACTTTGTCTAAAATTATTTAAAGCCATGGATGAAAATTAAAACCTGCAGTACTGTTGTTACTTTTAGATCTGTCTGCTGATCATTGGGATTTTTCGCATTTCTTGCTCTTAAAATTTCAGACAAATTAATCTCTGTCAAGACTGGTTCATTTATAATCTGATCATGAATCAGGTTTGGTTTTTTTTTGCAACACTTTGGTACAGCTCAGCTACTTAAAATCACAACTTGAAGACACAGAAACAGAGGTTAACTGTACACAGGAAAGTAGAACAAGCTAAGAAAGCAAAAATGTCTTGTAGGTTGTGATTCCAGGGCTGACACTTCCCTTTGCGTAGATCTGTTCCAGTTTAAGTGATTTTTTTCTACAAAGGCCTGCTGTGAAGTGTCCCACTTTCCCTCAGGCAGCTCCTTAGTCACCTGTGTTTGCACAACAGAAGGTTTTTGTGTAGGTACTGTGGCATACAGTGAATTGCACAAATTGCGAAGCCTAAATGAGGCTGAATCACTGCCACCGGCAGCGTGAGAGCAAAGCCATGGGCACAGGGGGCCCTCTAGTGCCAGCTTTTTTTGTCAGCACAGTGCCCTACTTCACACACTTCAATGCTGTTGTGACACTTTTGCTAAACCAACTTTTGATTGATTAATGTGAAGTAAAAGCTCTTTTGCTAATTAAACCAACACCCTTAGTGTTGGCTCCCTCTATGCAGCGTTTGCAGTGACCCCTCCGAAAGGGAGTAGGCTTGAAAGCAGCAGGTGTCACAAAACCCAAATGATGATTTGATTTCCACTTCACATTTTAATTAAGAATTGTTGATGCTAATTTTAACTAAGACACGCATTGGAGTGTAACTTGGTAGTGTGTCCTTGACATCACTCATTCATGCTAATATTTGGAATTGTCCTGTGCCATAACATTTCTGATTTTAGAGGTGTGTTTATTAATATAAGCATGTTAATTCTGATCATTCTTTATGATCACAGCAAACTGTTGATTCACAGCTTTCTGAAAACCTATCGCCTGCTTAAACTGATATTATAATGCCAAAGTTTTAAAAAGTTATTTTTTAATAAAACCCCCAAACTACCAGTTGATTGAAATATTTTAGAAGAGATGCTGCTGTTGTGATACTGTGTTTCATTTTGTAATTCCATCTGCTGCTCAGGCCAGATATGCATTTTCTGGATGCAATCTGTTGGTTTCCAATGGTTTACTACATGGTGGGCTCTATCGACAAGTAGGTGAAATAACTGTTAGAAAACTTAACTTTGTAGTCTCAGTGGTTTGTTGTGTGTATTGTCATTGCATGTTTTAGTGTGTGTGTGTTGTAGCTGGAGATGAGCTTTTTGCATGCATAGTCTGTGTCCGTGTGCTGTAATTTGGGATTTCAGATTTCTGATTTATAAAGGATTTCATTAGTGAAAAGCATGACAGGGAACACAAGTTAATATCTTCAAAAACATAAGATGAACAGTTATTTAGGTTTCATATGTTTCTACAAATGAACAGATTATAGCCCTGATTCTAGTGTCAGTCTGTACTGAGTTATAACTTGTGGGAATTCATTGACTTAGGTTTTGTAAAGATAGCTACAGAGTGTAAACAGTCTTGAATGTGTCCAACAGTCTTCATCTTCCACTACTTAAATTATCACTTACTCCTACATTTCTGTCTTCACCTCTGCTAATATATATTTATGTATATAGGTTTAGCAACAGAAACTTCCTGTAAAAATCAGGCAGAAACAGGAGAAGAGCAAGGGCTCAGGAGTATTTTAGTAAACTCCTCTGTGTAGAGTGTAAATTTAAAGAAAACTGTTTGCTTCACTACATGGTGAATACTGAATTGGGACTACAAGTCCATAATATTATTTCCCCCTGCAGAAATCAAAAAACTTATTTCCTGCTTATAACAGTGATACAGGTACAGATTTACCTTGGTGATACCATAGTCCGTGTGAGGTTTACAAAGGGTCTACAGAAATGTTTTTTACTTTACATTTTTTGCTCTAAAGCAAGAAAAGGTCACAGGTTATTAGTATCTACTACTTTCTTAACTCTTAATTCCATAATAATTATAAAAAGAATTCATAATGGCAGAACAATTAAATGTATACTCAAGAAGGAATACTCAAAGTATTCAAAGTAATTAATAACTGAGATGTTAACCTGTTTTATTAATGTGGAAAATTAAACTTTGTTTACATTTACTGAGTTTATTTCAAAATGGAAATCACCGAATCCCTCCCTAGTGGTGTTTTGTTGTTATTCTAAATTGAGTGCATTAAAAAAAAAAATGAAGCATGTAGTCTTTGGAATAAGTGATTGTTCAGAATTCAAAAGTTTACAGTAATACCAGCATGAACTTCTGCATCTTTTCTGACACTAAAATCATTTTAATTCACAGTGCAATAAGCAACCATCATTTGTAGAGAGTTTTTTTGACATCTATTTTCATTAATTAGTTACTTTAAAAAATATAGTTCATACATATTCCCTGTGTTTTCCTCAAAATGTTTTTAAATCATGTACAACCAATAGATCTGATCAGCTATAGATGAGAAACACACCGTAAAATGTGCAAATTTCCCTTTCTTATGTAAGGGGTATAAAATACGTTCCCAAAGTACCACCTAGTACCTGTAAGTATCTGAAATATTTATCATTTGGTCACCAGCAATGAAATGTCATCATCTTAGAGAGAAAACCACCAAAGGAATTACTCTCATTTACCATTCTTTTTTTGTTAGAAGTAAATGGGTCACAGAAAAACAGCTTTACCAAAACCCATAGCAGAGATATGCTTCATGAAAATATGTCAAGTAGTAGGTACCTGTCCCCCAGTCCTTGGGCAGGATTTGAGATCTGTAACTGAACAGATTTCAGAGTTGTGTAGAAATCTAGTCAATCTTGAGAAACCTTTAGCTAGAGGTACCTGAGAACTAGAATTGTAATACTTCCACATTAGCATTTTTCAAATTCTCCACAAGCCAGCCAAATATAACTGCTAAAATAAGAATAGCTGTTGAGCTTATGAAACACTGAAATGCAAAATATCTGGGTATTTCAGAATATGCTGCTACTTTCAGGGATCAACTGAAAGTCTGAAAAAGCAGAAATACAAATTACTCAGAAAAAAGTTTAGACTTCTACTTGCACACTGCAGTTGTCGACATAGCTCATATAAAATCAGTTTTTCTTTTGCTGTAGACAACCATCAGTGATATTGCACAGGTTCAAAAATAATTATATATATTCTTCCAGAATAAGTTAAAAAAACCCACCCCACTTGTCAAAAAGTGCTTGGGGTCTGTGGAAAATGTTGTTAAAACAGCTGAAACATGCTTCATTTTGGAGACAAAGCTGCAAGGCATGATGAGAGCTCTAACTCAGCTGTCTGTGAGTGTTTTCTGGGGTTCGGCTTCACACAAACATTGTCCAGATGTGCACAAAGTTCTGCAGCTCTGCAGCTGCTCCCAAAAGCATCCTGAGAACACTCCGACTCATAACATTTTGAAACCAAAATAAAACTGTGGGAAAGAGCAACCCAGAGCATTTATTTGGGTTTTTCTATTGTCAGAAAGAACTGCAATGGAGCAATTTGTTGCAGTGGATAAGGCCAAGGTCTTCCCAAGTAACTGTTAAAGGCTTATTAAAAAAAAAAAAAAAATTGAAATAATTTTATCATTAACAAAAAGAGAGGGACTGTAACAACCTACTACAAGTAGATTCTGTATTCTACCAATTAATTGAGATGTTATCCTTGATTGTATTAGAAGTTATGATATGAAGCTGATCTGCAGATGCCAACCACGGCTACTCTTTCATTCAAGTTGTTTGTTTCTCTCTCCCTCTTTCTCTTCACAAAAGCCTAGATGACTTATTAAGGTGTGGGGTCACCTTTGCAGCTAACATGGTGGTGGTGGACAAAGAAAGCACCATGAGTGCTGAGGAAGACTACATGGCAGATGCCAAGACCATTGTGAATGTGCAGACCCTCTTCAGGTAAGGCATTTTTGCAGTCTATCTACACATCCTCATTAATTGTGAAATACTTGATATCTTTTGTGCCAAGAAATTATTCTTTTTTATTCTACTTAAGTTTTCCCTTGCATGAATTTGTGTCTTACACAGGCAAACTTTTTCCCACCCTGCTTAGCAATTCACTAGAATCCTGAGGTATTCTCCTGAAAGCTCAGGTGAAATGCTTTACATCCCAAAAGTGGATGAGCATTTTAAAAGTTAGCTGTCAGGTTCACAGGAAGGAAAATAAAGTTACTCTTGAAGAGTTAGGATGAAGGATAGTTGAGAAAAGAAAATCCACAATAATGCTGAAGCCAATATGAAGAGCAGATCCTTCTAATGCTGAAAGGTGAGCAGTACATCACTATGGAGTTAGTAGTAAGTGTTCACATTTTAAATATTTAGTTTTGCACCAAAGTTAGGATTTTAGGCACATATATGCAACATCACAAATGACAGCAACGTGGTCAGAGTCATGAGAGTATAAAATGATCAGTCTAGAAAAGAGGCTGAGGAGGCTGTGATGAAAAGCAAAACACTGAGGTTTGCTGTTCCTTTTGAGAACTCTCCTCGTTAAAGCTTTTGTGTTAAATATCTTTATTCAATAAGTATGAAAAAAACGTGTCACTTTGAGCTGAGGAAAATATTATTTGCTTAATAAAAACACCCAAGAAATCTCACACAAAACAAAACAAACTACACAGTCAACTACAAAATGCCTCCCTGATCTGGGGCTTAAGCCTAACACTTCCTGGTGTTCATTCTAATAAGGAAGAAAATTGAGTATCATTCAATGTTATTTTTATTGCAATTACCCATTTTCTGTGTCAAGCCTTCCACAAAAGACCAGAGAGGTGCATAGTAAAGGTCCTTTGAATCCTTCAGTGGTTTAGAAAACTGAGCTCATTAAAATACAAGTATTTCAATGGAGCTTTTTTGTAAATGCAGCTCTGTGAGAATGCAGTTAAATGCTGTTTGCATTTCTGCATGTGCTCAAAAGAAGCAAAATCTGCAATGCACACGAAACTTTAGTTCTGTCTTTTTCTAGCAGTCAGTTTCTGAATTGGTACCCGATACTTGCACAGGTGTGTTTCATACTCACACCTGTGAAATTTTGAATAATTGAACTTCATCTGTGCATCACTCAGATCTTCTCCTAACCATACAGTGCTAGGGCATCTCACTGAGGATTTTTACATACATCAGTTTTTCAGAAATACATTTTGCCCCCAAATGGAAAAAGGAGTTGTATCAAAAATAAAACATACAACGTTCCAATTGTTTTTTCCCATAGTTGTGTTCTGCTTTGTAAAAGAGAAACCACGTACCTTAGATACCCAATTAGATGTTCTGTACACTCCTTCAGTTGTCTTGCACGATGTTTGCAACTAGATGGCAGCTTTAACTCACGTACAGATATGTCTGGTTCAGTACTAACACTGCATATTTCCAATCAAAGTAAATTAAAATAAATATCTTGGTTTAAGACTTAACAATACTTTTTCACAAAACTTTATAATCTTTCACAAATAGCGTATTGTATAAATTTGTTTTCTATTTTTTTCTCATAGAACACGTACAATAATTTCACTGCATTTTTATATTATATAAAAGTTGTAGAAATAAGTAAGCTTTGGGAAGAGGCATAAGGTAGTGGCATTTACCTGTTCTACAGAATAAACTACATTCATTGCACCAAGGTAAATAGTTTTGCAAATGACCTTTAAAAATATATTGACAGCTTTTTCGTTACTTATGAATAGCTAATAATATCAGAAACTAATGAAGAAAAGACTGGACATGGCAGAGAGCAACAGCACTTGACACCAGCTGTAGTGTTAAAGAGGGATTTAAACAACTGGATTTAATGTGTGCTGTTCTCAATGATGTCACATCATTGAAGAAGACTCCACTTTAGTCTCACCAGGTGAAATCCTTCAGAGGATACAGGCTGATCTAAACATCCCTGATGTGACTTCCTCAGGCCTGAAAAAGCCACATGAGAGTGCTGCGGTACTGTTTGGCCTAGGCTGGCAGTTCTCATACACCTGTTCTGACATTATTCCCTGATTTACATAAATTAGCAATCCTGCTTTGCCAGGGGAGTGTGCTCCCCACCCTGGAAGCCAGATGCACTGTTTGTAAGGTCAGGGTTATCAGCACCTTTAGGGCTAGAAGCTGTGCCATCCCAATTAAAACTGTGACACAGCACTAGCTCGTCTGACATAGTTAGAAGGAGTACAGAAGTGTGACTCAAATGGGCACACTGACTAAGAAAGAACAAGTTATCACAGCTTAAAAATAAAAGGAGAAATTAATAGTCTTGGACTATGCCTTAGGAAGCTTTTCACTTTTTAAAATGAAATGGGAAGCCAGCCACTGAGTCCCTGCAGACAGGAGTGAGTCCACCTCAGAAAAGCAGCAGGTTTCCTCAGGCAGTAGGGCTGTGCTACTATAAAGTTTTATTAGCTAACCTCTTAAAGGCTGTGTTTCAAACCCTGCAGGAAGCCTGTTGCCAGCAGGACACCTAACAGGTCGCTATTTTGGCTGCCATCTAGCTGTCAGCACCAGTTTAGGTGCTATGATGGCATTGCACTGCTCGCCTGATTTCCAAGTAACCAGTTCAACAGCAAGCCTTGCCTTCCATCAGGCTGATGGGGCTCTCGCTGCCCCATCCAGCCCTTTCTTACCAGAATGGGGTAGAAGAGAGGGATCTTTGCCCAGAAGGAGCCTGCTCCAGTGCTGAAAGCTGGCAGGCAGTGTGCCTTATACCCAGGGCCAGAGGCAATCTGCCCTGACTACCTGGAGAGCAATTTCCCCTCATTCAGCTAAAAGGCACTCATAAGTAAAATATTTTACCAATACCAGTTTTGAAACTGATTTCCTAATATAAATCAGTTTCCATATGTTGGTGATAAACTAAACCACCTTTAACAGAAGCTTAGCAGCCTGCATTTTTTCCTGTAGTTGTGTATATTGTATCATGAGATCAGCTTTTAATTTCCTATTACTCCTGACTCTGAATTCTGTAGTGTTAGTTTTCAAATATAATATGGAATTAACACACATTGGCAGATAGCCTGGATCTACATTTCCCCGCATTTAGGCTCTGCTTGAATTGCCATTTCAGTGATGTTTCTCCCTGCAAAAGTGAGGGAAAAGAACAAGACTTGCAAAAAGGCACATTGAATTCCATTTGACACTAACTTACTAAATCCTGCTTCCATGAAAACTGAGACAGAAGCCACATCCATTAGTACTACAATTATCTATTGTCACATACAGATAAGTACCCTCAGGATCAGCAAAAGAGGCTACAAATCTCATTTTCTGACATGAATGTGTAGACAAAATACACAAATAATAACAATATGAGTTCTATTCCAACTTGTTTAGTATTTAAATAGCATAAACTATGATTTTCTTTCTGTTTCTTGGACCCCTGAGTGCTGAGGAGAGGGGCTCTTTAGTCTACTGCTTGAATATCTGTATCATTCAGCCAGTTCACAGTAGAGCTTTCTTCACTGCTTTTTGTTACTGGAAGCCTGAATTGGTGTTAAGTTATAAATATTTTGTATATGTAAATATTTCCAAGTGAGAACATAAGTATACATAAACATACATTTTCTCAGTAACTCCCACAAGTGTCACTTTTCATCTCTATTGCTCAGACTGTAGTCACAGCATACAAGCAGACCTCAAGAGAGAAAAATGAACTGGAAAGGGTACATAAATCAGTAGTAATTTACATGCAACCAGGTACTAAGTGCAAGCTTTATACTTTTGCATTTTTTGTTGTTTCCTACAGATTTGTGATACTCTAGCAATCATTAAACAAAACCTCTGATAATGAAACTAAGTGGTTTCTTTCTAGCTTTTGAGTATTTTGTGAGCTCAGTGTGTGCTTCTTTGTGAATTCTACAGAGAACGTGTTGTAGTTTCCTCTGCTGTTGGGCCAGCATTTCACAGGGCCCGGACCCACCACAGGTTTCAGGGACTTCAGTAAAAACATGGACACGAGCTGTAGCTTTATGCAGAGCCTTACATTTGTGAATTGTTATAATTAGAAGTATAACCATTACATTCTTTTAAAATGCAGGTTGTTCTCCAGCCTAAGCATTATCACAGAACTCACTCACCCAGCCAACATGAGATTCATGCAGTTCAGAGCCAAAGACTGCTATTCTCTTGCTCTATCCAAATTGGAAAAGGTAACGAAAATTGTCTCCCCCCACCCCCAATTTAAATGTTATAATTTTATTACTTTTGCTGATTTTGTAACAATGATTTCAAAACAAGTGGAAACAGTGAAATGATTTATGGTTGTAGAGCTACCGTAAAAGGCAATTTTTTTTTCAAAATTCTACCCTCATTTAAGAATAAAGTTTGATTTGATTTCATCACTTTACAATATAATATTAATCAACCAACTCTCTGGTGGAATTTGCTCAAGGAAAATTAAATATTTTTGGATAATTGAATATTTAGAGCTAATGTAGTTGTCCAAGAAGCTGACACAGGCAATTAACGAGGAACATCTTTTAACTCACTAAATGCTTAAAACATACAGCTTTTATTATAATGTATTTTTAAATTTCACTTCATTTTAAAGGCACTATAATCATGCCTTCTTTACACATTCTGTGTATCTGTGGGAGAGACTGGCATTACTGTGATGGTTTGAGAACAGCAATTTTTCTCTGTCAGTGATGATAGGGACAGTGACACTACTTAAATGCTAGATAAAACCTTCACATTCTATACACTGACATGCAGTTTTCAAACTGTGGAACTGTTTGGCTGTATGGAGATAAATTTAATTTGCTTGTTCAAAATACAGTTACTTAAACAGGTGGAGCACAGGAAGTGATATTGTGCATCATTTTAACTCTCTAAACTCACGGACAATCCTCTTTCTCACAGATCTTTTTTGGTGATCTGACCTACCCACCTGTGCACTCCCCAAATCTTACAGTATTGGTATTACCATCCTGATCTTTCAGGCCTTTGTCTGAGTTTGTGAGAGACCACTAATATCACTGTGACAGTCTTCAAGGGCAGAAATCCTTCACTACAATCTTTTCTTTCTCCCCATGGATCTCTCAATCAGTATGATTGCTGGGTTTTCTCCTGTAGCCTCCCAGTCTGTGCACCTCAGATACCTTACGTGTCTTGGTGAATTTGAATTCATGCCAAAATTATTATCATTATGCAGATTTAACTTTTAATTTCCATTTCCTAGCTGTACCGTAAATTTCCTAGATTTGGGGGAATTCAGAGAGTTCGCTATTTACTTTATAATATTCGTGTAGGTAATTTTAATATCTACTTAATGGAAAAGAGCCTTTTCATAGAAACGTATCCTCCCAGTCCAGTTTCTTACAGAGGAACTGAATGCTGCAAAAATTCACCCTGAGTGGATGAGACAGCATAAGGATGAGAAGTAAATCTTTTACTTGGTTGAATATCACACTAACATGTTGACCACAAGATGTAAATATCTGGGTGGCCTTTAGAAAGTAAAACCAGGGGTTTTATCTCAGTTCTTTCTTGCTTTTCATAGGCTTCTTCATTTTTCAAGCAAATGTTCTGGAGATACTTAAAAATATTTTAACATCTTGACTCTCTTTATTAATTTATTGTGCAAAAGTTGTGACGAGAGGTTGGAAGCTGAACATTTAATGAACTTCCTATCCAAACTGTGCTCTGCTGAAATAGAGGTAGATAAATTATCTTAAAGAAAAAACATTTTCTTCATTGCTGCTGCAGTTGCCTGCTGTTGATATTTCCCAGTCACTTCATCTTAACATTTGCAGGGAGAACTTCACAGGTGGTGCTGTAGTTCATTCGATGTTTCAGAACTCCCTCATGCAAAATGAAAGGCAGTTAAAAACTCCAGTAAAAATTACCTAAAGCAGTCAAACATACAGTTGCTTGTTATTTCTGCATTAAGCACCTCATTTTCGGAAAGACTGAGAATGTCAGGCAAGTTGCCTTGAGGTAGCAGTGAAACACACTTGCAAAATTGGCTTTTCAACCTAATGGGCTGCAGAAGACAGATACACAAATCAAATGTCCATCTGCTGTTGCAGCTGGAACTTTTCTCATATTAGAGATAAATAAATCTGACAGAAATCTCAGCACTGACACAAGAGAGAGCAGTGGCCTTTTTACAACAGAGAAAAGGAAAAACAAAACACCCACACTCTAAACTTAAAATCTATGTTCTCCATTTGTCTTGCATAAGGCAAAAAAAGAGGGGCTTTTTTATTTTCTTTACAGAAAGGGTTTGTAATGTTTTGGAGAAGATTCACACTTTAGTTTGCTATGGTTTTTTTCCAAGTAAATATTGCAGGTGTTATTGATAAAATTCTAAAGCTCTAAGTGATCATTTTGAAGTAAGTACAAGTTCCTATATCTTTTAATCAAACCAATCCTTTGTTTGTGATTGTGTACCTTGCACAGCACACAGATAAGCACGGATAAGCACAGATGTTAGAAATCTATGTGGGATGGCCCAGTATATTTGCAGTGATTTACACATAGCCAGGCTGCTTTTTTAACCTTCAGGATGGGGCCTCCTATTTCCTGTCTCCATTTTGTTTTCTTTAATATCATTCAGGTATTAAGCAGATTTGAATTAACGTTAAATAATGAAAAACAATAACGACATACAAGTTATAAAAAGAGATTGGTACCTCATTATTGGTGTCTCATTTTACATAGGACAAAGATGCTGCATCCTTGTAGGAAGAAACTACGTTGAGAGTAGGGAAACTATGTTGAAAGGGATTTTTTCTTTCACTTTTAACTTCTTTCAAGATATTATCTATGTCATGTTTTTGTTACAGTCCTTCCAAAACCAGCATTAAAAGTGTTTCCTATTTTTTAATTCCTTAACAGAAAGAGCGGGAGAAGGGATCTAACCTGGCATTTATGTTTCGACTGCCCTTTGCTGCTGGCAGGGTTTTCAGCATCAGCATGTTGGACACATTGCTTTATCAGGTACTGTGAACAGTAATGAGACTTAACACGAGTATTACCACCCATTTTATTGTGCTTAGTCGCTAGATGACCCTATTTACCAGCATAGGATCCAGTAAAGTGCATCTATACTGAGAACAATCAATGGCAAAAGATAATGGAGCATGCTCCACATGATGGTATTAGTTCAGTTATCAATCGCAAAATCACCCTGTGATTGCACAAAATCTGGTGTTACATGATATATTACTGTTTGTGTACCCCTCCACAGTCATATAGCTTCAATAAATTACAGATTATACAGACTAATAATGCTTGTACGTGCAACAAAAAGGCAGTGCCCATTGCCACAGCGTCGTGTCCCTAACAGAAAGGAACAGAATTACTTTAAGGTGTAATTTATTAATCTCCTGCATTGGCTGATAAAGGCCTCAATTAGGACATAGTGTCCTGTCCTTCTACTCATGTTGACTACACCTCAAGAGGCGCAATCATTACACTGTAAGGTAAGCCATTCCTGCCCTTGCAAGGAGTATATTCAGTGATTACAAAGAGACCGTGGGGAAGAAAGGGCAGCAATTCAATGTTGCTGCTCAGAATCCAGGAAGTAGTGATGACAGTGAGAATAAGGGAAGGGCACAGCCTCAGAAAGTTGAAGAAAAAATATCAGAAAATACAGAGTCAGGGCAAATGGAGGCAGTAGTTGCTGGTTTCAGGGTGGAAAATAGGCCCACTCTCCAGCAGTGCCCACGTTTCTGCACGCTCTGACACAGCAGGATGCCCGAGCAGCAGCCCCCAGCGCTACCCTTCAAGGATCAAGGCACATAAACAGGAACACCACCACGGCCCACATCATCTGCCCACCAGAGCAGCCTCCCACTTTGCCTGTACCTAGGGATAGCATGTGGATGCTTTTGTATTCAGGTGGAAAACATCCTTGTGGGGAAATTAATTTACTTGGTAATTTGGTGCATGAAAGGTGTTCTTTCATCACAATTCTACTTCCAAATAAATTCCCTGAAGGCAAATCCAACATAAGCAGAAAAATTCCTGGAGCTAAACTTTTCTCAAGAAGTCATTAATATCTAAACCAGGATTGTATATGGACATGTGTCGCTGTCAGCGCTGCCGAAAGGCAATGAAGGACTCTGAGACACGAGTGTGGTCAGCAGAAAGGAATGAATTATTTAATTAATAAAGGACGGGTTTTTATGTGTTTAGTTCTTTTAGTGTTTTCCTAAAAGGCAAGAGATATTGGACCTCTAACTAACTACCTATCAGGGTGATTGGTCAATTCACACATCATTCATTTCTCTAGTCGGTATCACAACAATTCTAATTATATTCGCAGGTGCAAGATTAGCAAAGTCTGTTTATAGAAAACTTAATCATGTTTTGTATAGTTTCACATGAAAAAGAACAAAGCTCTCACCAACTGCTGCTGAGAGCTGAAATCTTCTCTGCTAAGGCTTTTTAGCATCCATAGACATATATATTTTAAGGTTCTAGAAATAAATGTATTTGCATATAAAACATCTTCATAATCATGCCCCAGAATATCAACATCACATACAACAACATTTAAAAAAATAAAAAAACCCTAAGACACATACATAGAAACAGATCTGTCAATCATCAACAGCTCCTGCCAGCACATAAGTAACTTCAATATTTTATATTTGCTCCTAGACATGACTAGACATGCTATGACTTGACAGAGTAACACCATTCACCGGGAAGTGTTTAGAACAAAGAGCCTCACATGCTCATTCTCACTTAAATTACACCTGTCCTTCCTTTGAACTCCTACTGCTCATAGGTGAACTGTCATTTTTCTAGAATTATCTTTCTTACTCCAAGTTAAAAATTCTATGACAGCAACTCTCTGTTCTTTTTCATGGTCCCATTTTCTGTCTTCTGCAAGAAACAGAGCAAATCACATGGGGAAAATCAGGGTTCAGCTGGTGCTCCCCATTATAGGCCGAAAGAAAAGCCTTTGAATTATCTTTAGGACAGTGACTGAAAAATGAAAACTTGGTCTCGCAAATCCTGGTGAATACACTTGTTAATCTAATGAAAATTCCACGGCAGAAATGATGCAGCCGAGATAACAAATAAGTTTAAGTTGCAAACAAATTTTCTTTGAGATGGTCCTTGGTGTTTAGCCCATCACAACTGGCAGACTACCAGTACAAAAATTAAAGTAGTTGCATCACTGTGTATCAAATGAAATCCATCTAGCTTCTGAGTTTGAACAAATACAGATTCTATAACTCCAAAGGTTTTCTGTAATAGCTCTGTGAGGTATTTGTGAAAACCTCTTTGTTAGCCATGCACTGGCATGAAGCCAGCAGAGCCACGTGTGTGCTACGTTCCAAGGACTGCAGTGCTGCCCTGCTGCTCCTGAGTGCAGCTGGCAATGCACAGCTCAGCCACAGCTGGAAGAGCACCCACATGGCCCTCTCATTGCAGCAACCCAACCCAGAAGAGAAATATTTGTGATTTTACCTGATCTAACGTCTGTTCCTGGCCTTAGTCTACTCTTCTACACTAAACCTAATTTCTACCTTTTAACCAATAGCAACACACTTCCGTTAGCAGAGCAACAAGGCATATCAACCCTTAAACCCCTTCAGATTACTCATTTGAATTAAAATAACAGCAGTTTCACCTCAGAGGTACCCACTGAGGGCTGCAGACCCATCTAACAGATGCCAGCGTTTCTTTTGAACAGAAGAGTTCATTATAATTTCACACCTCGTAGGGCTTACACCTCACTTCCACTGACACATTCATCTTTGCTTTTATCGTGCCTTGTTATGCCTCAGTCTCCTGAATCCTGTATGTACATTGCACGCACATGCAGAGGCAGTTTAAAAAAACCTTATTTTATATAAGTAAATTCAGCAAAAAGAAAGGGATAGGTATTTCTACAGTGATGAAGACACTTAAGGAGACGGATTGTAAACACAGATGTATAATTTCTTTGAAGTTCACACATGGTGTTAATGGTTATCTACTCATCTGTTCATTAAAGCTTTTTTCTTTCTTTTCTGTCTCTCCTGTTAAAAAATCTTGCAGTCATTTGTGAAAGATTATATGATTTCTATCACAAGACTTCTGCTGGGACTTGACACCACACCAGGATCTGGGTTTCTTTGTTCTGTAAGTTATTTTAAAAAAAAATAATTAGTACAGAGTACCAGAGAAGATTCTGTACTGTCTGCAGAATACTTTAACTTTCTTTATATGGCATTTCCTTTTGTGAAAGTCCAAGAAAGGCCATCTGTTTCCTTTTTCATCAGGGAGAAGATGAGGAAATTAAACAGAAAACATACCCATTTTTAGTTCTATGGCAAAAAACCATCTCCCTGAGGAAACACAGTGCATTCTATTAAGCAGAAAATTGGAAAGTCAGGCAAACACAGGAGTAGTGCATTTTGTATGAAACAGCAATGGCAGTTCAGCAACCAATTTAAAAATTAAATATATAAAAACCAGGAAGCACTTCCTGTATTGTACAGCCTAGCCAGGACTATCTCCCAGTCCCCATTCCTATGGGCAATAAAGGGCACAAGTAGTTTTTAAGTAAAGATCAGATGTATTAAGTCACCAGGTGTTGTAGTTAAAAAGTCATCTTGTTATTGTATATGTCAATATTCCCTGATGCAATTTAAATGTGTATATACATACACACATAAAAAAATTAAACAAATGAAGTAATTTCTACTGAAATAAACCTCACCCTTCTGTTTTTTCCCCACACCCATCATACCCTGGGTAGTAAACAGGTGAAGACAAGTTGAGCTGTTTACAAGTTGCTTCGTGGGGATCTATAAAGAATGGCAGGAAGTTATCAATGATGCTTTAAGAAAGTTGTTTAAATAAAAATTACGTATTTCTTGGTCAATCATTAAGCTTCATTACAGTGAATGTAAGAACACTTGAAACTACAACTGAATCTCTAAAAAGGAACTCATATATCTCAAAATAAAGCTAGTAATGAAATAAGTGAGCTTCATTTAAGACTTCTTTATGCCACTTATGTTTAGTATATTACTTCCTTCCCACTCCCTTGTCCCCACATATTCAGCCTGCAGTTTGGTGGACAAAATTCAAATTCAAAATACTCATGCACTGCAGTCTGTCCACACCAGTTTCTTATTGCTGACAATATTTAGTTTATTCATTTACATTTTAGTGAAGGCTGCCTTATAAGTTTTAAGTAATCTTAAACCAAGACCAGAAGTTCATAATGCTGAACTGCTTCCACTACAATGTCTTCTAAACAGGGAGAAAACAAAAGAAACAGTCTGACAAACTCAGCAGAAGTTACAGATTTGTTGTGGAGCAAAGGTGCAATACTACAATAGGATAATTAACAGCTAGTGTTTAGTTTTGATTTTTTTTGTTCATGAGTAGCATAGTGAACAAGACATAAGCCCTCAAGAGTTAAAAGTCCTCCTTCCTATTATTATTTGTTCAGATGAAGATCACAGAAGAGGATCTGTGGATTAGGACATATGCCAGACTGTATCAGAAGCTTTGTTCCTCTACAGGAGACATTCCCATTGGAGTCTACAGGACAGAGTCCCAGAAGCTCACAACATCCGAGGTGGGTCAGGTCACTGCTTTCCTGTGGGTTTGGCTGCAGAGTGCAGAGGCCTCTGCTGACACGGGGATGGTCACACTAACCCGGGCTGAGCCCCGGGGTACCCAGAGCCAGGGGACACCTGGGCTGTGATTCCTGTGCTCACCTGTAGGGAATGGATGGATGGGAAACAGCTGGGCATGGCCGGCACAGGCTGGGGAGTGAGCTCTGCTCTGACCTCACCTGCAGTCACTAATGGCCGTGTCTGTAACAAACCCTATAACCAGGCCCTCTTGTGTCAACAATGCCAGCACTGTGGCTCAGAACAGGTGCCATTGCACTGCTCACATGACCTTCAAATTCATTCTCTTGTTGCTCATTTCTAGCTAGTGTTATTCAAAGTGTTGTGGGATCGCTCTAAATTTAGCTGCCAAACAGCAGTAATATTTTATAGATGGATTTCTGTGTTTGCCACAGAAATGTGTGCATTTCCCCATCTCTCTGTATACAAAGAATGGCAAAAATACTTTTCCCTGACTATTTAACATACTTTTTTTGTTTGGGCAGCTTTGATTTCTGTCATGTATTATCCATTTGTTTATGTGACCATTACTACTGTCATCTCATTAAACCATGGCTTTAAAATGCAACAGTGAGCAACAACTCTCTCCTTTCTTCTGAAATACTCAGACATAGTTTACACTAATTTCCAAGATAGGCAACTTATACTTTATTTTCCATATTGCACAAAAATATTAGAAAACATTAAGGCATATAATGCTTAACTGCCAAGAATTGCTCTTGAGGAAGTACAAGCATTCAGCAGAAGTTAGTTTTTAAAAAAGGGTGACAAAAGGCTGTGAAAGATTCCACCCAGCTCACTGGGTGTATCTCTTTGTGGACCACCACTGTCTCTGCAGGTGGCTTTTACAGCTTAGCCAGTGGACTCTGTCACTGCAACAATGTCTGTTGGACCATAGCAGCCTTAACATAATCCAGCAAAATCATTCCTTGGAGGAGAATGCAGTCAGCCTCGCTGCTAATATGGAAAAGCAGTCTGTCCCAGCTTTCCACAAAACAGAGGACATACCAGATTTTAAGAATTCATTAAATAAGGATAAGATAAAATTCATGGCAATGCTTTATTCTCACATTCAGGGCTGGCTATTTAACTTCAGGTCCAAAAAAAGAGAATAAGAGTTCTGCTATTACTTCCTACCAACTTTCACAGGTAATCTCTCAAAGAATTTGAGTTAAACCAGGTAGAGGAGTAAGGAAGGGAAGTTGGAGAAATCCAGTTAAATTTTCAAATTGTGAGGTACTAGAGAAATGTGGAAGAATGGCATTCCTCGTTTATTAAGTGAAGGAAAAGGAGTTGTTGGTCTTTTTAAGCTGAAGACTCTGAATGCAGACCTCCAGCGGTATTTTCACACAAATATTGGTTGAATTTCTTCTTTAGTGAGGGAGGATTTGTGCAACCGTTCCCCTCTAGAGAGGGGCAGGGAAATCTCCTCTCACCTACCTCTTCCCCAGAATACAAAAGAGCAACATCTATCTCTGCATCTGTGGCCTTTATGGATAGAGACCTACAAATGCAGAGAGGCCGAAAGCCCTAATCTTTCTGCGAAGTGTTTATTTGGAAGTTAAAGGAATTTTTGACTGATTTCACTAATGAAACATTAGTGGGTTAATATAGCATGGGTTGTCATTTTAGCTTTTCAATACACTAAGCCAGAAAAATGTCACTGCGTAAGATATTTAAAATGGAAGTAAGAGAAAAGTAATTCACTCTTTTTACTCAGGAACTATGAACTTCTAACCATAAATTCGAAGGTTTATAACTCAGAGAACCTTCAATATAGTTATCAATTTGAGTTTAAACAGACATAAGAAACTAAATTTGTACTGCACATGCCTGGATGCTGCCAGGTAATGACATGGGTAACGAGTCACGAGGACAAAATATGCCAATATTAATATTTGATGTGTACAGTTTATCCTTTGGCACTCCCTTTTTCATTATGCAAATGAGAAGCCCTGACTTCACTGACAGATATTCAAAATTTCTTTAAAAACAAGGAAGTTTTCAGTGACCCAGTAACTAAATAACAAGTGGATCTAGCCTGCCTCTCAATGACTGTCACACCTATGATGCAAACCATTTCCATTACATTCAAAACATATAAAAAAGAGATATGAAATCTCTTTTCATTACCTGTGTGGCTGCTTTTCTGTGGCTCCTGTTTAACGGTCCATATTTGTTTCTTTGGATTCGCTTCTGTTTAAATTGTCTTTTGTTTTCTTTTTCCCCTTCCTTTGTCAGTCTCGAGACATGGCTTCACAAGTAAGTATTTGCTTCTTGTCTGCCTGTTTCTGGGTGTCCTGGTTGAAGCAAGCCACACACAGCTGCTGGCTTGCTCACTGCCCCCAAGGTGGGATGGGGAGAAAACTGACAGGCTAAGAGGGAGAAATCTTGTGGGTTCAGGTAGAGTTAGGTCAGTAAGTTCAGCAAAAGCTGTGTGTGAAAGCAAAGCAAAGCAAAGCATTTGCTCACACTTCTGATGGGCAGGGGGTGTTTGGCCATCTCCAGGAGAGCAGGGCTCCATCAAGCACAGCTGGGAAGACAAATGCTGTAAGTGCTCCCATTCATTCACCTTCCTGGAGCTGTTCCTGCAGAGCACAGCACCATGGATAAGGGATATCACTTTGGTCAGTTGGGATCAGGTGTCCTGGCTGTGTCCCCTCCCAGCTTCTCGTGCTCCCCCCCAGCCCACTCGCTGCCGGGGTGGGTGAGAAGCAGAAAAGGCCTTGGCTCTGTGTAAGCACCACTCAGCAGTAATGAAAACATCCCATTATCAACACTGTTTCCATCACAAATCCAAAACCTATCCCACACCGGCTGCTGTGAAGAAGTGTAACTCAATCCCAGCCAGAAACTGTACGTTAGGTTAAACTGTGGGAGTAAAATCTTCACAGAAAACGGAACTATGCAATGCACTGTCCTTGAGTAAATGGATCTTAAAGCAACATTGTTCTGGACACAAAAATCTTGCTAAAAATCTGAAAGCTGACAGACTGGGACTTCCAAAGAAGCCCAGTGGAATTCTGGTTCCTTTTGGGCCTGTTCCTGTTGAATTCTGAAGATAAAAATCATCTTTACAGTGAAAAGGTCATCCAGTGAAAGCCTTGATCTTAAATGCTAGTGGAGCAAAATCCCCAAGTTCATCATAAAAGGAATATGTGGCTGTACTTAGCAATGGTTTAAACAGCTTTTGGGGCAGAAAAGCATTTCTAGAACCCTGGATGCAAGGTAGAGTTCTTGGTAGGCAAAGCAGTAAAGTTTAGTTAATATAGAATTTGCAGTAAGGTAAAAATAAGGCACTGCTTAGAATGGAACAGATGAAACTACACATTCAAGCTATTTCACATTTTACACACAGCTCCCAGGGAGCAGCAAGGCAAGGGAGCAAAACCCTAAAGTTAATTGATGTCTGGTGTTATCACCACAGACACCCTCATCATCTCAAATATGAACACTGGTGTGTCCATGACTACATTCCCCTTCCCTCCGTGTGTTGACCCGTCTAATGTTTAGATTTTAGGGCATGAAACATCCTATTGAACACCATGCCTGAGCAGGTCACAGATGTCTGGCAGCACAAGTGAGCAATCACACCCTCTAGGGCACACAATGGAATTATGTGAGACAGGAACCTGCCTTTACAAAACAAAAACAAAGCAAGGGTTTCAAGGCAAATGTTTCTTCACTGTGTGGCACAGGAGTGACACCATGTCATCAGTCATGCTTCTCATGCACCAGATTTACCTGCTATGGAACAAGGAAATGAAATTCAATGAAAACAATCAAACCTCAAAGTAATGATTGTTACAAAAGTATTTTTAAATAAACTTCAAGACTGGTTAAAACAGAGAGGGACACACAGAAGTACTTTGTACTGGAGTTTTGTCTTCTGTGTGTTTAACAGCTGCCATTAGCAGACACAATTTTGTGCTGCTTTTAAAAGAGTTTGGGCTTTGATTTTGCTTTGTCTTTAAAGCTGAATTTTTTTCCTCTTGCATCCAGCCAAGGGCCATTCTGCACAGCCTTCTCAACAGGCACAATAAAAAGTACATAGTTGCTGAAGTTAATATTTAGCTTTATCACCTTCCTTTATGGTTTCAGCTTACCTATGTCAGTGTTTCAAAAGTTCAAGCTAAAGATTTACAGATTCACAGAAGCAAAAACTTGTTCTTTTACTTGGCCTCTTCCCATTTAATCTCTGGCTCAAAAAGTGACTTACCCTCTTGTAGGGATGATGATTGGGACTGGTCTCTGCCTTTCCACTAATGCTGCCTGCAAGTCCAGTTATTTGTTTTGTCAAGAGCTTGACTAGGAAAGCTGCCAATGCAGGCAGGAAGAAAGGCAAAACAAGACCATCATCTACACTCAATTTGTATCAGATTTGTTCATACCAGATAGCTCCTTCCTATCCATAAGTAGCACCTCATCCTATGGAATGTACTCTGCCTACCTTAGTCCTTGCTGTAAAATGCACACATACCCGAAATAACAGTCTAACAAACAACAAAATCAAATTGCATTCCTGTTCAAAGGGATCCCGGTTCTCTCTTCTGCCCTAACATCGCAGAGTCAGTAATAAAACTTCAAAAAATCATGTAGTTAAAAAAAAAAAAAAAGAAGAAGAAATCCCTTTTCTATTGCAGACTAAGCTGAAGAGCCTCCATAAATTAGCTGGTCTTTACACAAGGCTTATTGCAAGATCCTAGTCTAGAATATTAAAAATGTGATTTTACTTGAAGTGCTACAACGTGAACATCAGTAGGGTTCTTTTTAATTATGGGGTTTGATTGTTTTGCTGTTTGATTGGGTTTGTTTGTTGCTTTTTTCTTTTTTTCTTTTACACAGATAAAAGCTAGTTTGTGCAAAAGTGAAAAATATAAGTATCTTTCACACTGTATCCAGCTTACTCATATCAAATACTATTTTATGGACTCCAGAAACCTCAGATTCTGTGGTGACCTCTTACAGATAGGTTGTATTCAGCACTGATGAGGTCAACAGAATCTTGCTTTCAGATTTCTTCCTAGTGGAAAAAGGCCATTCAGTAGCTCCTTGGTTAAATTTGCTTTATTTGCAGATCACTACCAGCATATTCTGTTCGAGGGGATTCACACGAACTCAGCCTGTTCATTTGCGTCATCTTTATTTTATACTTCATGTATTTATTTTAAACACTCACCACATTGACATCAGTGACCAGTAACTTGGTAATGTGACACCAGCAAGGACTTCACTATTTCAACATCAATAAAAGACATTCAAATAGCACAAGAGAAACTCAGGATTGTAAGGAAGTGGTTTTGAAACTAGAAGCTAAAACCACTTGTTAAATCTAAGACACAGATTGAAACAATTTTGAAGCTATCTTTTGAAATGCTTCCTCTTATGTCCTATAGGAACTTCTGTATGTTAGAAATGCACCTGTAGCCCATCCACCTGTGTTATTGTACACACACAAACTGTTGGTCTTATTTGGGTGGCATAAGGAAAACACAGCAACAGAGGGAAAGTTTTTGGGTCTTAATTATGGGGGTTTTGTCACTATATGAGTGAAATAGCAGCATCACTGTTCTTTAAGGTAGGAATCAATTAGCTCTTTCACAAGAGGTGCCCTGAATCACAGTGAGGGTTACTGCAACCTAATTTCATGGGTGCTGGAAGGTCAACAATGCCTTGGAATCTGAGACACACTTAACAGGCACATTTCTACCTGTGGCCTTAAGAGAGTACTGAAAACAGTGCAGCCAAAGTTGAACCATTACTTAATGAATCCACAGCACACATCTCAACAGCAGTTGCACAACTTGAATTTCTGAAAATATTCAGACTGGGAAGAAAGTGGAGAAGTCATTCCGAACTGATTCCTAGAAGGATTCAGGAAGGGCAATATCAGAAGGCTAAAGTTGCTCTTCTCAGAATCACAGTGCAATTGGGCACAAAATAACACTTACCTGCTTTTGCACTTGACAAAAGTATTTACAGTACAAATGAGCTTTTAACATGAAAAGTCAAAGCCTAGTAAAGAGTGCCCAGTTCAGGAACACTTGCTAAGTACAAAGAGCTGAATCCCCTCGGCTCCATTGCAGCCAAACCCCACGTCCAACCACACTGTTGGAAAGAGAACATCTTCATCTGCTTCCATCTAATAAAGCCCTTCATCTCTCTTGTCATTTTCCTTCCAAGTCTCAAATCTCCATCAGCGTGGAGGAATGGGAGGACACCAAAGACACCAAAGACCAGTTCAGCTGCCGCGGTAATCACCGGAACTCCACATCCAGTGACCAGTCCGACCACCCGCTGCTGCGCAAGAAGAGCATGCAGTGGGCACGGCGCCTGAGCAGGAGGGCCCCCAGGCACTCTGCTAAAACTGCTGAGAAGATCAACCAGCAGAGGATGAACCTCTACAGGAGGTCAGAAAGGCAGGAGCTTGCTGAACTCGTGAAGAACAGAATGAAGCACCTGGGCCTTTCTCCAGCAGGATACGGTACCGCTATTACAGTATTTCAATGGCAACATTAGCGTTGTGCAAGATTAACTCATTTGTAAGAGATGATGGAGCCATAAACAAAACACTAAGCTTATGATAATGGTTTTTGTTTTGTTGGTTTAGGACTGGGTTGTTTGTTTTTTTCATTTACCAAGAGTAACTTGGAGTGTTTTTAATGCATTCTATTACCACCCATTCCTATGCTGAGGTGGAAGGCTCAGAAGGCAGCGTGTCAGTCACATTTATATTTAGCAGATGATATGTGTATGCTGAATATATAAACATTCCCCAGTCATTAAAAAGCTGCACCGTATTTCCACAAATCGCTTGAAACAAAGATGAAGACAGGGCTGTTGTGAAGGCAGGGAGTTTATATGTGAAGGATATTGCCTTTCCCTCAAAGTTTTCAAAAGTAATGCCAAATTATCACATTAAAGTAATTTTTAGAAAGCATGTTTCACTAGCTCTTCAGATGCCATTTTTATCCATCAAATCATTCTCCAGCAAGGCTGATGTTGGGTTGCTTTTTAGTTTGTAGGATTGTTTTGGGGTTATTTAAGCTATGGACAAGAGCTCTGTAACACTTTTTAACACATGCACCACAGCTGGCTGGGTTGCCTTCCTGTGGCCTTGGCTCTGTAGCATGTTGGGTGGAAACCCCAGGACTGTGGGTTCTAATTTTCTAGAAACACCAGGAATTTCTAGATATGTAAATACAGGCTCTTTATTCCACACCCCATCTGGATAATTTCTATGCCTTCTGTCTTTGATGTTTCTATACAACTCTCTGCAGAATGATTCAGGGCTAAATATTTTCCTGGGGTTTCACAGACCGCAATAACATTTGATCAAACAAAAAAAGTTTTGTAAATTTAATTCATATTTATACTAGTAACCACAAAACTTTATTGCATTCCCGCTTTCCTTTTCAAATCCTAGTTAAAAGCTGAAAGTAAATATTCATTTCATTACTCAAATTTAGGACTATTAGATACCATCTATAGAGCAGCAAAATCTTAATAGTTAAATGCTTTACCTGATTACATTTATCTGATTCTGAGTTACACATTTTCCTAAAAAGCTAAAGAGGATTTAACACAAAAGCACTGCCTCTCCTTTTGCCTCTCCTCTTTAGTCTGATCAGATTAAAACCAGTCTCACTGCAGCAGCCCAAGGAGTGTGCCAAGAGAAAATGATACAAAGATACTGCAATGGCAGCTACAAAAGCGTAGCTTAAACCTTGAAAAAAAATACCAGCCTTCATCTCAACACATCATTACGAGAATAGTTAAACATGCAAGAAAGACATACCAATTTCCATTTATACAGCCTTCACATTTCAAGCCCTTGGCACAGGTGATGAAAGAAAAGTGCTTCCTAGATAAATACAAAAAGGGAAAAAAAGTTTGTGTCGACAAAATCTGGAGATGGATGAGAATGCCATCCACCTGCATTTAACCTCGGTCATCATATGAACTTGATGCCAGCCAAGCACAGGGGTCCCTACTCAGCACAAAGTTCCCGAAGCTGCAGGACAGATTGGTAAATCACACTGAAATTGGGTTACATTCAAAATTGCTATGACTGAAAAAAACCAGAAGATTTTTAAAACATTAAAAAACAGGATGTTTTTAGAGCTGATAACTCAAAAGAAAATAATGTCAGGTAGTTTCAATTCCAGTACAGTTGAAAACAAATTGCTAAACTTATTTGAAATCAGTCTGACACCAGACACTTTTTTACAGCTCTATGAACTTTCATGAAATTAATTTGTCAGAAATAATGCTTTCCACAATTCATTAAATGTAATTTATTTGATAATTTATTTGTTTCTCCTTGTTCTCTAGATGAAATGAATGATCATCAGAACACCCTTTCTTACATCCTGATCAACCCTTCTCCAGACACAAGATTAGAGCTGAATGATATAGTGTAAGTTAAAGCACACACATAAAAAAATAATGTCTCAAGACCTGCAAAAAAATAAAATATGGAGACTTCTATTTAAAGAGACATCTAATTATACTATTTATGTACATATTTAAAATATACATACAAATATATAATACATATATTTGTAATGTTCTAACCAATCATCTTCCTATTACTCTGTATTTTAAATTGAAAAATATCTAAGCAATGCTACCACAGGAACTAAACTAAGCACCTTCAAAGGAAGTCTCTAAGTGTTCTGCAGATTTCTTCAGCGTTACAGCTCTATGCACTTACCCTGACTTGCATCACCTTGTTTTAGTAACAGCTGTAATTTCTTTTTGTAGATACTTGATCCGACCTGATCCATTGACTTATGTTCCAAATGCTGCGCCCAGCCGGAAGAACAGCTTCTGCAATACAGTGGGACAAGACACCAGGGAGGAGACACAACTTTGATTTGTAACTCACCACACAATTCAGAGACAATTTTATACACGTGTTGTTTCCACTAACCATTTTGCAAAGCGAGCGGTAGGTTTTATTCAGATTTTGGAAACAAAATGACAGTGGGTAAGTGACCAAATGCAGAAATGTGGTGCCTAGAAACTCTGATTTCAGGGATTGTCAGGCTTGTGGCCTGTTCAGTATGGTAGTTGAACTCTGTCAGCCTAACAGAACGATGACACCTGTTGCTATTTAACCCATATGAACAAATGTCAGATTCCACCACACGTTTTGCTTAGATGCTCCTAAGCGTATTTATGCAGGTGGCAGCATGTCAGTGACTGAGCTTCTGACCTCCATCAGATTATCTGATGCCCATAGAGAGACAATGCCTATTTTGCAGTAGCAAATATGTTAATACCTAAAGCTGCCAACAAGGCTTTGCGTGTCAAAAACTCAGTCTTTGAAATAATTTTCAATCTCAGCCTGTTGCCCATTTGTATTAGAACAGATTAGTTTCAGTCCTATTGTAGCCTCCAGGACCTGAGTTTTTGTTCCTTGGGTTTACACAGATCAGGTTGAATGCCACAACCTGGTCACACTGCAGACCCTGAGATTGAGACACATCAATGGAAGAGGAGCCCAGCTGCAGGGAAGTCCCTCTCACCTCACACAGCAGCCCCCCCACTGGCAGAAAACTGGGAAGTTACTGTGTGAAGCTGCATACAGTGGTAGCTCAGGTGAAACACAACCCTTTGAACCTTGGTGAGTTTTACTATAGAAGCCTGAATAGACTATAAACCCAAAAGTGAGAGCATCCCTCTAGGGAATGATTCCTACAACAAGCCCTTAACATTTTCATGAATATGCCAGAACTGCAGTTGTCCAAAGCATTTCATGCCCAGTCATCCAGATTACCTAAAAGTGATACGTTTTCACATGAAATTATGTATCTCATTGAAAATTAAAATAATTTATAACCCATTCCACAAAATGAATGTAATTCCATATAGTGTGTAAAAGCATTATGGATCTAAAAACTACTTTGGCATGAACTACACGAGAAAGCATCTGCTTGTGTAGGAAGCAACCAGAAATGGTCAAGCTCTCTAGAAAATTAAGCATGTCTGTCCATGCTCTTCCAAGATCACTGTCACAAATGGGGAGGAACATACTTAAGGTTTTAAACCCCCTACTGTTACAATTAACCACAAAGAACTGGTACAAGAAATTTGGCAGGTAGCCTAATATGGAAAAATTGATTATTCTCTGAGCTCTCCTGTCCAAGAAGGACTACTTGTACAAGAAAAAAATCAGTCTAAACTGTTTATATCCTCTTCTATATTAATTGGTAGAAGTACATTCTATTTCTGAAACAGAAACCACAACCAGGTTGCCCAGTGAGCAGCTCCTGGATGTGAGCATGTTTATCAGCACTGTTAGGATATTGAAATCAAGTCACGTTCATATTAGGAATGGCAGCAAATCTGCTCTTACTTCTGCCTTCCTCTTAATGATTCCAAGGTTTAACAATTCAGTGGTTCTGCTTAGAGTCCATTATTGTTCAGTGCTTTTCCACACACTAGGCATTCATCAGAATCTTCACAGGTAAAGATAAAGTATTTCAAATGGGCACTGTGGGAAACAAAGAAACAATTGAAGCAACTGCACAGACTGAAGTCTTCTTTTTTTCAAGAAACAGTACATGGTAAAGGATCTTGTCCAAGACCTGTCATAGAAGTTACCCAGAAGAGTTTGCATGTGCAGTGTGAATAACTTTTCTATTTTTAATACCTTCAGGGAGAAGACTCTATTCCAGTTGAATATTTTTTTAAAAAATACAAGTTTCTTAGAAATGTTCATTCCAAAATATTAGGATGATCTGGTTTTTTCATACAGAAGGCTTTTCTAATGGATTCTCAAGGAGGCAGAGAGGATTCCAGAACCATGGCTATCCTTCAGCAGGCAAGCTGGATACTCTGCTTTTAGTGGGAGTCAAGGTTCACAGGAATTCCCTGTGTGTGTGTATAGTACACACCACTGATTTAGGGACTCTCTGCCAGAAGGATCCATAGCGAGGGCTTGAGTCCTCACATTTAACAGCCCATAAAGCAGCAGAAACAAGCAGTCAGGTGTGTCCATTTCCCCACTTAACTCAGCAGAATTGCTGCTCAGCTAGATTGGAATCGTGGTATCTAATGTGACCTGGTATTTCTCCAGGCTTAATGGATTTCTAATTGCTCATTAGCCCCAGAAGATTTGCTAAAGCAAACACAAAGACAGCTGGAGACACTTGGAGTCCCTAAAATGAATGCAAGGCAATCTTTGTGAACAAAACACTTAGTTCTCTTCAAAATCTGCTGGAAGACAAGCCAGGTAATAAAAACTAACAGCTTCTGATGAAGCAGAAGTTCTAATAACCCACGAATAATATACCACAAAGTTCAGCTATTCAGAATAATACTGTCTTTCATGTTGAAAGCAGAACAGGTTTGCTTCCTCTGGAATATCTTCACAGACAGACTGCATTCTAGTGGGATTTCGGTCTTCCAAGACCACCCTAAGCACCACTACATTAACCCTGAATGAGACAGTATGCACAGTCCCTCAGTGACCACGGAGGTGATTCTTTAATGCTCATCCTATAGGCAATCTTATGTTCACACACTTTTTTCTCATCAACATTATCAGAAATGTAACACAAGCCTAACTGGACTGGAGACCAGACTGAGGAACAGGAATCTCAAGGCTCAGTGCTGGGGAAGGGATGATGAAGTTCTAGAACGAGCAGGGTCAAATGACTTTTGAACAGACGAGTTTGATCTGGGAACAGTTCACTCAGTAGAGAGAGAGAAATGTGGAGCTGTGAAAAAACGATTATTTCTATCTGTGCTTAACTGTATGTATTTCTCCTCCTGGCTCACTTCTATCAACAACTCAAAGATGCCCCTCTTCCCCAACACTGCCTTAGCACAGCCCAAGCAGTTTCGTACCCAGAGTCACAGACCCAGAGAGGGAAGTGCTAGCTGATAATAATTGCTTCATTCTCAAGGGAATGTCCAGCAAAGCCAGGCCTACCTATGAAAATGTGTTACCTATTCTGCAATAAAAAAGTCACAAGAACTCTTTCAATGGCATGCAGTGTGTTTCCTTAACTGTTTCACTCCAATTCCACAGCACACATGAATTCACATACAAAGGAAAAAACATAAAGTTTTTGAGTTTTTAAAACCTGCAGTGGAATGAATTAGTGAAGTTGTGATGTTTTGTCTCAGAAGTTAAAAGAGCAGTTATTTCCCAGCATTGATATTTTTTCCTCTCACAAACAACTTTGTCCTACAACTACACTTTAACAACTTCCAAGTATACAAATACATGTTACTGAATGTTACACATCTTTATTTACCAATGCACCAAAAAATAAGCTAAAGAACAAATAAATTTTAGGCTTCAGCAGTGGAGGAGAACGGAAATGGCATCAAATGCAGCAGAAGTAACACACAATTCTGTAGTTTCTAGAGGGCTGACAGCAACCACTCTGTAATTTTGGAACACTGATATATGGGATTTTGCAGCATTGAATTCCACTTGATATCCAATGAAAACCAGTCACTAAAATCTGGAAATTAATTAATTACATGAAGCAGTTCTATGCAGGTACATCAAGGTTATAAAAATACTTTTTCAAGGCAGTGCTATAAATGTAGAATTTATAAAACAGAGCAATATGCATAAAATATAGTTACATATTCTTGATATTCTATTAGAAGCAACCCTACCCACCTTGAAACAGATGTACAATGAATAAATGTCTAAAGAACAGCACTTCAAATGTTCAGCCACTGTTCCTTGTGCTTGGTAAAGACTAGGCACTGCAGGGATACAGGAAAAGAGTTACTAATTCACATTAAGTTATGAGAGATGACCCAGACTTTGCTTCATCTTCTGAAGTTAATTGAAAATATTAATGATAATGTTGTTATATACTTAATTATTGCCTCCACTGCCAATGCAAGGATGTCAGTAATAATAATTCAACACAAGCATAAACTCCTGAGAGGCTTAAAAAGGCAAATATTTCTACTTCCTTAAGTTAAAAACAAGCATTTGACGTTTCTGTGAACTGAATGTTCTGCAAAATCTAGACTAAACTGCTACAATTTGCAACTGGCCATGGCAGCCAGGGGAGAGACTGGGAGGCAAAGTATGGAGATGAAAGAGTAAATACTACTTCATGTGCATGAGGGATCTCAGACAAACTGGGGCACCCTGAATGGGGTTCTGCACAGGGCTCTGCTACCTTTAAAGCACACATAAACGTACCACATTAGTGATTTGAATAATCACTAACACCCACACTACCAATTACTGACCATAGGAAAACTTCTCTACATCATTTCCTATTTTTCTTATCCTTTCACCAGTATGGGCTGGCTGATAAACTGGTTCATTTCACTGGCAATTCTACAGCTTTTAATAATTTTAGCTTTGGTACTCATTCCTGCTAGGAGTTATAAACTCTCACTGCTTCAATGACTGTATAGTAGTGTGGCAGGCTCCAAACTGGGAGTTTGTATCTTCAGTGGGAATTTCCCAGGAAGTGGGGATTTTTATCTTTATTACCTTTTGTTTGGACAGCTGGCAAGTCTGTTAATGCAACCAATTGTGCTGCTTGTGCACTCAGCTTCAGGCTGTGGTGAAGCCTCTATTACTCTATCTTATACAGTCATGGAATCATTAGGGTGGGGAAATGTCTCCAAGATCAGCAAGTCCAACCTTTCACCAAGCACCTCCATGCCAACTAAACCATGATACATGAGTGACACGTCCAGTCGTTTCTTGAACACCTCCAGTAATGGTGACCTCACCACTTCCCTGGGCAGCCTGTTCAAATGCGTGACAACTCTTCCTGATGAAGAAATTCTTCCTGATGGCCAATCTGAACCTCCCCTGGTGCAGCTTGAGGCATTTCCTCTCATCCTCTCTCTGGTTGGCTGGAAGAAGAGATCAACCATCTTTCTATATAACCTCCTTTCAGGGAGTTGCAGCATGTGATAAGATCTCCCCTGAGCCTCCTGTTCTCCAGGCTGTTCTCATCAGACTTGTGCTCCAGGCCCTTCCCCAGCTCGGTTGTCCTCTTCACTCACTGCGGCATCTCGAAGTCTTCCTTAGGCTGGGGGGTTCAGAAGTGGACACTGGATTTGAGGTAAGGCCTCACCAGTGCTAGGTACAGAGGGACAATCCCTTCCCTGGTCCTGCCACGCTATCCCTGATAAAAGCCAGGATGCCCTTGGCCTTCTTGGCCACCTGGGCACAGCTGGCTCTTGCTCAGCTGCTGTCAGCCAGCACCCCCATGTCCTTTTCTGCTGGGCCTCATCTTCAGTAATTACTGAGTAACCTGGAGAACTTTATTGCCGTTCAGGTAATAGGAGAACACGTGAGGGTTGGGTTTGTTCACATTCACGGGTTGTTGTTGCACAACCATGACATGGTGTTCCCCACCCAGGTAAAGGGAACAGACTTCAGAGTTCAGCTCACTACACTGTTTAATGTAAGGCAAAGGTGTCAGCTATACAAGATGTCATGGCTACTGTCAAGTAATCAACGTATTATATCAAAAAAAGACACATTTTTTAAACACAAAATCCTGTAAAACTTCTAAAATTTTAGAAAATATTGGAAGGCCAGGAAAGCCCTGAGAGAGTGTTGTCCTTGTTAGCTGTATCTTTCCTGAGGTAAATGTAAAAAGGTCTTGAAAGGCTGGATGAATAGGTACTGATTTGAGATAGGAAAACTGTCCTGTATATGTATTAGATGAGCAATAATATTCCTTAATTGAAAGGTTTAAGACCAAATTCCCATAAGGGGGAAACGCCTTGTGTTCAGAGGCTGCACAACAGGTTCCCACTATCTGTCAGTCCTGGGTGGAATGGAGCTCACTGAAAGATTGCACTGCAGGATTCAGGGTTTTCTTTATTAAACACCATATTGTATGTTTATAAAATGTCGTTGGAGATGCATATAATGTATACTCACTTTACCTTCAGCTGAAGTATTTGGTGTTTATGTGATTGACATTTTGATTCCATGTGCATCTGACAGGGATTTAGACTGAAACTTTTATCTTCTGAGGTTAGTAAGCATCATCTTATTTTTTACTTAACTATGAGGATATTTTGTACACAGCTGAACGCCCTAAAATGTAATTAAATATATTCCTACCAAGACGCTTTATCAGCATTAATTATCCTCTTTTTATTACATCTCCATGATAACAAATAAGTGGTATCTTGTGTGTGAGGTGTTCTTTGTATATATGACCACAGAGAGTAGTAGCCACTGAGGGCTCTCATTGAAATCTGGGAAATGCTAATGTTAGATTCTCTGAAGAGGCAGTTTCTGCCCACATTTCTGGCACTAATTCCCCAGCACAGGATGTCACGTCTGCTTTCTTCTTCAGGCACACTGGAATGCCACATGAGTACATTTAATGGCACATAGGCAAGTTACATCCGAGCAGTACAAAATTAACACATCAACTTATTAGTTGTTAATGTAAGGTAAACGTGTCAGCTATACAAGATGAAAAAATAAGTTTCATTGCATCTTCTTTGCTTTTTCAGTAGGGTTGATATGGCCTCTTGCTGTGTTTTAAAATGGTATAAAAATTAATTGATGCTTCATCCAAAACTAAATAAGGTACCAATCAGTATTCACTCAACAGAGAAAGGCTTCTTTATAAAGGAAAAATCCTTTGAATTCAACCTAAAACAAAACCTAGGCACCTGATTCAGGATGTCCCTGGACCTTGAAAGTTATCACTACACAGATGTTCTGTTCCTACTAAGAAAACATCTGCAGCTTTGTCCATTGTCAAAGAAAGTTCCTAGGATGCTCCAGGATGGACCTTTCTCTTCTAACACAACTGTTTCTGCTTTTGCAGTGTTTCCCAGTACGATATGTGCTCATGTGGCCAAAGGTGATGAGATGTAATTATTCTATTGTACACACATGGAGAAAATGGGACCTTGTGTATATTAAACACTGAATGAGGTGGAGGTACTATTTCTACTCCATTTGCTTTAAGGCAAAACCCTACGTAAACATCTTCCAAATGTATAAATTTAATTGTTAAAGAAGCGTTGACGATTTTTGCAGCCAGGTCTCCAGAAAAGACGTAGCCAGTTCCTGAACAAAAAGGGTGGTAACTGTTTCCTGGGAATTCTTCTTCTGATATGTACCATTTACTGTCTTTATTCCGAATAGGGGTGTTCCCTGTCATTAAAAAGCCTGTGAAATAATTCTCTGTGAGAGGCGGGAGAGGCTTGAGGAGCTTTTCAACAAGGTACACTGTGTTGACAAAAACGTCAGTGTCTGTCTTCATAGCAAACCTCGTGCCATTGCAGTAAGAGGCCACCCACCTCATGCCCATCAGAGTTTTAAGAGTTAAGTTGTTGTAAGTGTCCAGGAAGTCCTGTTGGATAATATCGTGATATTCCTCACTTTCTCTCAGCACTACCTCCTCATCTGCATCCTTGGTCCCGATGCCGAGCAGGAACAGCCGAACAATGTTAACGCCTGGAACGGCAGCTTCATTCCCCCAGCTCTCTCGGATAGCCTTTCTGTAATGAAGTTCAGCTGCTGTTGTTGATACCAGCAATACCAAGAAAGGTGTTTTATCTTTGCACTTCTCTTCTTCATTAATAATGAATGAAAATGACTGTGTCGAAGTGGATGTGTTTTTATTCCCAGATTTCTCATTTTCGGGTGGTAGTTCTCCATTTTCTTTCCCTGAGATTTGTTTGAAATCTGTAAACACTTCTTTAAGTAAACTCCTTTCACCTTCCATGTGAAGATCATCACTTTTAGGTAGAGCAGCAAGGTGATCAGAAGTATAAAAATAGGAAGTCAAATATATTGCGGTAAAAGAGATGGCAAAAGCCAGGAAAAGATTTCTCTTGGTGCATTCCTTATGGGAGAAGAATTCGCTACAGTAGCTCATGTTGGCGACGTGAGAGGATGCACAAAAAGCACAGGTATTTTGTCAGAAGAGCAGCTAATTTGTCATTGTTTTCCTCTGTGACACAGGAAGACAAAAGCCACCTTCAGGATTCTGGTTCTTCAGGATTCCTTTCATTTTGTTATTGTTAAAATTATCCTATTATTTGATTTTAGAATGAATTGTAGAAATGTTCATCAAAGACCAAAAAAAAAAAAATCTAAAATTTCATTATTTAGTTTTCAGGCTTTTCTTCCTAAGAGAAATACAGTATGATAAAAACAGTAAGAAACAAATGAAACTAAATAAATACACTATTAAAAGTAATAATTTCATCAGATAGAACAGAAAATATTCAAACCTATGTTTAAATATTGAAATACATGTCAAATATAAAGACAGCTTAACTTCCTGTAGGCTTTACAAAAAGTTATCACATAACTGAATGATCCAAAGTTAATGAAATATGATTGATTATGGATTCACAGTGTTGGAGGCTATCATGATAGATCAAAAATTTGATAGATGGCTGAAAGTGATTGTCTAGGCTCTATAAAACGTTCGTGCAGACAGACTTTGAGATTAATGCCCCCTGCCAGCAACAAACTCTGCAAAGAATGCTTGAAACAACTGGCTTAATCTAGATCCATACATTTTAAATTGCTTCAGCTGAAGGATCCCACCCTCCCAGACTGCAAGGACACGTAAAGTATTTGCACTGGAACTGTGCAAATACTGTAACTTTGGGTAGTTCTTTGGGATTCCCATAATAGCCACATTCAAATTCTGGTTTCCTTCAGTGAAACAATACAGAAATTTATCTAAGCCATGGAGATGCTCCACGGTTTGCAGGGAGAAGAAGATAATCACATGTATCCCTCACACCATGAACTGGTAACACCCAAGAAGGCCACCTGGACACAAGGGCAAGTTAAATGTGTTAAAGTGCCTTTCTGGTCTCTGAAGCGTTCTCCGGGGGTATTTGAAAGGGAGCTGCAAAAGTATAGTAAATCAGTTTCTTTCAGATTTTTTGTGCCAAAACACTACTTAACAGATGCCATGTGTAGCTCACAATCAAACAGCAAAATTAAACACTTCTTTCCATCATCTTTGAAAGTGTAGGTTCATCCCAGTCATATAACCATGGTATTTTTTGATGAATTCTTTAGTAGTTTCTTGCTGCTGCACAAAGAAATGACAGATTTAGGAGGACCGAAATAATCAGGAATCCTACCTCTGTTCCCACGGAGAACCTGAGGACAAGCTCACAGCTCCCTGGATTTCTGTTGTAAGTCGTTTCCAGAGGAATTGTGTATTAACACAAAGGAAAATGCAGCAGGACCTTCACCTTTCTGTTTGATAAGGTAAAAATACTCTGTCACTTGTAGCAATAAAGAGACAGTCTATAAAATGAGATTGGATTTAATAATTTTAGAATATGCAACAGAAATGCTAAGTAAGAAATTAATTTCTGCTCAACTATAATTTAATCTGGATAAAACAGATGTTGTATAATCTGGATAAAATAGATGTATAATCTGAATGTAAATGTGTGTGGTGGATAACCCTTGGCCAGCATCCAAACACTCACCCACGTGCTCACCCCACTTTCCCTCTCCTCAGGAGGACAAGGGAGAAAATAGGATGAAAGAGTTCATGGGTCAAGATAAAAGACAGAAAGATCACTTACTGGATACCATCTAGGACAGAACAAGCCTGGCCAAGATGAATTTAAGTGTATTGCTATCTAAAATACATCTGGATAGTGAGAAACAGAGATGAAAATAAAAACCAGTACATCTTCCCAATCTTTTCCTGGGCTCAACTCAACTTCTTTTCTTGCCCCTTCAGCAGCAGAAGTGGGTTGGTGATTAAGGTCCTTCCCTCCTCCTCCTGTTCAAACAAATCTGCTCCAGTGAGAGCTCTCCAAGGGCCACGGGATCTTCAGGGAATGTCCGGCTGCTGTAGGTTGAGAGGAAGAGGGCATAAGGATATTCTGTGATAGACTGGTCAGTAGTTTGATGCAGCTCACATGTATCACACACCTATAAAACATTAAGAACACAGCAAGTAATAGCTTAGCTGTAGCAATCTTCCATCTTAGGTTTTTAGCTCTTTAGAAACTGTGTATTTTGGCATCATAACATTTTAAACATCCAGGATCCAAAAAACAAAGTAACGTAGGAAAGAACATGGGCAGTACGACATCAGAAGTCGAGAGGCATTTCTGTACCCATTAATTGTTTTACTATTATTTGAAATATAAGAACTTCAGCACATGAAAATAAAAGAGCAGAAAGTAATTTTCAATGTTCTAAGTGCATTCAATATTCTAAGTTTTCTTGATTAAGCTAAAAATATTTTGTCAAAGTCTTTGACTTCTGTTTGTTTTGACAGTGCAATTCCATCGTGGAAAGAACAGAAACTTCTAAGAAGACTTTTCTAAGAGGCAGCTAGAATATTTATTGTTTCAAGTTTGATTGAGTTATTACAAGATTAGTAGAAAATTCATGCGGCTAAAGAGCAAACAGTACCTATGTCTTCAAAAATATAGTTTGTCTTGCTTATGACTTTTTAAAATGCGAAGAAGCTCTCAAAATGCAATACTCCTTTTCTATTATAATTTTTCACAGAAAAAAGAAAAATACCTTAGAAATAAATGCTTACCCACAATAATTACCCATACCATTAAACCCAAACAATTGTAATAATGAAAATTGTTTTTCTAAAATCAACTGTGTAGCAAAATGCAGTGTATATTAGGTTGCCTTGGGATACACTGATTATTCAGATGCACACACATTTAACTACAGATTTTTAGATTACTTCATATGTGCTAAAATCCCCCCATAATTAGGCCTTATTAAAATCATAAAAAGGAAGAAGATGACTGAAAAGGAGTAGAGAAAACCAGGAAAGGAATTAGAAAAGAAGGAAAATTAATATGGTACTGTTTCTTTACACTCCTGTTTATGTTATCTTTTCCTTATTTATTAAAAAAAGATAGATTTGACAGCTCATGAGTGAAAATCTACCTCACCATGTTCTAATTCTACCCTATCTCATCACAGATTTTGGAAGGATTTAAAAATAAAAACCAACTCCTCACATTGTAGCAATGCTTGGATATTTTCCCAGCTTCTTGAAGTAATGAGTTTTTAAGTCAGGCCATTCAAGGTCCTCCCACAAATGGCAAATTTCAAAGCAACCTTTGGAGGAAATGCTAGGTGTGTTTGAAGGTGCAAACAGCAGGCCGTCAGAAATTACAAAAGAAAGCTGATTTAATCTTAAATTGCCAACTGACAAACACGTCACAACATCTTGACTACTTAGTCTTGGTTTAGTTAAGCCAGCTTTAGGCATATTGACTAAAATGTCCATAAAAGGATGAGCTGGGGAGCAGGGAAAGAGCAGGAGATGCACCCACCTGCACTAAAGGCAGCGTCTCCTGGAGAGCGGCTCTGTCGGGTGCTGCCGTGTCCTGCAGCCCTTCTGGCTCAGCACGGACTCACCGCTCCCTTGGGAAGGGCAGGATGTGCAAAGTCCTGGCCCCACCTCCTGCTGGCTCTGTAGGACCTGCCAGGGATGGCCCTGGAGTCAGTGAGATGAACGAGTAACTGCTCAACCCCTCTCTTGTGAAACCTGTACTGAATTGCAAACCCACGTACCAAAGTATTTGGAGGAGTAACTTGGGCATCTCATCTCAGTGGTTATAAAGAGAAGCAGTGATTACAGTTTCTGTCTGTACTAGTTTATTGTTGGGTTACAGGTGAAAAAAGCTGTCTTAAACCACACAAGGGGCAGAGAGCTGCTTGTACTCCCTTTTACCTGCCCCATTTGGCTTCCCAGAGAACCCAGGTAACCCTTCTGTGGTTTGCACATAGAAACTCATCTAAACATGCACTGCTGAGGTGTGACATGGATCGGTGCTGGAGAGAGGAGAGTGAGGAAATAACATTATCTTGATATGTTTTGTTGGAAAGGTCTACATTCAGTTCTTCAAAATTTGAAATAGGATTTTTTTTAAAAGTCGTGGTGTCTGATCTTTAAAACCACTGTCTGTTACAATGATTGCAGCAATTTGAACAGCAAATGGCTTAATTAACTGTGAAGAGAATTAAGCACTTTGCATAAAGCACTGAAGAAGTATATTAATAACAATTGCACATATTTAAGGAGCATATGGAATTAATTAAAGAAACGTATAAAGTATTTATCTGCTAGTGTAGTGTAAAATCTTTGTATATGTCCTTTTCTGATTTAAATTATGCCTAGACTGAGCTACTCTCATTAAAATGCTACTTCCACACAGGAATAGTACTTTTTTTCCCCACTGGAATATTTATAATTTTTTTAAAAAAAAACCCCAGAAATACATGAAAAACTGAAGAAGAATTTTAGGTTCTTTTTTCCCTTTACATAAGTGCACTGTGGATTTAAAAATAGTCTCCGAAGAGAACTGAACAGCAAAAGCTATCCTAGTATTTGCTTGTCTCTAGTTAGCTGCTATATAATTTTTTCTTAACGTACACACAGAAATATGGCTGCTCAATACTTAATCACATATAAACAGCACAATTGCCTTCCTGTTTTTATGCAAGTGAAGGGCAATAAAATTTGTCATGGGACCAAAGGAGAGCAGACTGCCTGAGAGGAGCCAAGAATTTCTTGTTAGTCTAACAAAGGTGTCCTACCAGAAAATATCTACTGGTTTAGTTTAATTGTTACTAGCTAAAGGGGGAGTGAAGAAGGTGGGGGAAAATAGTTCTACACGCAGTCCCTGGCATCTCCCTCTTTTTTCTCATGTCACACTCACCTTGTTTAATGCTCCTCTGGTGGGGTCCTATGAGTCAGTGGCACCAGGTTTTCTCAAGAAGGAGATGGACAAGGGGAGCAGTTTATGGTAAAGTGCCAGTGCCCCACAGTCTCTACCAGGAGGAACATTCTGATGTTGGTGGCAGTGTCTGTGCTACCCAAGAACCCAGCAGTGCTAGTTTCCATGTGTTTTGCAAGACAACACTTTCTTTCTTTGTTCTCAGTTGAACGTGAAGCCTGATTTTATTACATGTGCTGTGTCAACTTTGGGTTATTTCTTCCTTGTGTTCTTTGACTAACTGACTCTGACTAAATCCAGATCATCCAGCTGCCAACGGTGTGTTCTGATAGCAATAAGTAACCAGCTACCAGTCTTTTCCCTTGGGTGTCATCCCATATCTACGTTCCCCTGTATTACCCTACGCTCCCCTTTCAGGGCCATAAACAGGTACACAACACAGAATACCTATTTGCTGCAGAAATAAAGACAAATAACTTGCAGGTGTTGGGCCATACGGTCGTGGAAAGCCAAAGTAATCAAGCGACAGGGACGATTTCAATACACAATTTGCCGTCCCAGTTTCAAAAAGCTAGCACAGTTAACAGCTCCTGTTAACTGACCTGAAGAAGGAAACAGTATCTATGCAAACTTGAACTATCTTGCTTGAACAGTATCAAGCAAGGGTGTGCTTGGCAGCATAGTACAGAGAGTAATGCTGCCTCATGTCTGGGTTTGTGTTGGTTTTCTTTCAGTTAAAATAGACTGCATTGTCAGCAATCGTTAGCAATATACAGATAAGAGAACATTGGTTTGTATCTACAGGGATCACGTGGGAATTTATGAAAGGTGCCAGGTGACCAGTCTCCCTTAGAAAATGCCATTCTAGTGGAAAGGAGAATGACACTTCCTTACCAGCAAAGATGCTGAGCATTGTGGAGCAGTACTTCTGAAGGAAGACATCCTCCACAGTTTTAGGTTCTTTGGCAGACGCAAACAGAATGTAAGTATTCATCTAGATCAAGTGTGAGGTTGGGAATGAACTGTTGGTCTACAGATGTCCACAGAGAACTAAACAGACCCCTTAGCATGGCTTTTAGACCACAAATCACCCCAAAACAGTATCAGGTTTAACCATGTCATTTCTGACAAATGCCTGCTTGTACCTTTCTAATGTGTATTTAAATAATTTAAACCCTGTAATCTTCCAAAGGATTTATTTAATGTAATGCCTCGTTACTCTATTTCCTTAATCCCAACTGATATTCCCATGCTATTTGAATTCATTACCTCTTGAAGCATTGAAAAAAAAATACTCTTTTTCTCTGTGATAACTTCTCCATTGTCCCTTCTCAGACTTCACTTGACATGTTTGCTGAACTTGCAACCACTCTCATTCCTCCTTCTCAGTTCTCTCCAGTGGATTCACATCCACCTGAAAGGACAAACGGGACTCATTACCTCAGGTGAAGCCTTTCCCTGGGGAAGGAGAATAGAAGGATTACTTTATGTGTCCTCCAGGCTTTCTCCCTGTTTGTACACTTTGAGAGAGCTTTTTCTATTTTTTTTTTTAGATTGCTGATCCACATGATCTGCTGTGTGGTGATCCACATATTTCTGACAAAGCAGTTAAGTGTCTTCAGTGAGCTCACGGTGCTTCTACATAGATTATGGAACTGCTGTACCATCCATTATAATGACTTTAGACCCTTTCCTGAGCTTGGCTTTAGAAAGCTGTGTGATCACTGTGTCAGCCATTGTCACTGCAGACAGAGCACTGACCTGAATATTTCACTGCTGAATATTTCTTATTTATATACTACATCACAGAAGATTTGACTCTTTAAAGATATTCAGAAGTGCATCATTTAAATAATAATGTAATAATTTAACAGTTTAAGTAAATGATTCACATATAATTATTTAAAGGCAAAGAGACGTGCTTGTATTCAAGTTATAAATACTCTTATATGTCTAAGCAAAGGCAAAATAGATAAAACTTTCCTACCTATAGAAGTGTGGGGTTTCTGATGGGAAGGGTTTTGTCATGATGCCATCGTGTGATCATGGCCAAAATGACGCTGTCTACAAATACAGCAATGTTTCATTTTAGCTACCTGAGGCTCAGGCAGTGAGGCAACACACAATGTCAGCATCAAACTGATGGCATTGGGTACCTATCAGCCCTTGTCCCTTTTCTTTGTTTGACCCAAACCATTTCCCCATGGTTAGATTTCCACCAGGTACGTCTTCAATTGATAATGCAAACAGAAGGTGCCAAACGCAACTCCTCACAGTTCATGAGTATTAAAACCCCCAGAAACTTGGGGGTTGCTGCATATATGGAACCGGCTCTAGAATTTTCTTTGAAAATTATACCTCATACAGAGCCTTCTATCCAGATTTATTTAGGAATTTACACCATTTTAACAGAAAAAGTGGGTCTTTGCAAGGATACTACTACTTCACTACACACAGCCATCTTAAGTATCTGCATTCGTTTATAATTAATTGTAATTAACATATAGATAGGGCACTGTAAAAAATTCAGTTTAAGATCTGGAATCAGCAAAGAGAGAGTTTGTTGAAGTCCAAAATAAATT
>VWZT01002426.1:9250-21235 GCA_013397055.1 Pachycephala philippinensis
CCTGGGACAGTGGGAGGTGTCCCTGCCCATGGCAGGGGGTGACACTGGATGAGTTTTAAGGTCCCTTCCAACCCAAACCACTCCAGGATTCCGCGATTAAGCAGGGCCTGGGTTAGGCTTAACGCCACTGAAACAGCAAATGTAAAAATTCTTTTATTAGACAGAAATTGGAATTAGACAGAAATTAGAAAACACTCATTGGATTGCAGTGATACCATCAGTGGGAGCAGGGGAGGAGGGAAGGTTAACTGGGATTGTGGGGTTTGGGCCAAATTCGGTGCTGGGAGGGAACAAAGGCTCCCTCAGGCCGGGGAGGGGGGACAGAGAGCGCGGAAAATGCCGCCTCTGTTCCGCGGCGCCGCGGGGCCGGCCGGGGGCTGTCGCACGAAGGAGGCTGCCGGGCATCTTGGCTTTATCCGTTTTAATTTGTACCAGACGTGGAACACTTAGAAAAGGCTCAGCACGGCAAATTCCGGGCATGCACCAGGACGGGTTTACAAAACATCTGCGTATCACAAAGTACGGGGCACCTCAAAGCCCTGCTTTTCCGGTGGGCATCCTGAAAGGTTTATTTTCTCTCTATTTATATATATTTTTATATATATTTATATATAATATATCTTCACTTAGCTTACACCGATGCAAAAAAAAAAATTCATTTTAGGACAGTGTTATTCAGTGCCTTGCAAAAACAAAAATACACGAGAGATATTAAACAGAGCTCGGCTCGACAAGCGCAGCGCCACAGATGTTACAGCTCGTCCCCAGCCCAGCATCGACCCAGCGCACGAGAAGCAAGAATTTCCCCCGTTGCTTCCACAGGTCAAAGGAATTACTCACAAATGTGATTTTTTTTTTTAAGCATCTCCCTTTCCAGGCCTATTTTTCCCGATGCTGTTTGCTGTACCGGTGCAGTTTAGCTGATTTCAGTCTCTTGCTACGTGCTTGACCCCCCTGAGAATCTTTTTTGCTGCATTTTAACGTCCTTCAGGCCAAGGTGCTGAAGTATGAACATGACTTGTCACCTGGAGCATCCAAACCAGCTTTTTCTCGGGCAGTGACACACCATTTTGGGGCTGTTTGGGGCGGTCAGCAACACTTTCTGCCTTTAAAGACTGACTGGTGCTTTGGGCTGGCAGTGGTGGGGAATAAAAAATGACTTTGTTTTGGTGCGTTGCTGCAGGAGGTTTTTGCAGCATGCAGGGTGCGGCGTGGCAGCTCCTTATGTACATGGGGAAGGGGTTTTTAGGATTAAAGGGTTCAAATTGCAACCTGGCAGCTTGAAAAGCCCATAGCTGCCCCTCTGAAATCCCCAGAGGTGCTGGGGTGCCCCAGAGGAACTTGGTGTGGTGGCAGCGGGACTGAGGGGACGAGATAAAACCCTGCCTGTCAGCGAAGAGGATTTTTGGAAATGCTCCTGCAGGGATGCCAAGGAGAGCTCCCCTCTGCCTGGTCCCTCTCGGGGTGGCCCCGAGGAGGAGGAGGAGGTGGTGAAGGCCGCGGTTTTGGGCATCTGGTTCCAGCGCTGTCCTGTCCTGGTTGGGGCGGAGAAGGAAATTTTCATCCCGTTGCCTAAACCGGAGACTCCGTGGAGGCGCCGGGGAGCGCCCCAGGGGCTCTTCACCAAAAACGACCGCAAGCGAGAATGGGGGGGACCCCACGGGGACACGGGTGACATCTCGAAGCCGCGGGACCCGGGGCGCTCTAGTTCAGGGTGAAGAGGACGAGCAGCAGGAGGGCGGCGAGGGAGGCGTCGGCGAGGTGCAGCCGGGTGCCCGAGGCCAGGCGGTACTCCCGGTACTGCTGGATGCACATCTCGCGGATCACCTTGGTCACCACCTTGGCCTCCATCTCCGCGTCCGTCTGGTTGGTGGCCGCGCCGGCCTCCGAGGCGTTCTTCTTGGCGGCTGGGCCGATGTTGTGCTCGGTGACGGTGATGTTGAAGCAGTCGGCCACGAAGACGTCCTGCGGCACGGGGCCGCCGTAGTCGCGGTAGTCGCGGTAGNACCACGGCCCCCGCCGCCGCCGCCCCCGCCACGTGCTTGAAGTTGGTCTTGGGCTTAGGCTGCTTCCACGGCTTTTGGTGGTAGCTTCCTCCGCTGGACGGGTTGTAGCCCTGTCCCCAGCCCGGGTAGCCCGGGTTGTGGGGGTAGCCGGGGTTGTGGGGGTAGCTGGGCTGCCGGTGGCTCCCCGTGCCCCAGCCGCCCCCGCTGGGTTTGCCTTTGCCCTTCTTGGAGAGGGCGACGTCGGTGCAGAGGCCGAGGAGCAGCAGCAGCAGGCAGCAGGTGCCAAGGAGCCTGGCCATGGCTGTGGGGACAAGGACAGGGTCAGGGCAGGGCCGCACGCCCTGGGCTCAACACTCCCTGGCTTGTGCATCACATAAAACACAGCTGGTCCCCTTAAACCCAGCTGCAGAATAAACAGCTTTGAACTAAAAGTGTATTTATCCCCCCCAAACCCCTTTATTTATACGTAGATATAAAATATTTTATATATATATCTATGTTTATCCCCCAACAGGACCCCTGCTGGCAATGGTAGTTTTAAGTAGTGAAAGAAAAGCTTTTGGGAGAAAATGCTTCACCTGATTGGGAGGTAAAACTCCGCTTATCAAACCTGCCCTACCCAGCATGAGGGTAGAAATGGGATTCCTGCTGTGCCAGGATCGATGCCATGAACGGATTCAGCCCAATCCCAAAGCTTTTGGGTACTCGGTGCTGCAGGGAGGGCAACGCCCAGCCTGGCCCCGGAGCTTTCTTTCCCCAGAGAACGGGATTCAGCATGTTTTGCCCAAATCCCTGCTCATGGGCGACAGGCCTGAGGTGAAAAACAGCATTTTCGGAGTTCGATGTGTTTTCGAACATCCCTTGACTCAGCGTTTTGCTGCTGGCACTCCGGGGCATGCCAGGCATCTCCCACATTGGCTGGAGGGCTGCAAGGGTGAAATCCCTTCTAACGAGCCATTTCCCTCCCTGTGTGCGTAATCCCGCCCGGACAATCCACACCAGGGCTGCAAATCCTTTGGAAAGACCTTTGGAAAACACCTCCCAGGCTGCAAAACCCCTTCGGATGCCTCCCCGCAATGCCAAGGGCATTGAATTGCTGCTCCCCCGTGTTTAAGATGCGAGTGCAGCAATAGAAAAGGGTTTTTCCATCCTGCCCGAGGCTGAGCCATCCCCCAAAATCCCGCCCGTGCCTGCTGGGGAGGGAAGCATTCTCAGTGTGGGTGGGCATTTCACAACATCCCTGGATGCGCCTTCTGGCTCGTGTTACAGAAAACCAATTCCATTTGGGTCCTAAATTTTTAATTTTTTTTGCAGCGATTAATGCAGCTGCTTCCTATGGAGTCACCCCGGGAATAACCTCAAGGCAGGCAGGAGGTGCTGAGCTTCCCTGAGACGCTCCAAAGAGGCCAAACAAGCCCCTGTTCGAGCCCGAAATTCTTCTGTTGCAACCTAGATATGGCTTCATGGGCCACAAAAAGCAAAATCATCTCTTTGGGTTCAGATAATGATGCTTTTTCTCCCCTTCCCCCCTGCCAAAATCTGGTTTTATGTCCAAGAATGTTTGAATTAAAGCCCTCTAAGCTCAGCGTTCGGGGTGGGATCGGTAGTGAGAGGCCTAAATAAAAATGCAGGGAAGATGCACGAGCCTGTCCCCGGCGACGGGCAGCAATTCCAGGCTTGCTCATGGAAAAATCTGGGCGCAAGGCACCCGCTTTGGAGCGGGTTTTCTGCCTCCCTCACCCCGCAGCACCCACCCGCTGGGGGCAGGGATGAGATCAGGGGGGTTAAAAATAGCCAAAAGGCAGGGAAAAAACAACCAGGCGGGCGAACGCTCCTTGGGTGCTAGGCAAAATTAAGAATGGAGGAGGAAAAATCAGCAAATTGGCCATTTTTTGAATATATTTTTTGGAGATACAGCTCCCCCGCTGTGAGTTCCAAGGGGGGAAAATCAGCCTCTGTTTGAAAAGCGGTTCTGGCAAAGCCCTGCAATGGTTTTATTGAAGGAATCTCAGGGTTTGAGGATGATTCAGAGATCTTGGAGCCTCGCAGCGCCTGGCAGCGCTGACTTGCGCCTCTAATCGCCTCCAGAGCCGAGCTCTGATAATAAACAGGGCACAGCCTCGTTTGCGCCGTGCTAATTAGTGAGAGCGGAGCTTCGCCCCAAATAAATGAGTTCCCTCCACAAACCCCTCGTGGGGTCAGGAGCCGCTTCCTCAGGCCCGGAGCTGGGATCCCTCTGCTCGGAAATGATATTTCTGGCGTGACCGTGATATCGATATCAAATTATAGATCGAGTGGCTTCGCAGGTGCTGGTTTGGTTTTATTTTCCTGACGGTTTTTAACCTTCCTCCCTCAAATCTGCCCTCCCGGAGGATGCTGGCAATGAGAAATTAATTCAGGTGGTTTGTGCCGGAGGGATTTATATCCGTGCTGGGGAAGTGGGGGAAGGAACTCTGAGCTCTCTCAGCTGAAAATGGAGGCTGCGAGGAGCGATCGCAAGCAGCAATTACGTGCTCGGGGTTGGCAAGGAGGAGGTTTCAGTTTGGAGGGGGAAAACCAACACCCTGGTGTCGAAATCTCCGCGGAAATAATCCTGAGCAGGCCCCGGGGAGCGGGAAGAGGAAGGGAAGGGAGGTGGGGAANGGGGGGGGGGGGGGGGGGGGGGGGGGGGGGGGGAAGGGTGCTCGGGGATGGGGGTGTCCGGACCCTCCTGGCGGTGCTGGGAATGTCCTGGCTCCTGGCGGGGGGTGAAAATTCCGGCCTGGGGCTCTGGGAATTCGCCATGAAATTGGGATTTCCCTGAAAATGTCACCTCTGGGTTTAGAAATCTCCCCCTCAAGCCCTTTCTCTTTTACCCCCTCGAACAATGGGGGAGCAGCTGGCAGCCGAGGGAGAAGGCAAAACCCTCGGAGGAGAAATCCCCCACCAGCGCCAGCGCTGAATAAACGCTGAGTAAACAAGCAGCGGGCAAGAGCAGAGCTCTGGCTCTTAAGGAGACGCTGGAAATGTCTATTTTTAGGCGGCGATGGCAGCGAGAGAGGCAGCCCCTCACCCCCGCGATGTCGCTCGGCGTTAAAACCCCCCTCGCCTCTGGATTTATCCCTCCCGAAGCCCCCGCGTCCCGTTTTCGCCGGCACTCACCGGCTGGGAGCTCGCTGCCCGCTCTCTTCGAGGTGATTCAGCCACGGAGCTCCGCGGAGGAATAAATAGCGAGAGGGAGGAGCCGCGTCCTGCGCAGCCCGGCCCCGCTCAGCTCCATCCCCATCCCCTTCCCCAGGGAATACCGCGGGCAGCTCCCCGCAAATCGCGGCTTCACCCCAAATCATCCCCCCCGGCATGGGAAACCACGCCGGCAGCCGAAGGAGTGCCTGGAAAATCGCGGCATTCTCATGGTTTTATTGAGGGATGATCAGGGTTTGAGGCCGATTCAAAAATCTTGGGATATTGGCAGCGGTTGGATTTTATACTGAGGAAATATCAGGGGTGTGGGGCCTGTTGGGAAATCTTGGAAAATCGCAGCGCTTGGGTGGTTGGTTGAAGAAATGTTGGTGGGATCACCAGGATTCGGGGCTGGTTTGGGAATGCTGGAAAATCACAGTGCTTTGATGGTTTATTGAAGAAATATCAATGGAAACGGCAGGATCTGGAAGTCTCGGAATATTGCAGCATTTGGATTTTATACTGAAGAAATAATCAGGGCTTGGGGCTGATTTAAAAATTCTGGGAAATTGCAGCGCTTGGATGGTTTTATTGAAGGAGTATCAGGGTTTGAGGCTGATCGGAAAATCTTGGAATTTTGCAGCATTTGGATTTTAAACTGGAGAAATACCAGGGGCTTGGGGCTGGGGTGGGAAACCTTGGAAAACTGCAGTATCCTGATGGTTTATTGAAGAAACACTGAACGGAATGATGAGGTTTGGGGCTGTTTTGGGAATCTTGGAAAATCGCAGTGCTTGGATTTTTTTAATTGAAAGAAATATCAGGGTTTGGGGCTGGTTTGGAAACCTTGGAGGGGGCCAGCACTTGGATGCTGTAGGATAATCAGTGGGACCTGCAGGGCTTGGGGTGGGTTGGAAATCTCGTGGTGGAGGCTCTGGGAGAGGGCAGGATGCTTTTAGCAGTTGCTGATTGCAGCTCCAAATCCATTATCCATTATCCATTATCCCGTGGAACAGAGCTGCTCCGAGGGTTGATGGAGAGGAAACAGCCTTCTGGGAGAAAGGGTGGATTTGTCTTTCAGATTTGTCTCCATCCGGAGGAGTAAAACTCACTCCTGCAGTCTCACTTTGTGTCAAGGAATCCTGGTGTTTAATGGGAGGAAATGCCACAGAAGAAAACTAAAAATTATGGAATGCTCATGGCAAACCGGGGCTTTTCCAAAGGGTAAAAATACCTTTGATATGGCTGGAATATACAGAGAGCTGAAGAGCAGAATGGGGGAGTTCCCAGCTTTTAGGGTTAGAATGGACCAGTTTGAATCCAGGGAGGTTTCTGGGGCAGTTGGGAGGGGGCTGGGGTGGGTTTTCCAGAGAAGCTGTGGCTGCCCCTGGATCCGTGGAAGTGCCCAAGGCCAGGCTGGATGGGGCTTGGAGCACCCTGGGACAGTGAAGGTGTCCCTGCCATGGCAGGGGTGGCACTGGGTGGGATTCAAGGTCCTTCCAACCCAAACCGCTCCAGGATTTTATGATTTTAACACCAAAACCCTCCTGAGGTGTTGCTGCCCAAATCAGCCAGACCAGGAATGACCATCCTGGACCTCAGGGCGCATCTGGACGTAAAAATGGCTTTTTCGCTGATGCTCCACAGCCTTGTGATCCATCTGGCTGGATTATGTTAAAATAAATGAAAGTGGTTTCTGTCTGGCAGGGAAATGGGCTGTGCCGGGAAAACACGGATATTAATCCAGGCAGGAGAAAATGAAACAGGCAGGATTAAGGTCTGTGGGCCTGGGGAAGCTCTGCCCTACAGGGGAAATTTGTTCCGTGTGTGGATGTGCAGATGGCTCCTGAGTGCCTGGTTTGGGTTTAAATATTCATCCATGGGCTGTCCAAACCCCGTGCCAGGAAAAGAACAAAAAAAAAAAAAAAAAAAAAAAAAAAAAAAAAAAAAACCAGGAATGGGCTGGTTGGGATAAATTAATCCTGCATAAATCTAAAAATCAGGGTTTCGCTCTAACGATTTATTCCAGAAGAACAACAACAACCACAAATAATTTATCTGAAAAGAATATTTACTGAAAACTGTGGTCTGACCAACACTGAAAAATAAACTGTTTTTTTCCTCTGGAAACAGAATTTCTATTTGCAGGAAAAGAGACATTTTTGTCAGATCCCGGCTGCAAATCAAGCAGGAGCAGCCTATGGATTATTAATGAATTTTTAATTTATCGTGGAAGTTCTCAGGGCTGACACCACCCTGCCCAGCGCATCCACAGCATCTCCTTAATGGTTTTTCAGCATCCCAGGGTAAAATTTCTCTCAGCCTTGAGGCGGGAGCTGCATCAATCTCCTCTGGAGGTTTGGCCCTTCTTCACCCACAGTGGAAATAATGCAACAGGCCCTATGCCAGGTTAGGAATCATTAATGGGCTGAGTTTTTCTCATAACATCCGGAAAACGCTGACTTTAGTTTGAAAATGGGCTGGGGGAGGAGGAACGTTCATCTCCTTCATCGCCTCTCATTGATTTTATGTTATTTTTTATTGCTTTAATTCATGCGAAGCGCTTTTATTCACACAGCTCTGGGCTTTGCCTGGAGAATGAGTGGCAGCAAAAGCGGGGAAGGAATCCAGGGGATTTGGGAAGATGGTTTTGGGGAAATCTGGTGGGGTTTTTCTCCTTCCATAGAAAAAAAATGTCGTATTTAGCCCATTTTTATTGGCAGAAGGGCTTTTCCTTGCACTGTGTGGGAATCGTGACCTGCATCATCACTCTGTGTTCAACTGCAGATGGATTTGGGGCGATCTGGTGGGGTTTGAGGAAGGGGTGAAGTCCCAGGGCTTGTCCCTCACTCCCTGGAGCCGGCAAAAAATCTGGACTCAAGCTCAAATTCCACTTAGTTCATCCAGAAACCACTTAAATACCTCCAAGGGGAAAAATAATTGGGAATAAGCATGTCCAGAGGGGTAATGAGAGGTGTTTGGCAGAGGCTGGTTTATTCTCTGGTGGAATACTCACCGTGGAATGATCTCTCTGAAGCAGAGCTCCTTGGATTTTTCTTGGGAAGGTGATGTTTGGCTCCTGCCTGGACAAGGGCAATCTGATTTGGGGACAAAGAAGAGTGGTGGCAAGAGCCCTGGGGGCACTTCCTCCCCAGCCACGAGGAAAGATGCTGTTGTTTGCCCATCTCAGTGTGTAATTAAAAATTTGAGGCTTTATGAGGATATTTCGCATTTTTTTCATGGTGAGGCCCTCATTGCTGACTCAGGCTGTGCTCCCTGTGGAGAGCTCTCTTTCCAGAGGAAAAAAAAGTCATTTTTAGCCCCTTTTTAGTGGCAGCAATGTCATTTTTAGGCCATTTTTTGGGCTTTTCCATACTCTGCATGGGGAATCTTGACCTGCATCACCGTTCTGTGTTCAACTGCAGAATTTCACCACTCATGGGTGGAATTTCTCCTTTGCTCCTGACACCCTGAAGTTTTCCTGTACAAAGGAAAAAATAAGATAAAAGGTGTTCGGGGCCAGCTTGAATGGGGACAGTGGGAGTTGTCCCTGCCCACGGGTGAGATTTAAGCTCCTCTCAAGCCAAACCACTCCATGATTCTGTGAATATATCAGTGTTCGGCCTTTCCTGTGAAGGAAAACATGCCAGGAGGGAGGAACGGCAGGAGCAGGACATTAATTCCGTGCTCTTCCAGGGAGTCACCGGTTATGTAACCCACGGTGGGGAGGAGGAGGAGGAGGAGGAGGAGGAGGACCAGCCCCAGCACGTCCCTAATCCCAGGGACACGTGCCAGGAGAGGAAAACCACGCAGGGGAAAAAGCACCCGGCCAAATTTCCATCCAGCACCTCCTGCCGCTTCCAGAGGGGTTTTCTCCTCGGCCAGAGGCGGCTCTGTGGAGAAGCCAAGGAGCTCATGGAAAGAATCACTCCGTTTCTGGCCCCGTGGTGAGCTCCCGCTGCTGGGGAGGAGTTCGTCCCTTCCATGTGGATCTGCTTCCCTCGGCGATGTCATTTTGGGATGGGATCCACGGGCAGATGTGACTCACGGGCCCCGGGATCCTGCTGGAACCTTCCCGCTCTGGGAGGCTCCCCAGAGGGACCAGGAGTGTGGGTTTGGGGCAGGAAATGGAAAATCAGGCAAAGCTTTTCCTCGTTGTGCTCCCGAGACAAATCCGGATCCTTGAGGAAGCAGATAGGACGAATGAATTTAATATTCATTTCTCTCCTGCGGGAGTGGCCACTGGAATGTAAAATATTGGGGGCTGAACTCGTGCTCCTGAGCTTTACCCTTAGACAAGGCCTTAAAAAGGCTCTGAATGTTCATCTGTGGGGTTAAAATATTCATCTGGTGGGGTTAAAAATGTTTATCTATAGGGTCATAAATTTTCATCCATTGGGGTTAAAAATGTTCATCCATGGGGTTACAAATATTCATCTCTAGGGTTATAAATATTTATCCATAGGGTTATAAATGTTCATCCGTAGGGTCATAAATGTTTATCCATGGGGTTAAAAATGTTCATCTATAGGGTTAGAAATGTTTGTTCATAGGGTTAGAAATCTTTATCCATTGGGGTTAAAATGTTCATCCATGGGGTCACAAATGTTCATCCATTGGGGTTAAAAATGTTTATCCATAGGGTCATAAATGTTCATCTACAGGGTTATAAATGTTCATCCATGGGGGTTAAAAGGTTTATCCATGGGTTTAAAATGTTCATCCATTGGGGTTAGAAATGTTTATCCATGGGGATAAAAATGTTCATCCATAGGGTGAGAAATCTCTATCCATTGGGGTAAAAAATGTTTATCCATTGGGGTTAAAATGTTTATCCATGGGGTTACAAATGTTCATCCATTGGGGTTAAAAATGTTTATCTATAGGGTCATAAATGTTTGTCCATGGGGTTAAAAGTGTTCATCTATAGGGTTAGAAATGTTTATTTGTAGGGTTAGAAATCTTTATCCATTGGGGTTAAAATGTTCATCCATGGGGTTACACATTCATCTCTAGAGTTAAAAATGTTCATCCAAGGGGTTAAAAATATTTATCCGTGGGGTTACAGATGTTTATCCATTGGGGTTAAAAATGTTCATCCAAGGGGTTAAAAATGTTTATCCATAGGGTCATAAATGTTCATCTATGGGGTTATAAATGTTTATCCATTGGGGTTAAAATGTTTATCCATGGGGTTACAAATGTTCATCCATCGGGGTTAGAAACGTTTATCCATGGGGATAAAAATGCTCATCCATAGGGTGAGAAATCTCTATCCTTTGGGGTAAAAAATGTTTATCCATTGGGGTTAAAATGCTTATCCATGGGGTTACAAATGTTCATCTATTGGGGTTAAAAATGTTTATCTATAGGGTCATAAATGTTTATCCATGGGGTTAAAAGTGTTCATCCATTGGGGTAAAATACTCATCCATGTGGGTTAAAATGTTTATCCATGGGGGTTAAAAGGTTTATCCATAGGGTTATAAATGCTTATCCGTGGGGTTATAAATGTGCACCCACGGGGTTATAAATGTGCACCCAGCTGCTCCAATCTGCTTAGGGCTGTGATAACCCCACTGCTGCGCTTGCTGCTATTCCAGGCAGGACACTCCAAAGCTCCTTAGGGGCGGGAAGGACCCTCCCTTCCCCGAGGCCTTCCCAGGGATGCATCGAGGCCTTGGCACATCACCTGGATAGGACACAGCTCCCAAAAACGTGCCTTTGATCTCTCCCGGGCATCCCCTGGGTGCCAGAAGGTAAAATAACAGCTTTTATTAAAATAAAAAGAAAAAACATTAAAATGCTAATTTGGATTTTTTTTTTCAATTTTGGAATAAAAACTGATAATAAAAGTGCTTTGAAGTGGGGAAAAAACCCCAAGTTTGTGTATTTGAGCCTCTATCTGGATTAATTTATGTGAAATGGGAGAAATCAGTCCTTGTTCCAAGCTGATGTTTGCTGTCTGCTCCGGTTTCAGCCCGGCATTGGATTTAAAAATAACCTCCCCCAGTGCCTTGGGAGCAGCTGCTGCAGGACACCAACAATTCCCTGCTGTGTCTGGGAAAAGCCTTCCCAGAAAGGGCTCCTTGTGTCCTTCGGAATGGATAAATCTCCTGTTCTCTGCTCCGACAGGGACCCGGCGTTCGAGCCCTTTTAAAACACGATGTTCCTCCCCAAAGCTTCGGTACAAACTCTTTCCCAGAAATCCTGGAATTCCCATAAACCTCCCTGAAATTCCATTACCCACAGCTGGCTCCTCGGCAGGAAAAGCTGAATATCCCTATTTTTTTTTTCCACTCGGAGCAGGGCTTGCCACACCTGACTCACCGGGAGGTTTTCCTTTCTTTTCCTTTCCTTCTCTCCCGTTTATTTTTAATTTGCGATCCCCTGGAAGGACTTTCCGGGCTCGGAGCCGCGGTTGGATGACATCAGGTGGCAGTGCTGAGGTCACCTCCTCAAAAATAACCCGGGATGGGCTCAGACGCTGCCGTTCCCATTGTTTTGGCACCAATCACCCGGGATCCTGCTCGGGGGAATCGCTCTGAGCCCGGAATGTGTCACGGTGAGCTCAGAGCTTGCAGGGACGTGTCGAAATTCGGGCTGGTGCAATTTAAATTTTGGAGGTGTGATGGACACAGGGTGGTTCTTGGTGCTTCTCGTGGCTGCCTGGCTGCGTCGAGGTGGGAAAGGGGCAGGAAAAATCAGTTTTCCCACCAGGAAAAGGGGCGGTGGGTGAGCTGGAGAAAGCTGAACCCAAGGAAATGCAGACAATGACTTGATTTTTATTTTAAAAAAAAAAAAAAAAAAAAAAAAAAAA